>OY992883.1:5910851-6293351 GCA_963921405.1 Cepaea hortensis | reverse complement strand
TGTTGATTTGTTACTGCAATATCTGTTGATTTGTTTGTGCTATATATGTTGATTTGTTACTGCAATATCTGTTGATTTATTAGTGCGATATCTGTTGATTTGTTACTGCAATATCTGTTGATTTGTTAGTGCGATATCTGTTGATTTGTTAGTGTGATATCTGTTGATTTGTTTGTGCGATATCTGTTGATTTGTTTGTGCGATATCTGTTGATTTGTTTGTGCGATATCTGTTGATTTGTTAATGCTATATCTGTTGATTTGTTAGTGTGATATCTGTTGATTTGTTAGTGTGATATCTGTTGATTTGTTAGTGTGATATCTGTTGATTTGTTTGTGTGATATCTGTTGATTTATTAGTGTGATATCTGTTGATTTGTTAGTGTGATATCTGTTGATTTGTTAGTGTGATATCTGTTGATTTGTTAATGCTATATCTGTTGATTTGTTAGTGTGATATCTGTTGATTTGTTACTGCAATACCTGTTGATTTATTGGTGTGATATCTGTTGATTTGTTACTGCAATATCTGTTTGATTTATTAGTGTGATATCTGTTGATTTATTAGTGCGATATCTGTTGATTTGTTACTGCAATATTTGTTGATTTGTTACTGCAATATCTGTTGATTTGTTAGTGTGATATGTGTTGATTTGTTAGTGTGATATCTGTTGATTTGTTAGTGTGATATCTGTTGATTTGTTACTGCAATATCTGTTGATTTGTTAGTGTGATATCTGTTGATTTGTTACTGCAATATCTGTTGATTTGTTACTGCAATATCTGTTGATTTGTTACTGCAATATCTGTTTATTTGTTAGTGCGATATATGTTGATTTGTTAGTGTGATATCTGTTGATTTGTTACTGCAATATCTGTTGATTTGTTAATGCTATATCTGTTGATTTGTTAGTGTGATATCTGTTGATTTGTTACTGCAATATATGTTGATTTGTTACTGCAATATCTGTTGATTTGTTACTGCAATATCTGTTGATTTGTTACTGCAATATCTGTTGATTTGTTAGTGCGATATCTGCTGATTTGTTAGTGTGATATCTGACGATTTGTTAGTGTGATATCTGTTGATTTGTTAATGCTATATCTGTTGATTTGTCAGTGCGATATCTGTTGATTTGTTAGTGTGATATCTATTGATTTGTCAGTGCGATATCTGTTGACTTGTCAGTGCTATATCTATTGATTTGTTAGTGCGCTATATGTTGATTTGTTAGTGCCATATCCTATCTAAGTGCAACCAATATAACACTTTAAATATTATCTCCGTGACAATACAAATAACTGTTTTAATCTTATCTCCGTGATAGCCAATATAACTGTTTTAATCTTACCTCCGTGATAGCCAATATAACTGGTTTAATCTTATCTCTGACAGCCAATATAACTGTTTTAGTCTTACTCTGTGACTGCCAATATAACTGTTATCAACTTAACTCCGTGACATTACATATACGTGGTTTAACCGTATCTCTTTGACAGCCAATATAACTGTTTTAGTCTTATCTCTGTGACAGCCAATATAATTGTTGTCAGCTTAACTCCGTGACAATACATATAAATGTTTTAATCTGATCTCTTTGACAGCTAATATAAGTGATTTAATCAAATCTCCGTAACAACCAATATTTCTGTTTTAATCGTATCTCTATGATAGACAACATAACTGTTTTAATCAAATCTCCGTAACAACCAATATAACTCTTTTAATCTTATCTCAGTGACAGTACATATAACAGTTTTAATCTTATCTCTGTGACAACCAATATAACAGTTTTAATCTTATCTCTGTGACAACCAATATAACTGTTTTAATCTGATCTCTGTGGCAACAGTATAACTGTTTTCATCTTATCTCCGTGACAGTACATTCAACTGTGTTAATCCTATCATTGTGATGATTAACTTATCTGTTTGCCCTGATTAAATTGATAGTTATTGCTCCACACTTTTAACAACCAGATAAATATGGCATACAAACAAAGTTTATTTTACCTGACTGCCCGCCGTTGTTAATCTCTTGCTCTAAATCACCTTGAAATTATAGCAACACTCGAGTATCTGATCACCAGACGATGACAACTCCCAACGAAAGATCCACGTGTTTACAATACCATCCCTCGCTTATCAACTTTAATATTCGCACACAACAATGCTCGATCACAAATGGCTGGACATAACTAGTCCAGATCTGTTGACGAGTCCTAAAAGGCCCTACCGATGAGGGACCAGTGATTTGCGGAACTGGTGACGCAACGTTTGGCAGCCATGCCGTTCTTCTCTGGTTTGACTCAAGGCGTTGCCCGAGGCGACACCGAGGGCGGGTTTGTTGTAAGGAAGAATGTTATGAACATTGCCAGGGCGGTGTTTGAAGAATTTCTGTTCCAGTGTGTTTGTTGTGTTGGGGTAAATGTTATGTCATGGCTATAAATAGCTGAGAGTTTGAGCCGGTTGTTGCCGTTAAGTTTGTTTGCGTTAGTGCTGTTGTCTTTCATGACTGGTGTAGGAGTTGAACTCACGACCTCAGCAATGTTTAAGAAGAGCTCTTATCCATTCGGCCATGCTGATCTCCGGTAAAGATGATGATAAAATAATGCAGAAAAGTAAAACGTATAGGAGGAGAGGAGGAAGAGGAGGACAACAGTTAATATGTTAACACGAAACTGATGTAGTATTTGCTATAATCTCGCTTGAATGGGTGCCATAAAATATATGGGGGAAATAAAGTCTGCCGAAGTCTTACTGCCATCACCCGCAGAGTGCGGAATGATCTATAAATGTATGGGTTCCGCATCATATGCCCAATGCTCCTTAAGATGTTTGAAAGAGTCATTTGCTTACTGTTGACTTACTCATTCAGTGTCACTGTCTAAATTACTGTAGGATGAGCACCGTATACCCACAACTCCTCACGGTATACAGGAGGGTCACGGCAAACAGGAGGTCACGATATACAGGAGGGTCACGGTATACAGGAGGGTCACGGCAAACAGGAGGGTCACGGTATACAGGAGGGTCACGGCAAACAGGAGGGTCACTGCAAACAGGAGGGTCACCGCAAACAGGAGGGTCACGGCAAACAGGAGGTCACGGTATACAGGAGGGTCACGGTATACAGGAGGGTCACGGTATACAGGAGGGTCACGACAAACAGGAGGATCACGGTATACAGGAGGGTCACGGTATACAGGAGGGTCACGGCAAACAGGAGGATCACGGCAAACAGGAGGGTCACGGTATACAGGAGGGTCACGGTATACAGGAGGGTCACGGCAAACAGGAGGGTCACGGCAAACAGGAGGGTCACGGCAAACAGGAGGGTCACGGCAAACAGGAGGGTCACGGTATACATGAGGGTCACGGTATACAGGAGGGTCACGGTATACAGGAGGGTCACGGCAAACAGGAGGGTCACGGCAAACAGGAGGGTCACGGCAAACAGGAGGGTCACGGTATACAGGAGGATCACGGTATACAGGAGGGTCACGGTATACAGGAGGGTCACGGTATACAGGAGGGTCACGGTATACAGGAGGATCACGGTATACAGGAGGATCACGGTATACAGGAGGGTCACGGTATACAGGAGGGTCACGGTATACAGGAGGGTCACGGCAAACAGGAGGGTCACGGCAAACAGGAGGGTCACGGTATACAGGAGAGTCACGGTATACAGGAGGGTCACTGTATACATGAGGGTCACGACAAACAGGAGGGTCACGGCAAACAGGAGGGTCACGGTATACAGGAGGATCACGGTATACAGGAGGGTCACGGTATACAGGAGGGTCACGACAAACAGGAGGGTCACGGTATACAGGAGGGTCACGGTATACAGGAGGGTCACGACAAACAGGAGGGTCACGGTATACAGGAGGATCACGGTATACAGGAGGGTCACGGTATACAGGAGGGTCACGGTATACAGGAGGGTCACGGTATACAGGAGGGTCACGGCAAACAGAAGGGTCACGACAAACAGGAGGGTCACGGCAAACAGGAGGGTCACGGCAAACAGGAGGGTCACGGTATACAGGAGGGTCACGGTATACAGGAGGGTCGCGGTATACAGGAGGGTCACGACAAACAGGAGGATCACGGTATACAGGAGGGTCACTGTATACAGGAGGGTCACGGCAAACAGGAGGGTCACGACAAACAGGAGGGTCACGGTGTACAGGAGGATCACGGTATACAGGAGGGTCACGACAAACAGGAGGGTCACGGTATACAGGAGAGTCACGGTATACAGGAGGGTCACGGTATACAGGAGGGTCACGGTATACAGGAGGGTCACGGCAAACAGGAGGGTCACGGCAAACAGGAGGGTCACGGTATACAGGAGAGTCACGGTATACAGGAGGGTCACTGTATACATGAGGGTCACGACAAACAGGAGGGTCACGGCAAACAGGAGGGTCACGGTATACAGGAGGATCACGGTATACAGGAGGGTCACGGTATACAGGAGGGTCACGACAAACAGGAGGGTCACGGTATACAGGAGGGTCACGGTATACAGGAGGGTCACGACAAACAGGAGGGTCACGGTATACAGGAGGATCACGGTATACAGGAGGGTCACGACAAACAGGAGGGTCACGGTATACAGGAGGGTCACGGTATACAGGAGGGTCACGACAAACAGGAGGGTCACTGTATACAGGAGGGTCACAGTATACAGGAGGGTCACGGTATACAGGAGGGTCACGGTATACAGGAGGGTCACGACAAACAGGAGGGTCACTGTATACAGGAGGGTCACGGTATACAGGAGGGCCACGGCATGCAGGAGGGTCACGTCAAACTGGAGGGTCACGGCACACAGGAGGGCCACGTCAAACATGAGGGTCACGTCAAACTGGAGGGTCACGTCAAACAAGAGGGTCGCGTCAAACAAGAGGGTCACGTCAAGTAGGAGGGTCACAGCAAACAGGAGGGTCACGGTATACATGACGGTCACGTCAAACTGGAAGGTCACGGCACACAGGAGCGTCTGTACTTTACTTGTAAACGTCATTCGAATGCTCAAACAGTATTGTCCTCTTTTGTCATATGATATTAATGGTTGACAGGGCAAGAAGATAGACTTCATTGCACCGGGTTTATCCCATATGGCTCGGTCTCTTTCCACAGGGCGGTCTGTCGAAAGGTCGCACAAAGCACGAACTCCGTAGCTCCAGCGACGACCCTCAGTAATCTCCGAGTAATCCGCACTCGTGAACAGAACGACGTAGCCCCGAATCGAACCCACAACCTTCGGAACTCGAGGCAAGCGGCTCAACCACTTGGCCACGGAGACTCCCGAGTCCTCAGACAACATTAAATGTCTGACACATGCACATTAAGATCTCGGCTTCTAATTGACTCATAGACTTGGAAAAGGAACCGTTGGATTTTGCTTTTCAAGAGGTATCCTACTATAAAAACAAGCAATTGAAAAGCAATTTAGAAAATGTTACGGAAATAGAGAGCTGGATAATATATTAGCAAAGGCGGTAATGTCGAGTAGACACAACACCACAACTGGGGTTTGATTTCAGAGGTTGAGAACTGCGCGCTTCTGTTATGTGATCTTCCCAGCCGTTCCCCAGTGCGCGTATTACACAGGACATTTTATTGGGAACCAGCTGAGGCCACCGAAACAGCTACATAAATTAACACACGTAGGATTGTTTGTCTCTCTGGCCGAGGGGTTACAACACTTTCTCCGTAATCCCGTTTATCACGCAGAGTCTCGTAGCGGGCGAGAACTGGGAGCGGTTCGACCCCCGCTGGTGACTTGCGGGATAACTGAGACGGCCGCTCAGAAAGCAATGACAAACTACTGAGCGTAATCTTGCCAAGAAATCAACAGACAGCTGAAAGATGCTGATGTTGACAGCGATGTCCTGTAAAGGATATGCGAATTAAAAAAAAAAAAAGTATTGTTTGGCGCTCACAGAAGGGAGAAGAAATAAGTAGAGACTAGAGGACGCACTAGATAACATAACAATTGAAAGCTATAGTTACCGACCGGGATCGAACCTGTCACCTCCAAATGACGACAGCGCCTCGCTGCAGGAACAAGTGTACTTCAACGCATGACCAACCAGACACTCCAAAAAAAAAGTGTCTTCATTAATCATGTCTATCATACACATGAACCTACAACTATGGAATACGGACAGAATTCGTATCAATGAGCATGAATATATATATATATATATATATATATATATATATATATATTTTTTTTTTTTTTTTTTTTCCCGCGTTTCCATCCTGTTTCAGGATATTGCGGTCAACACCAGCATCTTTCAGCTGTATGTTGATTCCTAGGCTAGATTACGCTCATCAGCACGCCACGACTTTCTGAGCGACCGGCTCCATACTCTCATAAGTCACTTTTGCGATTCGAACCACTGCTAATTCTCGTCGCGTCACGTGACGAGAGTATTCGGGGTTAGCGGAGAAAGCTGCTAACCCCTCGGCCACGGAGCCGGTATATATATATATATATATATATATATATATATATATATATATATATATATATATATATATATATATATATTCTTCTTGTTCTTCAGCGTTCCGAGCCATTGAGGTTCTTTGCTGCAGATACAATCCATCTCCATTCGTCTCTCTGGTTGACCTTCTCTCTCTCTCTCTCTCTCTCTCTCTCTATATATATATATATATATATATATATATATATATATATATATATATATATATATATATATATATATAATATATAGTGTCCGCCTCGAGTGCTGGAGGTCCCGTGTTCAAGCCCCGGTGGGGGGGGGGGGGGGAATTTTTTTTCACGTCGACCTCTAGTAAAAAATGTCCCTGGTCTCTGGGTAGTCAGATAGGACGCCCGTGTGTATTGTTGCGTGTTGTGTTGTTGTTGCATATCCCTTACAGGACATTTGAGTCAACATCAGCATTTGTCAGCATTTTGTTCATGTACTAGGCAAGATTACGCTCAGTAGTTTGCCATTGCTTTCTGAGCGACCGGCTCACATACCCCAAAGTTACCAACGCGGCGAGAACCGCTATCTATTCTCGCGCAAGTTACGTTATTCACGAGAAAATATATATATACATCTTAAAAATATCAAAAAAAAAATATTTTTAAAAATATTATACAAAATAATACAATAATATAATTTTTTTTTAAATATAGATATATAAGTTACTCATCTGTTTCCTTGTTGTGTTGGTACCCGCGTGTATAATTCAAACCAAATGTGATTTTACCTATTGCCATGTAGGTAGATAGACAGGTTAATTAGTTAGTTGCGTTTCCTTTACAGGACGTTGTACCCAACCTCAGAATATTTTGCTTATTTGTCATTTCTTGGCAAGTTTACGTTCAGTAGTTTGTCATTGCTTCCCGAAGGACCGGCGCTCATACCATTCTATGAAACCCAACGCAGGCTGGTCTGCTGCCAAATCGCCAGTAGTTGTGTTTCGGACGCGGTATGCGGGATTATGCATTTCATTAGTAACGCCTTCACCGCGGAGACGGCAGATAGAAAAGTAGACATAAAATTTATAAGAAGTTTAGTTTAGTTTAGTTTAGTTTAGTCGTTGGATCAACATCACGGCACACGGTTTAACCCATAAGTGCTCCGTTTTCCTCCTAACTCAAACCTGAGACTGGAGAAACTCAGCTCAGTGCACGACGAGGATCGTGAAATACTTGGGTAGATTTTTAACTCGAAATTTTGCCCGGGCAGCGCCGTTAGGCTACTCTTTTTCGATTTCCAACTGCCAAGGGATTTTTTACGCGCGCAACAATACACACGGGCGTCCGATCTCACTACCCAGAGACCAGGGGAAATTTTATTGCTGGAAGTCCAGGTGGATTTTTTAAATAAATAGCGGTCCTCACCGGGGTCTGAACCCGGGACCTCCAGCACTCGAGGCGGACACCATACCTCGAGACCACTCATCCCGCATGTATAAGAAATGACACCCTAAAATGTAAGGAAGTCGAATGTAAATAACACACTTGACATCACCAAAGAAATGAATCTAAAGTCATGCTGAATACCAGAAACCATTGATGCCTAGAGAGAACAAAACATTATTTAGTTATTTTTGATATTGGTATTTTCGCTCACTCGCCTTGAACTCAAGTGTAATTCACGTGCTACTACTTACAGTGCACTGGGCTGATTTTTGCGTGTGGATTAGCTTCCAATTTTACCAGTGTTCCCTCGCCACAGGCGAACCCACTTCGACTTCTAAGGTACTTGTAATTTACGTCCCCAAGTCAAGGACGAGAAGTCAACATTTTAGTCCAGCTGACCGGTGTAGAGGTTGAACCCGCTATCTCGGAATCAGCTCACCGGAAGTTTAAGAGGAAATGCTCTTGTCTATTAGGCCAAGCTGATCAAATCCCTATAATAAAAGTGCAGAACAAACATAATTAACTCTGATATTAACTCTGATATTAACTCTGATATTAACTCTGACTCTTGGCGGCCTGGTATACCTTGCCAGATCGAGAAGACCTGATCATTCGGGGCCACATCGATTGACGGATGTCAGTCGTGGCGATCGGGTAAATTTTCAGCTGTAGCCTGCAATGGGTGACATGATATTCTATACTAGTGGGATAATTTGGTCGCGTCTAGCCTGTACCGCGTGGTCAAGTAGTTACACCCCCCTCACACGCCAGTGATCCGGGGTTAGACCTTAGGTTCGTACCGGAATACGATCAGCGTTGCCAGTAGTGGGTTGTGCTCAATCTTTACAACCTCAAATCCCGAAACAACCAAATAAATTAACTATGATAATTCGAAAATGCTTCATAACACTACATTCAAGAATACGAAACAATTCAGATTTGTCTAAAAATATCACTATTGGTAAATAACAAACAAATGATGAACTGAATCAATTATTTCGCAACAAGCAGCCAATTATTGTGTTATTTTAAACACGAACCAACAAAAGAATTCTGTGTAAATTAGTTGAGTGTAGGACTGACATCCGGTGGTCCAGTTCGGTTCTCACAATTGTAGGATGTTTTCACTTCTGCACACGAAGTTTTGGCAACCGTTGACAATTCTGCCAGGCCAGTTCTCGCCGGCGTTTGTTTGACCGCCGCTTGAGTTGTGGCTTCAGAAGTACAAGATTGTTGATGCGCCCGGGGCTGTTCAGTTTGTCCACACTGCTCGACATGTTGATTCATGGGTTAGTTGGCGTCCGGACAACTCGGCGGGTCGTGGGATGTTGCAACAAAGTTGCAGAAGCAAATACGAGACAGCTTTGGGTCTATCAGTTCTTGACGGCGAGTCCAGGACGGGCATTTTCTTCTTTTCATTTTATCCTCCAATGAAACATAATCGTATGTATTAGTTATATGGCAAAACCATTTCACTTGCTGTTTTCTGATGAAACCTAGAGCTGCTATAACCCATACTTTAGTCCTGATTTCATCATTTCTGATTTTCTCTCGTGTTATGTCTTTTCACGTGGCCGAAATATTTCACTTGCCTCTTTTTTATTTCTTTCATAAACTCATTTTTCATTCCCAGTTTTGTTTAGCAGGGAATGCACCTCTTGGTGGTATCTTGCCTATGGACAAGGAGGAGGTGGTCGAGCGCTTGTGGGACCAAGTGGAGAAGGCGGAGGAACAGATTGAGAACCCATATGTGGAAAGAATGAGATTGCGGGGGATCGGCAAGGGTTCTGGAAGAATCTCAAAACTGAGAGGGAAGACCAGGAGAACATTTAATCAGATAGCGGTGGGAACTATTAGTGGCATGACTGGCTATTGAACGAGGGGACTGAGCACGTATGGGAATGTCCTGAGTGCAGTGATGTCGGTTCTTGACTCATCTCAACTCAACTCCCAGTTTTTCTAGAACTTCTGTATTTGATTGTTTTTGTTTCCATGGAATACGACTTATTCTTCTGTATATCCTCATCTCCAGGGCCTCTATTCGACTTTCTAATTTCTTGTTCATTGTCCAGGCTTCCACGCCATATATTAGCGTATATACATAATATATATTGATTGTTCATTGATGTTAAGTCCAGGCAATTCGACATGCTTGAAAATTATGTCTGTGTATAAGTTGAAGACAACAAGCATCCTTGCAGTGCTCTCCTTTTTATCTCTATGGGCGACGAATAATTATTTCCGTGTCTAATTGTCGCCACTTGTTCCCTGTACAAGTTGCTAAGTCTGATGTCATTTCCGTCTAGTCCTATATCCATCGAGGTTATGTCACGTGGTTAGTCCATCTAGGTATGAATCTCTTTGTCTTCCTCTTCCCCTTTCCTCTCACGCTTGTCAGTTGGCACTAAATTTATTTCTCTTTATAACCTGCTCATACAAATCCTGTCTACTTCTAATTTCTCTTGTCAATTTACGAGTGTCATCTCATTCTTGGAGAACTGCCTGATTTTACTTGTGTGCACCTGTCTGTAATTTTCTTTGACTTCCCCCAGAAACCACGTCTGCTGCCATCACAAGTTTGTAGACTCGTCTTTTATTGTCCATGGTCCGAATGCATCATATTTTTCTGAACTTCTACATATTTTGCAGTCAACATCCTCAAACAGATCATTGCTTTTCTGGTGCCGCTGATTTTGCGGAATCCAAATTGCGCTTCAGCTACTTTCCATTTATTTTATTTTGAATTATTTCTTGTATGACCTTGTGGAGTATCTTGCATGGCGCACTAGATACAGCCAAACCTCAATTTTCGATGCCTTCGTCGGTGTCAGTTTTCGTCGACTTTTTTTCCGCAAAAAATGTTTCGGTTTTCGTCTGCTGCATCGGATTTCGTCGATGTGCTTACTGACATCGCTGCTAATTTTGAGAAAACAAAAGGACCCACGCATTCTTCTGCTCATTTTGGCATTGTTTTTCGTTGTGAGAGCATAACTTGCTAATAATAAAATACGAAAGAGGCATTAAGATTGCTGAAATCGGCCGCATGTACGGGAAGTCGCCATCCACGATATGTTCCATAGTGGAGAAAAAGGAAGCAATAAAGGAAGCTAATGTAACGAAAAGCGTGAATGTGTTAACGAAACAGAGATCGCAAACAATTGCAGATGTCGAATAGTTATGATTAATTTGAATAAATCAAAAACAGTTAGATGGCGATTCTGTTTCGGAAGGAATCATATGTGAAAAGGTCAGACCGTTGTATGCCGATCTCATTAAGAAAATGCCTGGGGCAAGTGATAGTATACTTAGCAATTTTAAGGCTAGCAGAGGATGGTTTGAAGAACTCAACAGGCGCACTAGCACACACAGTGTTACTATAGTCTGTTTACGTTTGTCTGTCCCAATATAAAATTCCATATCTCAGTAACCAACTGAGGGAAAATTATGAGATTTAGCATATAACCTTAGCATTATGTCCACCCAACAAAACAAAAAAAAGATTTCAAAGTTTGTTTATATGCAGTATACAATTTACGGGTCAGAGTTTAAGTTTTACTGGCCATTATTATAGGTATTACACCTTCACACGGAAACATTAGCGTTGAATAGTTAATTTTCTGGTGGGACACGAGATTGGCCTTATGACAACAGCCTAGCGTAGTGGAACCGGTAGTGTTCAGAGGTGTTGTCAATAATGTTGTGCTTTCATGAAACCTGATTATTTTTTTAAAAAAAATCTTACCATTTATCGCTAAAATCTGAATGTGTGAATATTGTTGAATGGGATTGAATGTGAAATTTCGTACACTTCAAAGCATCGCTATGAAGTTGTACACATATTTTTATCAAGAAGCTGATCGCAGAAAATTGTTTCATATACTATTACAAGTCCCGAGAAAAGAACAGTGCATGCATTAGGTTTGAATAAACGGTCATTTCGTCGATCGGTGCTGGAATCTGGAATGAAACCACCACGCAATAAGCAAACGGTAGGTAGAAAGGCAATTGTAGACAGCATTGACACGGATGTCATAAGGCGAGCTATTATTAAATTGCTGGATACCAAAGAAACAGTGACTGTAAGAAAACTTAGGGTTTGGATGAGAAAGAACAATGACATAGAGCTATCCAAGACAACTTTGTAGAAAATTATAACGACATTAGGCATCACGTTTAGAAAGTACAATTTAGGTAGAAATATCATTTGCGAGCAACCGCATTTATGAGCCATGAGAAGTAAATACCTACGGGAAATAAGGGAAATATGTAAAGAAAATTATGGCATAGAGTATTTGAATGAAGCCTGGATCAATACGCACCACACAAGTGAAGATGAATGGCAATCAGTGGATGGTAAGATAAAGCGATATGTGCCCAGTAGTATAGGACAGCATTTGGTCATAGCCCATGCTGGTAGTACGCATAATTGCTTACTACAGAATGCTGGACTCGTGTTCGTATCAAAGCATACAGACAATAGGGATTATCATAATAAGATGAATGGTAATGTATTTAGAGATTGGCTCCAGAATACAGTGCTTCCATCCCTAGATAGACCGTCGTGCCCAATTATGGACAATGCATGTTGTTGCCCAAGAAGACAAAATACCTACAGCGTCGAGTACAAAGGCAGTAATAAAGATATGGCTCCGAATGGAAAACATACCATTTCCAGAAACGTATTCAAGCTAGAATTGTTGTCCCTTGTAAAACAGACGCCAAAAAGCAAGAAATATCAAATCGACAAGTTGATAGAAGAGCATCGTCATGGGTGCTTGAGACTTCAGCCGTACCATTCTCATTTTAACCCTATAAAACTTGTGTGGGCTAAAATTAAAGGACAGGTGGCACCTGACAATACTATATTCAAATTGTCTGACGTCAAGATACTAACCCAGTCCGCGCTATTGAATATTGATAAAAGTTAGTGGGGGAAAAATGTGAGGACCATGTGTTGAAAGAGGAAGAGGACTATTAGAGAAAGGATGGATTTAATGTTATTGTGACATATATGTCATCATCTCGCAGTCTTTTCCAGCAGACGTTGCTAGGACACGCTATCTGAAGAGTAGAGGCTATTAAAAAGCCCGACGGGAGAATTAACGAAACGAAATTTCGTTTCGTTTTAAGAAATGATTGGCCGCGCCCCGGAAACACAGGCTTAATCTAGACAAAGGCTTGGTAGACAAAGCGGTCTGGTCAATAGCCATGTTTCTCCAATGTTAGCGGGTGACCCATTGTTAATGGGTTAATTTAAAGCCCACTTATTCTCTGCGTTTTAGGTGAGCATTATATTATATACAACATATCATGTTATGTATTAGGAAATGCTTTGTGGCAACTAATATCATGATTGAAGTTGTGTGTGTGAAAATTATGAAAATCGCTTTCATTGAAAGGTTGGTTTACGTCACGCAGCCTGGACACCGCCATGTTGTCCAGTCAGCCTTCATAAAGCTTACAAGATAATCTTGCAATGAGTCAATCTTCTGAGATGATTTTGTGAACTTACTTTATTCCTAAATGCTTATTTTTCACAACTGGTCTCTGTGTTTTAAAGTGTTTTTTCCTGAGTGCATATTTTGTATTTCGGCCCTTATGAGGAAGAAATATTACTATTTCACATCTGTGTACAACTTTAATAGTTTGTTAGATAGAGAGAGATATTCTCGCTTGACTTTTTCATGCACTTAGGAGTTAATCTTTTGTTTACCTGGTTGTAAATACACAGAGATTGTCTTGTAGTCTTTTTTCATAAATGATGTTATGGGATTTTCATGTGGTATGATATACATAATCTCAAGTGTATGGGAAAAGATTCCCATGATTTCTCTTTTATGAGTATTTTGAGATGTTGGGTAATACCCACTAGAGAGTTCATACCATGTTTAGTAAAAGACTAACAAGGTTTTCTGTTATTCATCATATGTATATTCTATTCATGATGTTACTGTTGGAGTAGATCTTTTAACTCCCCCCCCCCCATTGGGGACAAACACATCATGATGATGATGATGATGATGATGCAAAAGGAGATGACTGAACTGGTAGCTAAACTTCTGCCATTTATCAGTGGTACTTACATAATGCTGTTTGTAACTATGGAAAGGAGATTTATAAATTGTTTACATGAGGACAGTGTCTCATGAACTTTTTCCATGGTGTGACAGCGGTACTATCAAAATGTTTGGATGGATTAGGTGGTGCGTAACCCCTCAGGAAGCTCCAGTATCAGTCCAGAAGAAATGTACCTATTGAGTAGATATCTTACTCACTTTTGGAGTGGGTCAAAACTCTACAGTAGGCGACAAGTGCTAGGGAACTAGCTACACTTTTTTTTTTCTTCTTCCCTTTTGTTCCCTCTATTTTTAATTATGATACACTGTTATTCATCATATATATGTATAGTTTATTATGATACATTGTTATCCAAGTTTGGATTGTATAACTAATCTATATCAACACTGTTCTTCTTCACTACATAGGCGCTAGAGATGGCGGTGGAGTATTGGCACTAGTCACCATGCTTCGCACTGGATTTATAGTCAACTTGTTTGGATTTAGAGGCAGGAAACTGGGATATCAGCCTCCTCTAATATTCTACAAAGAGTGCTGGTTACTGCTACTCACCCTGAACCTGAATGTCAATGCCTGGATACTTAACGGATTTTAAATATGCTGAAGTGGATTCCCTACCTCTGGGAACTTAAAGACGGTGTTAAGCTTTTCAATGTCTGCAAAGACATGAGGCATGCCTGGCCTAGAGGGATACAGAGTATAACCTCTTCTAAAAGTCACCGCCTAATTCCACATTCAACTGTCATATTCCAGAGGCTCATGGATAGTCTGGAATTCACCATCATTTACCAGTATGGATTTACCAACTGATTGTGTGAACTCCCAGCTTCCTTTGAATCTTCTCATCCATCATATCCCAGACATGGATAATCAAGCGCATTACCAACTCCCGTCAATCAAGTCGTATATTCAACTGAAGAAAGAATAACCTACATCTTAACCCAGAGAAAGAGGCTGGAATATTCATGCCCAATTCAAGTTAGTTCTGTCAGGAAATTCTAATGGATTATGTGATGTCACTCCTCATCCAAAAAGATACTGAAAGTGTTTGTGCCTGATCCTGATCGAATCAATCACAGGGACTCCTGTGTGTCACGCCACGCCAGAATGCTTCAGACTTATTTATACCTGTCTGTTATATCACCCTGGAACGCTCCTAGCCCAGTGACTTAGCAACTGTGACTTGAGAGATTACAGTATATCCACATTGGATTCATATGGATTACTCCTACATGTTTTTCGCGATGGATATATGATCCAGAAGTGAAAGTTCTGTGTGTGTGGGTGTGCAATCCCCAATTTTCTGAATAGGTGGATATATGCAAAGCAGCTGTTTTCCTGGATTATAGAGAGTGTGATTATGGCCAGACTTTTTCTAGTGGATATTGAAGGAGAGGGAGTCATCATCAGACCCCTAGGATATTTCTAGAGACAGATTAGATAGATTTTCTTTATCTATTTCTTTGTATGGATTATTTACTTGTTTTGTGTTTGACACATGTATTTGATGTGAACCTTTTTTGGGGAAATAATGTTGGGGACTTCTGTTTGGTTGTATACTTTGTGTGCATTGCCTGAAATATGATAATTCTTTCATGTATATGTCATATTGTAGCCAACGGGGTTTTCCAGAACCCAAATGTTTTCCACAATACAATTGTTTGTTTGTTTGGTTTAACCAAGCCTTGCAGTTACTTCATTGTTAACCTGTTGTTCCAAAATTTATGTTTATAGTCCAGTTATTGTTACGGTTATGTGATACAGTGAGTCATTGTACTGTTTTTGTCTAACAGTGGCTGTTTTTCCTCTGTCAATGTAATCCAGTTGTTGCGTCTAACATTGGTTGTTGTCCCTCTGTTGTATAATACTGTGGATGTGCATGACAGTGGATACTTGTCATTGTTTATATATATGTGGGAGATTAAATGTGGGGCGGGGCACTTACACATAGACACACCCTCTGGGTAGAGTTATTAGTACTCGGGTGTCTGTGGTAGAACTTCCCGGATCTCCCAGCCTTCTATGGGAAACATTTCTTTTATGTTAGTATTGAACTTGCACCCTTTTCTGCCTTGTTCAATACTTGGGGGTTACGAGCCAATATATTAATTCCTATAGAGGGCGTGTTTGGGTTTTAAACCCCATTCATACTGAATACCCCTAGCGAAACTTGTCCTTATTCTAATTTATTATATTTACCACCCCACAAGTGGGGGCTCGTCCGGGATTTTGAACCCTTACCCCATGCCATGAGTGTGGGCGTTGCCCAGAAAATTTGTACCCATGTCTACCTCTCAAGTTGAGACTTTACAACTAATTGGTGGCTGGTGTTCACAAGTATGGGCTTAGACACAAGTTTTATGAACTTATGGTGTCTTAATCACAAGTATTGTTTGTTGTGTTTCAACTAATGTTCACAGGTGATGTCTTTATTCTAGAAATTGAAACCTGTGTTATTGTTTGTATATGAGAATGGTTAACTCATGTATTTTGTATCCTTTTGGTGGGAGACCTGTTCCTTGTATATGACCTCATAAAATAAGGTCTCTGGGATGGTTAACCCATATAGGATTATTTCTGGTAGGATGTCAGTAATTCTTGATTGATTTTGTGTGATGTTGATGTTAGATGTTATTGTTACTCTGGGATGTTCTTGATTAGTATATTTTGGTAGTATGATAAATATATTACTGTACTATATGTCCTCATTTTTGCATAGACCCACATATGAATCCTGGGCTGTTTAACTATGTTGTCATATATTGCCATTTTATTTTGTGCATGCTCTGTTTGTTGGGGTCATGTACTATTGAAACTTACCCAAAGCAACAGAGAAATCCAAAAAAATTTTTAATGGCTGAGACAGATAGGATATAGCACCCCAAAAAATTTTTTTAAAGAATTCAGTAAAGATATCTTTATTTAAGTGGGACACTACATGCATAAATGAGATTTTAGAACATCAGGGGAAAATAACAATAACCAATTAAGTTGACTTAATGTTAGGGCTAATACTCCACCTGCAATTTTATCCGACATGTATAATGGAAGGAGTATGAATATTGTTTAAAATGCAGTATTCGTAGCCGCCAAGCGGGAAACAGTGGATTTTTATATTCCACCCCATATGCATAACATGTTCGGAAACACTGAAAGTAGATAGATTGACACTAATGATTCATATAAGGACATAAAGACGCCTATTCAACGCTTTCAGTTTAAGGGTCTGGTATTCGTAACAGATCTTTTATTGTCCATGTGTCAGAAATGGCACTGGTCAATTTTATTATTCGGTTATTGTAACTCTGTAGTGAACAAGGATCCATTTACTATGTGAGAGACAGCAGTTGAATTACAGGGCCCCTTTGACAAGCTAGTCCCTCTGGCATTACCAGTGACAGAGAAGCATACGTCGTTGTGTGATTGGCGAAAGAAGGATATGGTCTCGACCGTAAATTTACCCTGTTATTTTTTATTGGGATGTCATAGGAAGTTAAGAGCTACCGGAAAAAACCTGTAAGTATCTCAAATTTTTGATGTCAGAAAACAGGAATCGGTCCTCATCTGCGACATTCCCAATTTTATTCTCATCAGAGAATTAGTAACAGGCTCGGGCAGCCTTAGCTCCCATTTTGCATGTTGCTTGTACTGACTTGAAAGACTAGGGACAGCTTGCTAGTTGTCACATTATGTTCTTAAAGTCAGGATTTTTCTCCAAAACATCAAACTATTTTGGTGCTCTAGGAGATAGCCCTATTTATACAACTATTAAATTATGGTTGTTGTTGACGTACCTCTCGACAGATGAAGAGTAGGACGCCTTATTCTTATTTTTATTCATAGACCATGCTAGATTGGGCTATAGCAAGGACTATACTTTTCAAGCACTTGGAAGCCATTGGCTGAAAGTTGCTTGACTTTTTACTAGTTTAGTATTTCTTCTAGGGAGGCTAACTAGTAATATATTTCAGTTCAGAAGGAAAAAGCTTTCAAACTCTTCCAGTTTCAACAGATTTATTGTTCTCCGTATTGATCGGTTACGAACAGACCTGGAGAGAAACTTAAAGGTGCCCTGATTTTTTTATCTTGAGGAAGTTAACTCAGGAAACACCAGAAAAGAGGGATATATTTATACCTGTGGCTTTCATTGCTTACAAGTAAGGTAACCCATCAGTAAACTGGGAGTGTACCGACAACTCGGTTGTTCGGATGACTATTACAGGGACCACCTACGGCTTTAAATTTATCTATGAACTGAATATAATGTGGATGGTGATACAGCTATGTGCAATGTTATTACATCTACTTAACGGTGCTTGGGTGGAAATTGTCTACAACATATTTGGAGGCAGATGACGATCAATCTACGACAATCGACGCAGAATTGCTCGCTATTTTCACCAGGAAAGCAACGTATACGTGTTGGAGGGGAGAGAATAAATGCCGGTAACTCATTCTAGTCAGTGTAAAGTGCGGATGGACTTATAAACGAGCCAGGACTTTTCGTAGATTTGGCCTCAAAGCAAATGACCCTACACCTGTGCTAGTTATACTTACCCAGTTCAGTATGCCACTATGACTGATGTGAAGGAGGAGATCCTGCTGTTAGCATAATTTAAGGATGATATTCTTATTGCTAATGAAACGGTTGTCGAAGCTTTATATCTTCGTTCAAACGTCGAGAAATTGGTTCGATTGCAGTGCAACCAATACCTCATATAGAGATCTCAACGTCCACTCATATTTCTATGGAATGCTGACAACAGTGGAGAGAGAGTTACACTTCTTCAAGCGAAGCTAGATGAATCTTCAATGTTATGTCCAGTTGTCTTGGCAAGTAGAAACATGAATGTGGCACGGAGAGATTATTCTACACTAGTGATTAAATGTAAAGCATAATTGGAGGACCTGGAAGACCAAATGCATCAGATTAAGAAGGTGGAAGACTGTGGATGACTGTAGCAGCTCTTCCTATTGGATAGACCTGTCTAGGTGGGAGACTTGTGACATATATGTCATCATCTCGCAGTCTTTTTCAGCAGACGTTGCTAGGACACGCTATCTGAAGAGTAGAGGCTATTAAAAAGCCCGACGGGAGAATTAACGAAACGAAATTTCGTTTCGTTTTAAGAAATGATTGGCCGCGCCCCGGAAACACAGGCTTAATCTAGACAAAGGCTTGGTAGACAAAGCGGTCTGGTCAATAGCCATGTTTCTCCAATGTTAGCGGGTGACCCATTGTTAATGGGTTAATTTAAAGCCCACTTATTCTCTGCGTTTTAGGTGAGCATTATATTATATACAACATATCATGTTATGTATTAGGAAATGCTTTGTGGCAACTAATATCATGATTGAAGTTGTGTGTGTGAAAATTATGAGAATCGCTTTCATTGAAAGGTTGGTTTACGTCACGCAGCCTGGACACCGCCATGTTGTCCAGTCAGCCTTCATAAAGCTTACAAGATAATCTTGCAATGAGTCAATCTTCTGAGATGATTTTGTGAACTTACTTTATTCCTAAATGCTTATTTTTCACAACTGGTCTCTGTGTTTTAAAGTGTTTTTTCCTGAGTGCATATTTTGTATTTCGGCCCTTATGAGGGAGAAATATTACTATTTCACATCTGTGTACAACTTTAATAGTTTGTTAGATAGAGAGAGATATTCTCGCTTGACTTTTTCATGCACTTAGGAGTTAATCTTTTGTTTACCTGGTTGTAAATACACAGAGATTGTCTTGTAGTCTTTTTTCATAAATGATGTTATGGGATTTTCATGTGGTATGATATACATAATCTCAAGTGTATGGGAAAAGATTCCCATGATTTCTCTTTTATGAGTATTTTGAGATGTTGGGTAATACCCACTAGAGAGTTCATACCATGTTTAGTAAAAGACTAACAAGGTTTTCTGTTATTCATCATATGTATATTCTATTCATGATGTTACTGTTGGAGTAGATCTTTTAACTCCCCCCCCCCCCCCCCATTGGGGACAAACACATCATGATGATGATGATGATGATGATGCAAAAGGAGATGACTGAACTGGTAGCTAAACTTCTGCCATTTATCAGTGGTACTTACATAATGCTGTTTGTAACTATGGAAAGGAGATTTATGAATTGTTTACATGAGGACAGTGTCTCATGAACTTTTTCCATGGTGTGACAGCGGTACTATCAAAATGTTTGGATGGATTAGGTGGTGCGTAACCCCTCAGGAAGCTCCAGTATCAGTCCAGAAGAAATGTACCTATTGAGTAGATATCTTACTCACTTTTGGAGTGGGTCAAAACTCTACAGTAGGCGACAAGTGCTAGGGAACTAGCTACACTTTTTTTTTCTTCTTCCCTTTTGTTCCCTCTATTTTTAATTATGATACACTGTTATTCATCATATATATGTATAGTTTATTATGATACATTGTTATCCAAGTTTGGATTGTATAACTAATCTATATCAACACTGTTCTTCTTCACTACATAGGCGCTAGAGATGGCGGTGGAGTATTGGCACTAGTCACCATGCTTCGCACTGGATTTATAGTCAACTTGTTTGGATTTAGAGGCAGGAAACTGGGATATCAGCCTCCTCTAATATTCTACAAAGAGTGCTGGTTACTGCTACTCACCCTGAACCTGAATGTCAATGCCTGGATACTTAACGGATTTTAAATATGCTGAAGTGGATTCCCTACCTCTGGGAACTTAAAGACGGTGTTAAGCTTTTCAATGTCTGCAAAGACATGAGGCATGCCTGGCCTAGAGGGATACAGAGTATAACCTCTTCTAAAAGTCACCGCCTAATTCCACATTCAACTGTCATATTCCAGAGGCTCATGGATAGTCTGGAATTCACCATCATTTACCAGTATGGATTTACCAACTGATTGTGTGAACTCCCAGCTTCCTTTGAATCTTCTCATCCATCATATCCCAGACATGGATAATCAAGCGCATTACCAACTCCCGTCAATCAAGTCGTATATTCAACTGAAGAAAGAATAACCTACATCTTAACCCAGAGAAAGGGGCTGGAATATTCATGCCCAATTCAAGTTAGTTCTGTCAGGAAATTCTAATGGATTATGTGATGTCACTCCTCATCCAAAAAGATACTGAAAGTGTTTGTGCCTGATCCTGATCGAATCAATCACAGGGACTCCTGTGTGTCACGCCACGCCAGAATGCTTCAGACTTATTTATACCTGTCTGTTATATCACCCTGGAACGCTCCTAGCCCAGTGACTTAGCAACTGTGACTTGAGAGATTACAGTATATCCACATTGGATTCATATGGATTACTCCTACATGTTTTTCGCGATGGATATATGATCCAGAAGTGAAAGTTCTGTGTGTGTGGGTGTGCAATCCCCAATTTTCTGAATAGGTGGATATATGCAAAGCAGCTGTTTTCCTGGATTATAGAGAGTGTGATTATGGCCAGACTTTTTCTAGTGGATATTGAAGGAGAGGGAGTCATCATCAGACCCCTAGGATATTTCTAGAGACAGATTAGATAGATTTTCTTTATCTATTTCTTTGTATAATTATTTACTTGTTTTGTGTTTGACACATGTATTTGATGTGAACCTTTTTTGGGGAAATAATGTTGGGGACTTCTGTTTGGTTGTATACTTTGTGTGCATTGCCTGAAATATGATAATTCTTTCATGTATATGTCATATTGTAGCCAACAGGGTGTTCCAGAACCCAAATGTTTTCCACAATACAATTGTTTGTTTGTTTGGTTTAACCAAGCCTTGCAGTTACTTCATTGTTAACCTGTTGTTCCAAAATTTATGTTTATAGTCCAGTTATTGTTACGGTTATGTGATACAGTGAGTCATTGTACTGTTTTTGTCTAACAGTGGCTGTTTTTCCTCTGTCAATGTAATCCAGTTGTTGCGTCTAACATTGGTTGTTGTCCCTCTGTTGTATAATACTGTGGATGTGCATGACAGTGGATACTTGTCATTGTTTATATATATGTGGGAGATTAAATGTGGGGCGGGGCACTTACACATAGACACACCCTCTGGGTAGAGTTATTAGTACTCGGGTGTCTGTGGTAGAACTTCCCGGATCTCCCAGCCTTCTATGGGAAACATTTCTTTTATGTTAGTATTGAACTTGCACCCTTTTCTGCCTTGTTCAATACTTGGGGGTTACGAGCCAATATATTAATTCCTATAGAGGGCGTGTTTGGGTTTTAAACCCCATTCATACTGAATACCCCTAGCGAAACTTGTCCTTATTCTAATTTATTATATTTACCACCCCACAGTTATGCAACCGAGAGCAGTCATCAACTTACTGGAATCGTGCGACACAGATTAAGGTCTGGGAAGATCGCAGACATTAATCCACATGCACACCTACTGTGACATTTTTGCTCCAACTATTCAGAAGAAGAATTGCGGGCCCTTAACATGACAGCATCGACACAAACAATACAATTTGTCAATGGCAACAGTTTGTATTCCACAGTGATGAATTTTCAATTCCGTAAGCCCTCAACGGTGACAAACAACTGGCATTGAAAAAAAAAAAAAAAAGCTCTAGACGCATTGAATACCAATCGAAGAGTAATATTGCGGTGGGAACTGACATATTGTGACATAACCAGAAACGTGAGAAGAAACATGTTGTCAAATGAGGGGACAACACACGAACATGCGAATCATTCTATAAACTTCAATGAAAAGAGGACCAATATCTTGATCGTTAAGAAGGAAGCCCACTATAGAGACATTCACAGCTATATTCTTCGTGCAAAACAGGTAATCATGTTCTGTCTCAGCAGAGTAGATATTGCACCCACTCCCATACGAATCTGGATACGCCGTGTGTCGTCATTCGAACTGGCAGGGGAATTACTGTAAAACAAGTTTGTTAGCAAGAAATCACTAGTTTTTCACCAAAACATCAAAGAAATGTTGCCGCTTTCCATGATTTAAGTTGCTTTTGGACCTATCAAAGACATATTCCTTGGGTGGGGATAAATATAAAACGGCAGGAAAAATATCATAAAGATGCAACAGACAGTTTTCAAAATAATTGATCGTGAATGAAGGCATTCGTTTCTCTACAGAATATAGGCAATGAATGTATCAGTATTACTGGGCACGGCGAAGATGCGAGTTCGGACAAGTTTGGGGCCGAAAGATAGTATTAAACACTACATTTATTCTCTATAAAATGTGTTTTTGGTGTGTATTTTGGAGAGTCTAGAACGAGTTATTAGGATTTCCATTGATTCATATGGAAATAATTACCTCGGTTTTCGTCGGTTTCGGATTTCGCGACTGATTTTGGACGGAAAACCGAGGTTTGGCTGTAATATAAACACTTAAAGCTGTAGGCACTCAAGGATTCGAACGTGCTGCCTTCAACTGACGATGTTGCCCAAGTAGAGGAGTAAATGTACATCAACGCAAAGCCAACCAGAGACTTCAGCTGTTTAGTGTGTATTCTGATCTATACTGTTCCCTTCACTGCCGTGAGAGCCCATCAATACCTGTACATGTAGTTGGAATGTTGTTTCAGTGACATCAGGTGCTCCCCGGTTGTGATATTTATATTTTTGTTCTTTGTGTCTTTTTATCTCTCTGTCATAAACCTATGCAGGATTTCCTTGGCCATCTAGGTATCTCACAGATACAGAGTGGAGGATTATCCTGGCCGTCTAGGGGTCTCACACATAGAGAGTGGAGGATTTCCCTGGCCGTCTAGGAGTCTCACCCATAGAGAGTGGAGGATTTCCCTGGCCGTCTAGGGCAGTCTATGGATAACTGTCTAAACAAAAAAAAAAAAAATCACACAAAAAAAAACTGTCATTTACTGCCAATATAGGTAGTACCTTGCGGTGTATGGCAGGTTGGTCTTGAGCCTGGGGAATTAAAGCCGCCTGGCTAGTGCAGTCGCCGCAAACTGTGCAGGTTAGAGTTTTCTTTTTTACCCCTGACAGAAAAGAAAAAAAAAACTTCACCTCTTACCGAGGATTCGAACCCGGTTATCCCGTAGGAAAATCAGGTATTCAAGTCACTCGGCTAGCCGCTCCACAATGAAACACTTGAGATCTAAGGATAACACTTTAGTAAATGTCTTTTAGAAATATTCTTTCCGCCGTGAGTAACTTTTCAACGCCAAAGTAAAAGCAAGAAAACACAAACATTTGGGAACCACCATTCTATAGATAGTTCACTCACGTGTCACACCACACATCGATCTATAGTTTAAATGTTTCTCGCCTCGCTCTGGTTTCTGCACGATTTCCGGTTCGACCTGGGCAGAATAGTTCAGATTTCACATTTCACACGGTCGTTTTTTTTTTCTTTTCTGGAAGATCTGGGAGGGAGGGAGTATTTATGGCTTGCAGTTTGAGGCACCTTTAGTTTATGAATATTCATGAGCTTGTGGTTGGAGGAAACTGTAACACGTTTTATTGTATCGTCGAAGACTGAACTTTTAAATGTGGATGAGTCACACAAGTAAATAAATGAATTCACATACTCTCAATCAACCAGCTGTCGAGTCCATAATGAAGGTTAGCTGCAAAGGATCTCCAAACACTATCTATCTCTCTCTTTGATTGTACATTCTGTCAGATTGCTATTCGTCGATCTCTTGATGTTATCTTCCCACTTATATCGTTGTCTACCTCTTACTCGCTTGCCTTCACCCTTACCCTCCTGTCAGCATCCCCAATAAGGAGTTAGAGAGTTAATACTAGTCTAGTAGGGAGACACCAGACAGGAGAGACACCAGCGCTATAAATAGCCTAACAAGGAGACACATTTGTGTCAGACCAGGGGCCAACGCGTACAAGTGAGCAAGGGCTTTCCCCAAGCCATTGGGAAGCATTGGCCTTGCGAGTAACCGTGAAGTGCCCGGTTACTCAAGCTCACAAGCCAGCGTGCTTGAGACTCTATGCACGCCAGACCCGCTACTGCACGAAGAGGATAGCCTCCGTGCAATGTGTAGCGTGCGGTCAGACCCGACTGGAGACGGTAGAGAGTAGACGTGTCCTGTACAAATGCTATAGTTTCTAGGCAATAGTCAAACATTAGGCTGTACATTTAGATTGTGATTATTAGCATCATTTCTCACCACTTCATTGCATTCGTGTTGTTTAATGATGATGAAGTATAACGCTCGCAGAGCCATTGAATTATCAGCTCCAATAAATTGCATTCCTTTTGCAAATGTCACGAGTTATTATTTCGTGCAGTGCGAAAGTAGGGGCGTCCTGAGAACTCTGTAGCGAACAAGTCGCTGACAGGCAGGACCCCAATTGGTGTCAGAAACTAGTGAACCAACGCCAGTAGCCAATTGCTGTCAGAAAACAGTGAACCAACGCCAGTAGGCAAGTGGTGTTATAAACCACTGAACTAACGCCAGCTATCAATTGGTATCAGGAAGTTCTGAACCAGCATCAGTGAATTGCACGATTTAACATCATTGCCGTGTTATATATGTGAAAATAATGTAAATTTGTTTCCATACATGGCTGAAATAATTTTCTTTGGTGATTATACGATCATACCATTTGTGGAGCGTGAACCACAATAAAGCCAAATTAAATCGATAAATTGTGAAATTCTACGGAAATTAATTTTGAAAGTGTGTTATTATAAAGAAATCTATAGAAATGTATACAATCATCAGTGAATATTACAAACGTAACCATCGTGTACATTTCATTTCGTGTGATACAGCCATCAATGTCACCATTCTACGAAGTCAGTAAATAGATTAGCGACTGAACTAAAGCCTAGAACGGAGTTACACCATAGTCGGAAAGGGAAGACAAGACGACATTGACTGGCATACGACGAATCATCTCACATATCATCTAACATATCATTCAGACAATCATATCATTCATTCATTAACACCATTTATCACTATCTATCACATTTTTTCATTCATCATTCTCATGAAAAATAAGCTGGTATTTACAACATAAGCGTGTATCTAATTTTTGATGCTCTACTAAACAGAAGCAGTCATTGTATTATCAAGTCAAACATTTTGTGAGTGTGGAAGACAGCGGTGGAACATCCCAAGAACCGTATTTTCCAAAGAATTAGATGAGTATATTTTCAGAATATTTTGGTATGCTCTAAATTAATCATGCATCTTCTTTTTCAGTGAATATGTATATTTACTAACACATTATTACAAACTATTGTGTGAATATTATTGTGATATCATTTTTGAACTAACATAAAGCCATAAAATGGCGTCACTAAATGATTGTATCCAGGCAGGCAAGGAAATGGGCCATACTGGTGAAAAGTTAGAGAAATGGGTAGATCAAAAATACAAAGAAGAATTAGCTCGACAGAAAGAGGAAACAGCGCGACAGAGAGAAGAAGCAGAAAGAAAAACTGCTCTACAGAGAGAAGAGACAGAGAGAAAAGCTGCTATAGAGAGAGAAGAAAGAGCACTAGAAAGACAGCATCAGAAAGAAATGAAAGAGGCTACCAAACAGAAACAATTAGACTTAGATCATGCTAACAAACAAGCAGAAGAAGCTACCAAACAGAAACAATTAGAGCTAGATCAAGTTACCAAACAAAAACAATTAGAGTTAGACCAAGTTATCAAACAGAAACAGTTAGATTTAGATCATGCCACCAAAGAAAAGCAGATACAAGTAGACTCAGATACTAAATTAAAGATGAAGGAAATGGAGGTAGATTCTAACATACAAATAGCCTCTAGCAAACAAAAGAGCCAAGAAGAACAAAACAGATTTAGTAAGTACAAACGCCTTATAAAACCATACAGTGTAGGGGATTCAATTAGCGCATGGACTGAGAACATAGAATTCCAACTAAAAACGCAGAAAATACCTTTGGATGACTGGGCAATGATCTACACGAGGAACCTCAGTGGGGAGCCGTTAAAAGTAATAGAATCCATACCTACAGAGCTAAGAAACAATTATCAGTACATACACGATAGGATAATGCAACATTTTCTTTTAGACGCTACTGGGTACCAAATTCAATTCTCCCAAATTAAGCCAAAAGCAACTGAAACCTTCTTAGACTACATCTCTAACGTGCAGAGCACATTTAAAAAGTGGACTAGGGCAGCGAAAGTGGGTAACAACTATGAAAAACTAGAAGAACTTATGGTGATGGACAAGGTAATATCTACCGTTCCTACCCCTTTTGCGAAGTTTTTACAACAGTCAGATATTGAGTCCATTCAACAATTAGAGAAACGGGGATCAGCATATTTTTCATCTAATAGGGACATATTTAAATCTACAATACATGATACAGAAATTACTGCTTTTGCAAACAAAGTTCCTGATAGATCTTACAACCAAAAAGTTTACCGTAAGAAGGACTAACCATATCAAAAACCACCTCGATGTAACTATTGTAGTCTTTTTCACCCGACTTACTCGATGTGTGATAAGAACCCCGCATATCCGTCACACTTAGAGGCAGTGTTAAAGAAGCATTAGAGCAGAAGATCATCGTTCAAACGTGCTGTTAAATGTTATTTTTGTTCCAGTTATGGCCACTATAGTAATAGATGTATTGGTAGACAACGAATGAAGGCAAATAATGCAGCACTCGTCGATACATCATCAGACGATGAGAGTGACATTGATTTGGAACTTGTAAATGTGTTGCCAACGAGTGAATGTGAGAGTGTAGCATTAGTAACAGATATTTTAGACTTTAAGAAATGTAATGTATGCCACCGATTTCATGCGACTGGTAAATTAGAATGTGGGCACGTAATACCATGTTCAAATGAAGATGCTAACGCAGCAAGTGCCTCCAGAGGTAAACTTAAGTTCTACGATGCACTGGTCAACGATCAGCCATGCCAATGTTTGCTCGATAGCGGGAGCACTCTACTGGGTTTAAGGAAAGAACTTGCTAGACCAGAGGATTATACGGGTGAATTTGTCAAATGCCGTACTTTCTCTGGAACCATTGAGAAATATCCACTGGCAAAAGCGCATATCAATACCCTGTTCCTTACCGGCACATTTACTTGCACAATCCTGCAAGATCCATGCACGATCCATGCACGGATCTCATTTTAGGATGCTTAAATTCATTGAAAGAATGTACAGACGACGACATAAGAGCCTGGAAACATACACATATGGCTAACTCTGTAACAAGGTCAGATACAGAAACAAACTATACTGACCTACAAAATGAAATGCTACAGCTATTAACACCAAGTGATGCAGATACCAACACTACTCGACAAAATTTTATCGAGGCACAGAGCACTGACCAAACAATTACACCTTATTTTAAATTTTTGGGTGAACGAGCGAAAGTAACGAAGAATGCATCTTGGTACTTTAAATAAAAAAATTTAATGGAATTCTCATGCGTTATTACACAACTAATAACCATGAAATTCAGCAGACGGTGTTACCTGTAACATACCGACAAAATGTGCTGAAAATCGCACATGAGTCACCGTTTGCTGGACATTTAGCCTATGATAAGACCAGAGCCAGAATACTGTCACACTTTTACTGGCCTAAATTCTGTTCCGACATAAACATTTTCTGTCGATCTTGTTCTATTTGTCAACATCTTGTACGAAAGGGAAAGCATGTGACGGCCGAAGTTCAACGGTCAGTATTAGCATCCAGACTGTCAGCAACCGATGTTTCAGGCATCATAGGATTACTTCTCTCGCACCACACAAGGAACTTGCAAGTCGTGTGAGAGGAAATGGATGATACATTTTATTTGCCGTTGGCTCTTTACATTTACAAAACAGTCGCTATCAAATCACACACAAAGCCACAGAATTGCCTATCACTAGTTTCCTAAGCCTATTGCTAATCTCTATCTACTTGGCTACAGAAACCCCTATCGACACTAAACGGTGCGCTCGCTAAGAAGTCAGTCCCCAGTCTGATTCTTCTCCTCGCGTGGCTACACAGCACGCGGAAGGACCTTGTGCGTCCTTCGACTTTTTGCGTGCTGTCACACCCAGCACGCTTATAGCAGCCGTCTCCTATTGAGTGGCAATCCACTTCTCTGTGGCTATCACGTAGGCGTGATTCTGCCATGACCAGAGTACTAACTATCTGGTCGACGCCTCCGTGTCTCAAGAGAGAACTAGTTAATAGTCCCCCTTCCTATCACCTACCCTGCCCTCATACCGGGGCACTGTGTTACATCTGATCTACTTGAGGTTGACCACTCTTCCCGGTGGTCTTCTATCTTGAGGCAGACCTCCGACCTCTATACTCCAGTCTTTGACACACACCCTCCCCTCCTGTGTTGCGTCACCAACTTTGACTCCTTGGTTGTGACGCAAGAGGTTTCTAAAAAATTAGTGTATCTAATTTTTGTCAAAGACTGCTGATAACCTGGCTTTGGGTAACTCAATAGACTTCTACTGACTATTGTCACAATGTAGTATCACTTTACTTGGCTACTGGCAATCGCCACAAACTTGTCTGGTTGGCGTGAGCCCTCTTCTCAATCGCAATATTATATTAATTAGAGGTATGTCTGAACCGGACCATTGTCTTATAAGACCTGCCCTCAAATAGTAAATTAACTCACTACCCATACAAAGTTGACTTTCTTAGGGTCAACACATGAATTGCTTCATGTCCCCCATATAATATTAAACAACCATTACACAAGCTGTGTGCGACAGGCTTTACCTATCTCGCTTCCGCGTGTAAAGTTATCTTTCACTGTTAAGTTAGTGTTTCGTTGTCTATTGTGTCCCCTGACCCGGAGTTATCTCCCTTTGATCTACCGAAAATGTATGCAATTTACATGTTAGTTTTCCTGGATGTTTGCGTGTTTGGATCTAACTAATAGTATAATCTAACTTATAACATGTGTGTTTATTTATAATATGTATGTAAGTTAGTTTTCAAGTGTCATAATTCGGTCAGATGTGGCCACAAACCAGTGCATAACACTAATTCGTGACTACGTTTCCGTCTTATGAGACTTAAAATACTTTCTCTAAGATCTACACTAAACTACACACAACACATTCAAGACATCACACTTTCAACATCGAAAGCAAACATTTGACGCAGACAAAAATAAAAAAGTCGCGTTGAGCGGCAGAAAAAATCCGCTGACTGATTTCACTCTCTCTTGTATAATTTGCATATGCTCTCACTTTTACACTTCTGTCACACATCTTTTACCTTCACAATTATTTAAAAACCTTGGAGTGACACTGTACAAGTTTGGCTCAGTTTGAGAAAGTTGAGCTTCATGACTGTGCGTAAATTGCTGCACGAGTCATGTATTTACAACATATATTTACATGTAAGAAAAAGGGTTGATGGTTTGTACCCTGGTATTATTAACTACTATATTCTACTGAAATAATATTCTAAATACTGAAATACTAATACTAGTTCTATAAATATGTATTTAATGTGTTACCTACTTTAATCTAATTTAAGGGAAGTAATCTAACTATTTAAAATGAAATTGATGTGAGATGAGTTATGTAACTAACTAAAATGGGTAATATGAAATGTAATAAATTATGTCCCTTTCTAACATGGGTAATGTGAAATGTAATAAATTATGTCCCTTTCTAACATGGGTAATGTGAAATATAAGAAAATTATGAATAATGTTTTTAAATGAAAAAAAAAATATATGATTGATATTTTTACTCTAAATGGTGTAAATGATGTATGTTTATATGTATAATTATTTTATCCTATCCGGTGTAAATTAATCATAATATTAAATGAACAAGTTTGTTAAATGGACTGGTTCATTAAGATGGCATGAACTCTAGTGAAATGAACCAAAGTGAAATGTAACAAACTAAATAGTACTATTACTATCTAAACTTTTTATCCTAGTTTATAATTAGATGTTATTACGTTTAAATTACTATCTTAATCTACTTTTAAGCTAAGTAAGTGGGTAAATTAATGATCTATCTAAGCTACTAAAAAAAATGAAAACTATTATATTTCCTAAATCTAAATGTATCTTAGAGTGACCTAATCTAACTATAATTTATCACTATATTAAAACGTTATAATACATATCACAATGAGTCTATATATACATGGTATTTAAATACCTCAGGTTAGTCGTTGCCTTAATGTTTAGAAATTGCTTTCATTGGCATAGTATATATACACAACTGTCCTGGGTATATTAAATACATTACACAGTCATACTTGTGTCCTATGGGTATTGCACCTGTAGAGTTTGCTGGTGTCGTAGACAAGTATTTTCGTGTCTATTATTTATGTACTGTTCTGACACTGTTTTTCCCTGCTTAACACAGATGATTCACCGGAACACATATGGAGCTTAGTATGTAACGAGCTGTCTTAGTTCACACGGTGATATACTGGTTCACGGAGTTCAGTTCTTCTCTTGCTGTCTACGGGCACATAGTAGTTCACTGTTCTCAGTACATAGTTTAGAACCATAATGTCTATGTATTCATAAAATATTTCATATAGAATATTCTAATGTACTAATTTAACCTCTATTACTCTACACTCTCATGTGGGATATCTGGTATTTCTACCTCAGATGGTCGACTAAGGGTATCTGCCAGAATGTTGTCCTTACCCTTAATATGCTCTATACTAAAAGTATAATTTTGTAGTATTAACGACCACCTGTATATACGGTCATTCCGATGCACACCACTTTGTATGACCGTGATTGGGGAGTTGTCTGTCTGGACAACGAAGTGAACACCCGCTAGAAATCGATGCAGCTTCCTCACCGCATAGATGACGCTTATGGCTTCCAACTCTGATATGGAATATCTGGACTCAGCAGGTGTGATCTTGCGGCTCACGTAGCAAATCGGATGAAAGATGCCATCATAAAACTGGCCTAATACTGCAGCGATGGAGATCCTGCTGGCATCTGTCCTAAGATAATAAACGAGCCTAGGATTAGGCAAGCGGAGGATTGGTACATTACTAAACAGGATTTTCAATTTTGACAATGCAGAAATTAATAATGCATCTTTGACATCTAATTTTACAGATGCTTTTAAAACATTTGAAAATACACTTGTAATTTCCGCTAAGTTTGGTATAAACTTGCTATAGTAATTTACTAGACCCAAAAGGCTTCTGACCTGCTTCTTTGTTGTTGGCATGGTCAGGTTCATAATTTTGGTAATAATTCTATTGTCAGTTTTTAGTTGACCTTGTGAAATGACATGACCCAAAAAAATCAATTTCTTGTAGCCCCAATTCAACTTTGCTCGGTTTGACAGTGAGACCGAAGAGTCACAACCTATCGAAGACATGTCTTAATTTCAGTAAGTGTGTTGTCCAGTCATCTGTATGGACACATATATCATCTATATACGTCACTGTATTCGTCACTCCATGAAGTAGATCTCTAGTTAAACGTACGAAAGTGGCAGTAGCGTTTCGAAGCCCGAAAGGAAGAAAACGCCACTCGTAAAGTCCTAAAGGTGTTGAAAAAGCCGTAAGATGAATGGATTGAGTCTGCATAGGTACCTGCCAATATCCCTTAGTAAGATCTAATTTAGAAAAGATTTTGGAGGTGGACATGTCAAGAATCAGATCTTCGCAGGAAGGAATTGGTTCTGCGTCGATCTTAGTGACGTTGTTGAGCTTTCTATAGTCCACACACAGACGAATTGTGGAATCTTTTTTCTTAACTAGGACGATTGGAAAGGAGTACTCAGATGTAGATTTCTGGATGATCCCACTAGCTTCTAAATTAAGAATTTCTTTATTTAGATTTTCTCTATAGCTGAGTGGGATAGAGTACGGCCTGCATTTTATAGGCTTAGAGTCCGAAAGAATAATGGAGTGCTCGATTCTGTCCGTCCTACCTGGAATGTCAGAAAATATGTCTTTATACTCCGTCACTAATTCTATTAATTGTCGTCGTTGAACGTCTGTTAGTCCCTGTTCTATCCGTATGCTATCTAATGTAGCAGTCTTGTCCACAATAGGAACAGGTAGTTCCATTCCGTCGTCGTCTACCTGATTCAGTACGGTAGTGGTGCTAAGTGCGTTTTCTGTAATCTCACTAAGTGTATGCATCTCGTCGGATTTGCCAGTCTCGCTAACTAGTGTAGTTGCGTTGTGTACGTCTGTCGTCTTATCACTAGGTGTGGGTGCACTGTGTTCGTCTGTCTCTACTTCTGTCTTAATTCTAATTCTTTATGTTTAATCTCTATGTCTTTCTGTTTTGTTATCTCAGCTAGTTCTGCAATCTCCTTTTGGTGTTGTCTTTCCTGTTCTCTTTCATTTCTTTCAGCATCTTTTGCTTCTTTAAATTTTTGATCAGCATATTGTTCTAGCTCCTTTCCTGTGTATTGTAACTCTTTACCTGCTTTTATGAAATCAGCTAAAGTAGCCATGTTGTTGGGTAATTAGCTAGCGTTAACAGGCACTGACCTCTTTAATCACTTATTTATCTTAGATATGTTATGTTTCTTAATCTCTGAGTACTATCAATTGTACTCTTAGTTTATAACCTGGAAGATTTTATCCTGAAAAACAGAGCACAAAAATATGCTAATGCATCACACGCTGAAAAAGAGATGCATTATTAATCACATTGCATGCCAAATACGTTGAGTATACTCATCTTAATGTTCCAGAAAATCAGAGACAATCGTTTGGCAACTCAGGTCTAATCGTTTGGCACTGCGGCATACACACGAGTTACTTTTCTATTCGGCTGTTGTTCACCCTGGTTCACAAGAGCAGCAACAATTAACAAATTGCAAACGACATATTACTTTCGACAAATTGATACGATCACAATGACATGCCCCCGGACAACTACAATGTAAATTAATTAATATTAAATGTCAATGTCCTGTCTTCGTTCTAACGTATTATGCCTTTCGTTCCTACTCTAGTTTAATCTATGGAAGTGTTGTGCAGACCAAGTCTAATTTGCATAGCTGAAAGTAGTGCCATCGCGACGGTAAACAAATAGAAAAAGTACGAAAAAAAATTCAATAACTGCTTTGAAATCAATATAAATGTAATAATAATGTTTAAATAAATAAATATATTCATTCATTAACTTAAATAAACAAATAATAGTTAATATAAAGCACAGATTCAGGCGGGCAGCAGCTTGGCGATTTGTAAACAATCAGATGCTGGATGCAAATGGCGTAAAACAACTGTTTGTCAGTCGCAATACGTCAGAGGCGCAGCGCTATTTTTAGCTTGCACAAATCGATAATGTCGCCGGCATGTGTATCGCTCCGCCATGAATCATTTTTGATTATTATTCATAAACAAATAAGTAATTACATAAATAAATGGAAAAAAAACTCATAATATCAATACTTACAACTTTGAAGAACACATGAATATAAGTACACAATATTTAATTAAACACAAATAAACATTATTTTGTCACGATAGGCACAGCTCAGCTCGCAACTTGTTCTAGTCTGCACACGTCATCAGTCACTGACACAAATTAAACCCTGTAATTCACTACTAGTAACCTTAGTCTAGAGCCGTGGGTGAGTGTAATAGCTTGAACATTTGTCCAAGCCACACTTCTGACACCACTTTAATCCTCGCCTGTCAGCAACCGATGTTTCAGGCATCATAGGATTACTTCTCTCGCACCACACAAGGAACTTGCAAGTCGTGTGAGAGGAAATGGATGATACATTTTATTTGCCGTTGGCTCTTTACATTTACAAAACAGTCGCTATCAAATCACACACAAAGCCACAGAATTGCCTATCACTAGTTTCCTAAGCCTATTGCTAATCTCTATCTACTTGGCTACAGAAACCCCTATCGACACTAAACGGTGCGCTCGCTAAGAAGTCAGTCCCCAGTCTGATTCTTCTCCTCGCGTGGCTACACAGCACGCGGAAGGACCTTGTGCGTCCTTCGACTTTTTGCGTGCTGTCACACCCAGCACGCTTATAGCAGCCGTCTCCTATTGAGTGGCAATCCACTTCTCTGTGGCTATCACGTAGGCGTGATTCTGCCGTGACCAGAGTACTAACTATCTGGTCGACGCCTCCGTGTCTCAAGAGAGAACTAGTTAATAGTCCCCCTTCCTATCACCTACCCTGCCCTCATACCGGGGCACTGTGTTACCTCTGATCTACTTGAGGTTGACCACTCTTCCCGGTGGTCTTCTATCTTGAGGCAGACCTCCGACCTCTATACTCCAGTCTTTGACACAGACCATTTCAGTGTGTAGCGGTCGATATTGTTGGACCCCTGAATCAGGTGTCAAGCAAAGGAAACCGATACATACTTACGCTCGTGGATCTATGCACCAGGTGGATCGAAGCCATTCCACTAAAATACATCACCTCCAAAGATGTGGCAAATGTATTTTTGCACCTATTTTCTCGCTTTGGCTTCCCACGATCTATCTTATCAGATCGGGGAACGCAGTTTATTTCGGCTGCTACGCAAGCCTTAACCAAATTGTTAGGAGTAGAGCAGCATTTCTGTACCCCGTATCACCCAATGAGCAACGGGATGATAGAGAAAATTAACGGGGATCTCAAACACATGCTGGCTAAAGTAACAGCGGAGAACCCATCTGATTGGGACACACTATTGCCAGCAGTGCTTTTGTCCATAGAGAAATTCCGCACTCTAGTACGAGTTTCTCACCTTTTGAGTTAGTTTATGGGGCGAACCCTCGAGGACCCCTAACCAACTACCATCAGCTAATCACTAGCTTACCAAACAATCCAACAGCAGTAACACCGTATGAGATGGTAACGGAGACACGCGATAGAATAGTGAAAGCGTGCGTAATAGCCAAGGCATCTTTGGAGAAGAAAGGACAGATGTACCGCGACTATGCAAATAAAGGTGCTAAAACTATCCACCTTGAACCAAACCAGAAGGTTTTGCTTCTACTACCTGATAAACGAAATTTGTTACTAACATTTTGGCAAGGGCCATTCAACGTTGAACGTAAAATATCAGATGTGGATTATGAAATATCGATAAAAGGACACTTAAAGATATTTCATATCAACATGTTGAAACCATACTTCTCACGACAAGAACAACAGACAGACGAACAAATTGCACCAACACCAAGTAATGAGACGACAGACATACACAGCACAACTCCACTAGATAGGGCGACGCACGACAGCGACAACGCAAACACACTTAGCCAGGTAACAGCACACACAGCTAGCACAACAACAGTATTGAACGAGACAGACGAAGACGACATGGAACTACCAGTCCCTACTGTAGACGCGACTGCGACCATTGACAGTATAAAGATAGAAACTAAACTGACAGACGACCAACGACGACAAATCATAGAGCTAGTAACAGAATACAGAGACATTTTCTCCGACATCCCAGGAAAGACAGATAGAATAGAACATTCTATCATTCTGACTGACAACACACCAATCAAGTGTCGACCTTATTCTATCCCTCTAAACTATAGGTCGAACCTCGACAAAGAAATTCTATCTCTTGAGTCGAGCGGAATTATTCAGAAATCTCAGTCACAGTATTCTTTCCCTATTGTCCTTGTCGCCAAAAAGGACTCTACTATTCGACTCTGCGTCGATTATCGCCGCTTAAACAAAATAAGCAAAATTGACGCTGAACCGATTCCATCATGCGAGGATTTGATCTTGGACATGTCTACATCTCGCATATTTAGCAAGATTGACCTCACGAAAGGTTATTGGCAAGTCCCGATGGAAGTAAATTCGATTCATCTAACAGCTTTCTCCACTCCTTTAGGTCTCTATGAGTGGCGCTTTCTTCCTTTCGGCCTTCGTAACGCTCCAGCAACTTTTGTCCGTCTAACTAGGGATCTTCTCCATGGGATGACTAATATTGCTACATATATAGACGACATATGCATCCATACGGAAGACTGGACAACACACCTACTGAAACTGCGACAAGTCTTCGACAGGTTGCGAGTATTTGGGCTCACAGCGAAGCCGACCAAAGTAGAGTTGGGCATGGAACAAATTGACTTTCTGGGTCATACCATCTGCAGAGGTCAATTAAAAACTGATGACAGAATCGTCACTAAGATTCTAAATTTGACGATGCCAACGACCAAGAAACGGGTCCGAAGTTTGCTGGGTCTGGTAAACTACTATAGTAAATTTATTCCAAATCTGGCAGAAATTACCAGTGTTTTTTCTAACATCTTAAAAGCTTCGGCTAAATTATCTGTACAAGATGCAGGATTAATTAGCGCGTTATCAAAATTAAAACATCTTTTCAGCGTTCCACCTATCCTTCGTATGCCTAATCCAAAACTTACCTATTTCTTACGCATAGATGCGAGTGCCATCTCCATATCTGGGATACTAGGACAGTTCTACGAAGGGAAGTTCCACCCAGTAATGTACGTAAGTCGCAAGATAAGCCCTGCTGAATCTAGATACTAAGCAACAGAACTGGAGGGCCTCAGTTTGATCTATTGTGTAAGGAAATTTCATAGATTTCTAGCAGGAGCACAGTTTGTAATCGAAACCGATAATTCTCCGTTGTCGGTGATGCAATCAGGCGTTCCACACAATAACAGAGTTTACAGGTGGGCTTTAATTCTCCAAAATTACACATTTACCATTCAGCACTTAAAGGGGAGATTGAACACTGTTGCAGACATTTTAAGTCGACCGTCAACCATTGAAGTACCTGATTGGCACGAAGGGATCGACCACCCATCACCAAAAACAGTGACACTGTAAATGTGAAGTAACTCAGTGCCGTATGTGGTGATTAAGATACACTGCAAGTGCGTTATCATCGCCAAACAAGTAACTTTGTGAAATTAACAGTGCTATGAAAAGGGTAACGAACAGAAGCATAAGTAACATGCGCTGACACATAGATAAGCTAGGAGAACATTGAAGTGTTAGCTATGAACCTACATATGTTAGTAGGAAACTATATTTATACACGACCCATGAAGGAGAGCATAAAAGACTTTGCCGAAATGAACTATGTTATAATAGTCTACAAAGAATATTGCTCCATCTTCACACTGGAAAGGAGGACTTCGAGTTAGTGTAATTAGATATAGACATGTAACTGTGATATATGTATATTATTATTTTATTAACAGTACACATAACTTCATTTTTCTATGAGTTTTGCATCGCAAATTGTTTAAATGCATATATAACTTTAGTTAGGTCATGTGTTAGTTAGAAATCACCATCATTTAGTTAATAAACCATTTAAAATAACACCAATTATAGAAATACAATTGCTAGATATTATATTAGTTTATCACCTCATAATCATAACCATTTATAAATTCATTTATCTAAAATATCATTTCGAAACTAACCCAATCATTTAGGGATTAACATCATCTTTTTTACAAATAATACTTTAAGGTAATTAACCCAATTCTCTTAAATGAAAGTAAGTTAGATTATTTCCCTTGAGGATAATTTAGTCCAGCACACCGAATCATATTAGTTACTATTACAGGATCGGTAACAAACCATCCTCATAACTTTGTATATTATGTATAGACATGACACGTGCAAACAAAACGCACAGTCATTTGGCGTGATTACTGTTATAATTCAGCCAATCATTTATTGTAAATATGTAATGTACATGTATTTAATGCTATGATACATATTTTAATGACGAGTGAATGAGTGAGCAAAAGAGAGTATGAAAGCGAGTGAAAGATGTATGCAACACGAATAAATGCGAGGAGAGAATGGGAGAAAGTTAGTAAATATTGAAAGAAAGAGAGCGAGAGAGAAAGATAGCGGAAAAGTTTTCCACCGCTGGAAACGTCTTATTTTGACTTGTCTGTGTCATCTGTGTATCCAATGTGTTGTCAATTTTTTATGTGTGTTACTGCCATACTTTAATAGAGTAGATAGGGAATGTACTTCGAGTTTCAGAAAGCGGAGTTGTGGTCACAAATAAGCATAACAAACGTTTGCAACCACAATAAACCGATTTACGGCGCTCGAAGGAACACACACATTTAGTACACTAACGCATACACATGTTAGCAGTTTAAGTACACTGTAGTTTATTAGAAAACACACAAACAAACAGGAAAACAAACACATAAAGTTGCACACACTATTTTGGTTCAAAGAACAACAACTTTAATTCAGGGGACACAATAACGTCTTAGAAACCTTAATGTAACATTTTAAATAGCTTTTCACAAGCGGAAGCGAAAAGGTGAAAAGTATAGCTGTGTGTATATGAGTTGGAGGGGATATTAATGGGAACATGAACATTCTATGCTCATGCGTTGCACTCATAACAGAGTCAACTTGTATTTGGGTTGTCATTTCGGGCAATTGGAGGACAGGTCAAGACATAAGTCAATAGGTGAAAGTCAAAAGACAAAGGGTCAAAAGACGGAAGCCAGGACATAAGTCATAAGACAACGGTTCGGTTCAAAACAATTCCCAAAGATATCTATAGAACCAACTATATTGATACATGGGCTACTTAATTAGCCAAGTGAAAAGATAGAACAGTGTGAGTAAAGGAAGAAGAGAGTTGTTCTGTCCCCAAACGAAAGATTTAAAACTTACTGGAGATCTGACAAAATTGGAACAACCAATTTTTCTTTGTGACCAGACGTGTTACAAACATTAGTTAAAGGGAAGTAACACTTCACAGAGAGGAGGGGAGCCTGTCAGCATCCCCAATAAGGAGTTAGAGAGTTAATACTAGTCTAGTAGGGAGACACCAGACAGGAGAGACACCAGCGCTATAAATAGCCTCACAAGGAGACACATTTGTGTCAGACCAGGGGCCAACGCGTACAAGTGAGCAAGGGCTTTCCCCAAGCCATTGGGAAGCATTGGCCTTGCGAGTAACCGTGAAGTGCCCGGTTACTCAAGCTCACAAGCCAGCGTGCTTGAGACTCTATGCACGCCAGACCCGCTACTGCACGAAGAGGATAGCCTCCGTGCAATGTGTAGCGTGCGGTCAGACCCGACTGGAGACGGTAGAGAGTAGACGTGTCCTGTACAAATGCTATAGTTTCTAGGCAATAGTCAAACATTAGGCTGTACATTTAGATTGTGATTATTAGCATCATTTCTCACCACTTCATTGCATTCGTGTTGTATAATGATGATGAAGTATAACGCTCACAGAGCCATTGAATTATCAGCTCCAATAAATTGCATTCCTTTTGCAAATGTCACGAGTTATTATTTCGTGCAGTGCGAAAGTAGGGGCGTCCTGAGAACTCTGTAGCGAACAAGTCGCTGACACTCCAGAATGGATTATATAAAAGTGCGATGTCTTTTTACGTGGCCGAAATATTCCATTTCTTTTATGTGTATTTCTTTCACCAACTCTCTTTTCATGTTCAGTTTTTTTTATAAGTTCTGCAGTTGTTGTTTTTGTTTCCATGAAATACCACATATTCTTCTGTATATCCAGGATCTTTATTCGACTTTCTAATTGCTTCACGTATTCTAGATGGTATAAAACGCAATGACTTGCCTCTGCTATGTTTCCACCTTGTAGTAGCAGACTGGCCTGAGTGTTCCAATGACCACAAGAGCTATGATGACGGTCGCGAAGCTGCTGGTTGGTCTCACTTGTCAGACAGGTATAGGGATAGGCGGATCTTTTTTTTTTGGGGGGGGGGGGACGCAGAGGTGTCTCAAAGGCACCAGGGCCGGGTTATATACTGGCCAAGACCTATTGACGCGTCCTCGTCGACCGTCCTGGGCAACAGGTCCCTTCGGGGTCCTGGCTAAAGTCAGTAGGATCGCCGATTTCTCCGAAGTCGAAGAGTGTCTGCCTGTACGGCGATGAACCACCAGTCTGCACACCAATAAGCCAGACATGGGACAACGGATACTCACGCAAACCTCAGGTCCTGTATGACATCGCACTGATGTTGGACAACAGGATGCCTTCATCCGACATACAGGACTTCGCGTTGGAGCTCAAGCCAACGAACACAAGCAAGCAAGCAAGGAACAAGGCGACGAGAGAGAGACAGACACACAACCCTGCTGCCTTGTAGGACTGGGGACTGTCAAAGGCTAGGGAAAACAAACCGGAACAAATGCTTGTCGCAGTCGGATGGGGTGAACCACCGGCTTGATGAAACAGTACATAGCAATCTACTTTACAATATCAAATATCGTATCTTATGTGTAATTTGTATGTATTTTATTTGCGATCGTGTTCGCTGCTCCCCGTGTTATGAGCTGTTACAAATAAACTACAAAACATTGACTAACTGTTGCCTGTACAAAATAGAAGGAATAACATTGTGGATCTCGTGACAAGAACGGGACAATTACTAATGAAGCAAGAGGTGAAGGAAAGACGCTGGCGTTGGATAGAACATACATTGAGAAGACCTGAGAATAGTATAACTAGACAAGTCTTAGTCTGGAAGCCACAGAGCAAAAGAAATAGAGGAAGACATAAACACTCACGGAGAATAGAAGCAGAAACAGAAATGTACAATATAGGAAGGACATGGGCGGAGCTGTATGGGATAGCTGATGATAGGAGGACCTGGAGTGAGTGGTTTGAGGACGCGTGTCCCAATGTGGGGATAGAGAGTAAAAGAAGGAGAGAAAGAGATATCTTGTCTAGCAGCAATTCCTTTCCCTCCCTCACCCCACCCTATGGGTTGTGGGCGGCTGAACATTTGAAACTGTACATATCCTTTGCGGGACTTTGCAATCAACTCCATCCCCTATTGGCTGTTTGCGAGTTTACTAGGCAATGATCCGTTTAGTAGTTTGCCATTGCTTTCTGAAGGAGAAGTCAACATGAAGTCCAACTGACCGGCGTGTGCAACGAAGCAACTGCGCCGCAGTCAGAAGAGACAGTTTCAGCGTGTTAAACCTCTCAGCCAGAAAGTAACGTACCTAAAACTCGTGGAGAAAACAGCAACTTGGGCCTCATTTCAACCAGTCTGTATGTGCAAAAGAAATGACAAACTACTATACGTAAACTTGACAAGAAATCACAAACAACTCTAACATGCCGTTTATAACGGCGACGTCCTGTAAAGGATATGCACCTAACTGTATGTGCCGTGCTGAATGATGACCGACTGCATGCTTGTGTGCCGCTCCACAGATGTGTAGTTCCAGTACCCCTATTGCATACTCACTGGTGTCTGGGTTTAGGGGGACAACGGGGAGCTCTGTATCACGGCTCCCTTAGAGAAAATACGTTGGCATTGGGTTGAAGACAAGTATCCACAATTAACATCTCTCCACATCAACATCTCTCCACATCAACATATCTCCATATCAACATCTCTCCATATCAACATCTCTCCACATCAACATCTCTCCACATCAACATCTCTCCACATCAATACCTCTTCACATCAACATCTCTCCACATCAATACCTCTCCACATCAATATATCTCCATATCAACATCTATCCATATCAACATCTCTCCACATCAACATCTCTCCACATCAATACCTCTCCACATCAATATATCTCCATATCAACATCTATCCATATCAACATCTCTCCACATCAACATCTCTCCACATCAACATCTCTCCACATCAATACCTCTCCACATCAACATCTCTCCACATCAACATCTCTCCACATCAATACCTCTCCACATCAATATATCTCCATATCAACATCTCTCCACATCAACATCTCTCCACATCAACATTTCTCCACATCAACATCTCTCCACATCAACATCTCTCCACATCAACATCTCTCCACATCAACATCTCTCCACATCAACATCTCTCCACATCAATACCTCTCCACATCAATATATCTCCATATCAACATCTATCCATATCAACATCTATCCATATCAACATCTCTCCACATCAACATCTCTCCACATCAATACCTCTCCACATCAATATATCTCCATATCAACATCTATCCATATCAACATCTCTCCACATCAACATCTCTCCACATCAACATCTCTCCACATCAACATCTCTCCACATCAACATCTCTCCACATCAACATCTCTCCACATCAATACCTCTCCACATCAATATATCTCCATATCAACATCTATCCATATCAACATCTATCCATATCAACATCTCTCCACATCAACATCTCTCCACATCAACATCTCTCCACATCAACATCTCTCCACATCAATACCTCTTCACATCAACATCTCTCCACATCAACATTTCTCCACATCAACATCTCTCCACATCAACATCTCTCCACATCAACATCTCTCCACATCAACATCTCTCCACATCAACATCTCTCCACATCAACATCTCTCCATATCAACATCTCTCCACATCAACATCTCTCCACATCAACATCTCTTCACATCAACATCTCTCCACATCAACATCTCTCCACATCAACATCTCTCCACATCAACATCTCTTCACATCAACATCTCTCCACATCAACATCTCTCCACATCAACATCTCTTCACATTAACAGAAGACGAGATCGAAAATAGATGCAATAAAGCAAACCAACTCATTGGATAAATGGCACCAATACTAAAGAGCAAACATGTATCAATAACTACTAAAATAAAGCACTTTACACCACAATCTTCCTACCAACTCTATGTTACCAATGCCAAACCTGGACAATGACAGAAAAAGAGGAAAGAAAAATCACAACAACAGAAATGAGATTCCTGAGAAGAATACTCAATGTATCAAGATGAAATAAGATCAGAAATGAAGAAATCAGGACTAAAGTGGGGGTTATAGCTGCACTAGATTTTATTAGAAGGCAGCAGGTCAAATGGTTTGGCCATGCAAGTAGGTTACCAACTAACAGCATACCACAACAAGCAATGATGTACAGACCAGAGGGAAGCAGAGGAAGAGGCCGACCACGTAAATGATGGACGCAGGGAATAACAGAGTCCATGGGAATATCGATACATGAAGCCCATAAGTGGGCACTCTCCCGCTGTTTATATTTCACCTCGACACCGCAAGGTACAAGAGGAACATGATGAGATGAGAGATTTGCTTCTTGAAGGATTTGTTCATTGGTTTTTCAGTCCGCCAAAGGAGTGCTTTATATTCCCCCTCAAAAACTATATTTCTACTGCAGTTAGATGTTTCTCAGATTGTCTGCTTGTCCATGTTTTACACCTACTCGTATACAACAGTACATGTTTTATGTAGCACTCCAACATTTGTTCTCACTGCTTTGTATTGGCACTAGAGCTTAGACCACCTTCACATCACTGCACTGGACGTAAGAGGATTCACAACCAACCAACCAACCAACCAACCAACCAACCAACCAACCAACCAACCAACCAACCAACCAACCAACCAACCAACCAACCAACCAACCAACCAATCAATCAGCCAACCAACCGCTAGCCAACCAATCAACCAATCAATCACCTAACCAACCAACCAACCAACCTACCTACCTAACTACCTACCAACCAACCATCTAGCAACAACTAATTACCATCTCAGCGATCTTTTGTACGTTCTGTATCAACCTAGAACTAACCAGGAAGGCTAACCCGGCGACCAACCGCCTGCAGAAGTCGGATGTATCGGTCGAAAGGTGCAAAAAATCTCTACTACAAACTGACACAACACAATTACGTCAAAAACAAACGAAACAAAAAATATCGGACGAACAACGAATAAGAACCCAGAACGAATCCTCTTGTGAGTGGTTGTCTTGTGAAGGTGGATCATCACACCTCGCCTGCTTCTCTGTGTAAAGGATGACTCACTTCACACGGATAGCGCCAGTCTCGTCCCATAGATCACAGGAGAATCTAAGTACAGCACACAAACACTGTAATCACAACAAAGATCCACATGCGCGCATCTCTTCTGTTGTGGGCCCACCTTGTGGTGGTAGAGAAGCCTACTTGTTTCCAATCATCCCCAAAGCTATGACGGTCAACAATATAAAATAACACACAATAAAGTCAAGCAATGTTACAGAACATAGTTACGGAAAACACACGACGTTGCGGCGACTAGCCTTCATCAGCAAACAAATACACACACACAAAATACAACATAAGATCGCGGAGAAGACACTATAGTTACTAAATTTAGGTATAAGAACGGGATGAGAAGAATGAAAAGATGAAATATTGAGAACAACGAAGAGAACATGAAACCAAAAAAAAAAACTGAAGGAAAAAATGTGCTACTTAACTCAGAAACCCAGGCTGTGATACTAACATGAATCTCCAATTCCAATTCCAATTTTCAAAAAATAAAAATAAAATTCCAAATTCAGTCTCGTCTAACTTGCTTCCCCAGCGGTGGTTATTGTTGAGAGCCGTAGTTGTGTGGACTGTTAGTCCTAGTTCCTACTGGTTTTATTGGTTCCGTTCATTTCGTCGGGTAGATTTATTTTGTGCTATCTGTTTTCTTTGTCTTTTGTTGGTCCTGATAAAGACCGGTCTTTGGTCGGGCCTACTGGGGCCCGACTTCTTTCGTTTGTTGGCTGCTTTTCTCTATTAGCACTGTTACGTGCTTGTCGCTTCTTGTGTTATTCTCATCGGGGCTGGTCCCGGTCATGTCCAGTCCTCATAAGGACTCGATGTAGGCAAAAGCAGAGCATTCAAATGTAAGTCTCAAGTTGTCCCCCCGGTCAGCGGCCCGAACTCCTTTAGGTTTTTTTTTTTTTTGGCGTTTTTCATCACCACGTGTGGGTTTGGTGTAGCAACAAGATGACCCGGTCTCCCTGTCAGCCTAGTTCAGGTGCATTACCGGAAGAGCCAACCCACCTTCCTGCCATTCACCCCGCCGTACTCAGCTGTCCCCCTTAGGACAACCAGAATTATTTTTTTTTTTTAAATATTTTAAATTTATTTTTTTTTTTATTTTTTTTTTTTTTTTGGGGGGGGGGGGGGGGGGGGGTTAAAATTAAAAATAACATACAAACATATATATATATATATATATATATATATATATATATATATATATATATATATATATATATATATATATATATATATATATATATATATATATATATATACACACAATGTAGGAAGGTTATATGGTCTTCCCTGTTCTGCCAAGTCACCTTTTCGGCCTCACATGGCTAAGTTATAGATCGTATGTTAGTGTATTGTGGTCTTTCGTTTGCTGTATCTCGTTGTTAGCTGTGTTGTCATTGACAAAGATTCTGAGAATCGAAACGTCTGTGTGTCGTATTGTATGCGTTCGTGTGTATTTATCTTATTTTATTATTCATTTTTATATTTATTGAGTGCTTCTGATTTCGGATTTTTCACCTGTATTTCGCGACACGTGGATCTCCTTGTAAGGTATGTGCAACGTTTGTTGATGTTTAGTTCGTTTTTTCTAGCAGGAGTCTAAAATACCTATTTGTTTCCATTTCATATTGTTATATCCTGCTGCAGCCGCTGCTTTTTCTCTGCATAGGAACTGTTTGACCAGTCGCTGTATTTCTGGGTTGCTGTTTATGTGCAGGCACTCCGTCATTGTCATTGGGTTCCCAGTTTTGACGAAGTGAATCTCTCACGTCCCTTCGCTCTCTATTGTACTTGTCGCATACTAGTAAGTAGTGTTCGATTGTGTTGTTTTCTAGGCAATCTCTGCAGAATGGGTTTTCTCTTGAGTCTTTCCATTTGCCTAGTCTGATTCTCCACAGCTGTCTGTTTGCCGGTGCTTTCATGTTGGTCTTGACTTGTGGCTTGTATCTGGGTTCACCCAATACTTGGTATGCATGACGACCTTTAGCGCTGTCTCGCCACTGTTTCTTCCATTCCTTGAGAATGTAGTTTTTGACGATATTCTTCCCTTCTACTTTACCTAGGCCTGTGCAGATGTTAGTATTAATGGTTAGTCCTCGTTTCGCCGCTCTGTCTGCCTGTTCGTTTCCCGGGATACCCTTGTGAGCTGGTATCCATCCGATGGTGACTTGGCATCCCATGTCATGATGTACCTGAGGTTTGTGGCTGCCGCTAATATCTCCTCTTTTATGTCAGGTCTGGTGCCTCTATTGAAGTTCCCGAGCGTTTGTACTGAAGACAGGGAGTCTGTTAATATACACAGTCTCAGTGGTGGATTTTCGGCTGCGATCTCTAGACCTTTCATTATGGCAACCAGTTCGGCCGTGCATACTGCTGTCTGGTCTGTTAGCTTGAACTGTTTCTTCAGCTTCCAGTCTGGACCACTACTCCTGCTCTTACCTCTCCCTGTTCGTTCTTGGACCCGTCTGTGTATATTATGAGGTTGTCCTTACTGATTTCTTGTATGTACGCCTCGACCGCGTCTCTTGCATATGTGTCCTCCGTGTCCTTGGTGATGGTCTTTGCCAGATTACAGTCGGTGAATGGGACTGTTAGTTCCCGTGGTGGGATTGTTGGCTTGAACCGTCTTGTCTGTTTCAGGATCTCTGCTAGCTCCATTTCTTCCTTCAATTTCTCTGCTGCTTCCCAACCTGCCGGTCTTTGCAGTTTTACTATTGGGATGCCCTTCCCCCTCCCCATCCGCTGCGGTTGTCACTGAACATTTGGTATCCAGGGTGGTCTTTGTCTTGTGCTACCTTTAGCCAGTAGTTATACGTCAGCTGTTTACGCCTCAGACTCAGTGGTAGTACACCCAGTGCTACCTCCATGGCTTCTTTGGATGTCCCTTTTCCAGCACCCAGGATGGTGTTTAGCGCTTGGGTTTGTATGGTGTCTAGCTTCCTCTTGTTGGCTGTGTGTGTGGATGGTTTGGGGAAGTATGTGTGGGTGGCGGGGTTGTGTGGGTAGGGGATTGTGTGGGTGGATTGGGGATGTAAGGGCGGGTGGGGAGAAGTGTATGGTGTGTGTGTTTGGGATATGTGTGCGGTGTGTTGGTGGGGGATGTGTGCATGGTGTGTGGATGGGGGGGGGGGTTGTTTGTGGTGGTATGGGTGAGGATATGTGTGTGGGTGGGGGATAGTGTGTGGTGTAGGGGATGTGAGTGATGGGTACGGGGAATGGGTGTATGGGTGGGGGATATGTGTGGGTGAGTAGGGGATGTGTGGTGGTTGGGAAAAGTATGTGTGGGTGGTGGGGTGTATGGGTGGGAAATGTATGCGTGGATGGGGAATGTGTGGGTGGGGGTGTGTAATGTGTAGGTGGGTGAGGGATGTGTATGTGTCGGGGTGGGATGCGTGAGTGGGTGGAGGATGTGTGTGGGTAGGGGTATTGTGATCGAGAGATGTTTGTTGGGTGGTGGGTGGGTGGGGGTGTGTGGGTGCGTAGTGGAGGATGTTTGCGTGAGTGAGTGTGTGTTGGTGGATGGGTGGGGAATGCATGTGTGGGTGGGGAGAGGTGTGTGGTGTGTTGGTTGGGGATATTGTGAGGGTGGGGTATGTGTGTGTGGGTGGGGGTATGTAGGGTGGATGGGTAAGGGTATCTGTGTGGGTGTAGCTGGAATATTGTGTGGTATGTGGGTGGGGGATATTTGTGTGGTGTGTGGGCTGGGAATATTGCGTGGTAGAGGATTATGTGATGTGCGGGTGGGGGAAGTGTGTGGTGGGGGATTGGGTTAGGGCATGTGTGGGTGGGTGGAGGATGTATGTGTGGGTGGTGGGATGTGGGTGTGGGATGTGTTGGTGAGGGATATGTGTGCGGTGTGTGGATTGGGAATATTGCGTGGTAGAGGATGTATGTAATGTGCGGGTTGGGGACGTGTGTGGTGGCGGATTGGGTTAGGGCATATGTGGATGGGTGGAGGATATATGTGTGGGTGGTGGGGTGTGTATGAGTGGATTGGGGATGTATAGGTGGTTAGGGAGATGTGTGTGTGTGTCGGGGTAGGGAGATGTCAATTGGTGGGGATGTGTGTGTACGGTTTGGGGATGTGTGAGTGGATGTGCGATGTGTGGGTTGGTGGGGGATGTGTGTGCGTGGGTGGGGAATATGTGGTCGATGGAGATTTGGCTGAGGGATGGGTGGTTGGAGATGTGGGTGGGGAGAGGATGTGTGGGTTAGGATGTGTATGTGGATGGGTGTGGGATGTGTGGGTTGGTGGGGGTGGGTGTTTGTGGGGAGCGAGTGTGTTTTGTTGGGGAAACAGGTGAGGGCAGTGTGTGTGGGTGGGGGATGTGCGGGAGGGGGATGCGTTGGCTGGTGGGGTATGTATGTGTCCCTGGGTGTGTGTGTGTGGGTAGGTGAGGTGGTGTGTGTGGGTGGGTGATGTATGGGTAGGTGAGAGATGGGCCTCATAACATGGTAATTTGTCTTGATTATGTTTACAACATTCATTTCATAATGTTTATCTTTCTTCCTATGTAAATGTATAATGCTCTTGATGAACGAAAGACGAGTGATTGGAAGGGCGAATGTAAGACGGGCCTGCGTGCCCAATTTGTGACCCTTTTAGAATAAAGTTGATTTGATTTGATTTGATTTGGCTTCTGATGCTGAGTCGTACACAATGCTGCCATATTCTAGCTTGCCTCTGATAAATGCTTTATAGAACATCAGCATTGTTTGGATGTGGGCACCCCAACCATTACCTTTTATCACCCTCAGTAGGTTGCTTGCTTTCTTGCATTTTTCTAATGTCTGGCTTATATGTTTTGACCAGTTCATCTGTTCGTCCAGGGTCATTCCTAGGAAGACTGTGCTCTTTTTTCTATTAATGGTTGCCCCTTTTATCTCTATTTTCCAGTCCTTGTTATGATTTATCTTCTTCTTGCTGCTAAATACCATGCTGACCGTTTTATTGGTATTGATTTTGAAACCCCATTTGCCCATCCATGCTGTTAGCTTGTTTATCTGTTTTTGGAGGGGTCCTCGTGTAGTCTTTGCCGCCATACCACTCCTCCATATGGCGCAGTCGTCCGCGAATTGAGATAGTCCTGTTTTCTGGTCTTGAATCTCCTCTGTCAGGTCGTTCACCAGTATTGAAAAGTTTGTTGGTGAGATGACCGAGCCCTGGGGAATGCCGTTCTCTTGCACATATGTGTCGGACACCTCATTCCCTATCCTCACTGAGAAGCTTCTATCTTTGAGGAAGTTTTCTATGTATTTGTAGGTTCTACCCGTTATGCCTACTTTCTTCAGTTTTATTAGTGCGGCTTCACTCCAGCATTGATCGTACGCCTGGGCTAGGTCCAGGAATACAGCCAACGTCTTTTCCCCTCTCTTGAATCCTTTCTTTACATGGTTTTCCAATTTGATGATCTGATCCATCGTGCACCTGTTGGCTCTAAACCCGGATTGTGTATGGCTGTACAGTTCATTCTTCTCCAGGTAGAATGTTATTCTTTTATTTATCACAGTCTCCATAACTTTGCCCAGGTGCGATGTCAGCGAGATGGGGCGGTATGATTCTACCCTTGTTGGCTCTTTCCCTAGTTTCTTGATTGGGATACCGTGGCTGTTTCCCACTGTCTGGGGATCTTTCCCGTCTGCCATATTACATTACACAGTTTTGTAATTGTTTTTATGGTGTTATTTTGGGAGCTTTTTGAGGATGGTATAATTTAGTATGTCAGCCCCAGCCGCGGTTTCTGATTTTTCGCTTATCGCTGTCATCACCTCATCTGTTGTGATGTCTGCATCCATAAAGTGTTCTTCGATGTTTTCGTCTGCTGTGTCTTTTAGCTCTTGTGTCATTTCCTCCCTTCTTTGTCTTTCATTGCTTCCTAGTCTTTTGTTAGAGCAGACTTCTTGGACATAGTCACCGAACACCTTGGCTTTTTCTTAGTCTGTAATTGCTAGGATTGGACTTCTGATGGTAGGGTACTGATCTTTTTATTTCCTTGAATTGCTTTTATTTGTTTTCAGTTTATTTTTATACATACATTGTCCCTTTATTTCTCAACATGATTTCCACCAACATTGATGCACTTATGCCATCGTTTTATCAGTCCTCCCAAACTGCGTGCTTTGCTTTTCATTTACCGGCCATCCCACAGAACTGTGTGACTTATTCACTCCTCGTAACTTTTTCTACCCAGCTATGCACCGCTTTACGGTATAAACATTTGTCAGCATAAACACCGAAAACGCACCTTGGCGGGAGACATTTCTTGAACGACGCCGAAGTTGAATGTGAAGTCAAAACATGGTTTTGAAAATAGAGCACGCAGTTCTATGCAGCCGGTTTCGGAGGACTGATAAAACGATGGGATTAGTGCATCAATGTTGGTTGAAATTATATTGAGAAATAAAGGGACAATGTATGTATAAAAATAAACTGCTTTCAAGTTGTTATTATATTTAGTTATTTGTCTACAGCCATTTGTGACTTACTTATTAACTTACCCTCGTACATACATCTACACACATCAACAAACATTCTCACAACCATATCCATACATGTGTATATATGAGGAGAGAGAGAGAGAGAGAGAGAGAGAGAGAGAGAGAGAGAGAGAGAGAGAGAGAGAGAGAGAGAGGAAGAGGGTTCTGTATAGTACCTGTGATATTGTACCTGTGATAGACGGTAGCACCGCTACTGGTAGGGTCTCCTATGTGGGACAGGTCAAAGGTTGGGACCCAGACGAAGAGATGCGCCACCACGGCTCCCTAAGTCATCAATAATCAACACTAAAACACAAAACATAAATAACATTTGTCCTGAAGTAGTTTCGTGCTAGGGGTTCGTGAGGTGATATTCATCATCAATAAGTGCCACGGCGAAAGGCGCGGGAGGTCTTGGTTCGCCATCTCACACTGTCACCAGAGTCTCGAAACAGGTCTGTGTTCTTGTCCCGACCATGCCATGCTGCCAAGTAAACCGTCACGATATGTATCCCCTTGTCTTCCTCTGATTCTCTTCCCCAGCTGGGTAAACTTGAGTGGAAGAGAGCTACATGTGATGCTTCCATCACATCTTAGCGGCCTGAATGCACAGAGGAATAAGTATCCAGTCTTTTCCGCACTTAAAGGACTGCCTTCCACTGACCGCGCACATGACATTATCAGCACAACTCCCTATCAACTTCGTTAACGCGTCCGCTAAACAACCTTGACTTAGGTATTAATTCCGGTAGGCAACATCGTGAATAAGGGCGACAATACACTAAAGCAACAATTGAACATTTTAAATGACGGTTATTTCCCTTGACCTAAAGACGGTGGCATCGAGTTTAGTAGGTTTGCCAGCACGAGACTGACCACGGTTCAACTCCCGACAGGAGCAGGAATGATTTGTCCAACAGGTGCGGCTAAGCGGTCGACCCCCTGAATATGGGCACTATACAGTTTTCTTAGAATTGCCTGGGAAGGAACGGCGACTAAATAGGGAACTGGGAAGGAACGGCGACTAAATAGGGAACTGGGAAGCACTGGGAAGGAAAGACGACTTAATAGGGCACTGGGACATGGAGGAGAGAACTACAGAGATGGATAATATCGCAAGGACACGGAGGAGAGAGCTACAGAGATGGATGATATCGCCAGGACATGTAGGAGAGAAATACAGAGATGGATAATAACGCGAGGACACGGAGGAGAGAACTACAGAGATGGATAATATCGCGAGGACATGGCGGGAACTGCAGGAGATAGCAAGAGACGGGACAACTTGGCGTGGATCAGTGCCTTTACCCCTATGGCGGAGAAAGAAAGAAAGAAAGAAAGAAAGAAAATTGATGGAAGCCCAATGCCTCGATGTGAGATGAAGGGCTGATGGAAGAAGATAGATGACACCACGTACATCAGCGACTTGTATTTCCATAACTTTGTTTCACCACCGTGTCTAGCTAGGCTCCCTCGCTCACCGCGACCCGGTGGGCAAGAGTTCGACACCCCCTCCACCCCCACCCCCAACCCCACCCCCACCCCAACTCCACCCCCAACCCCACCCGCACCCCCACCCCGAGTCGTGTATTCAGTGCCAATCAAAAGTTGGTTTGAAAATTAACAAAATTGGATGGCGAAAAATTAGAAGTATGGGTGTGTCACAGTTATGACTTAATTTTTTTTTTTTAATATGGAAGGGGACATGTATTATATATCAAATTAGAGGAGGCTACACAAGGAAAACTGGTGTATATAAGTGTATGGACAGATATGGGAAGTTGATTAAGACGATTAGTAATCCCATTAATCAGTTTTAAAACATCATATCCGACTCCATGAACATAATGCAGAAAATTGCAACTGGCAACTTCCGTTCCGAATGGAAATATAGCACTCGGAAGTCGCGCCTCACTTCACTCACTTGAATGTACTCACTTGGACATTCCGGAGTAAGGGGGTAACGAAAGCGCAGATCACCTGGAAAATAATGCACCAACGCAAACATGAAGAAGCATGGACAGGGCTGATATAATCAGTGTAGTACGGGCTCATGTGGCGGATAATGACGAGACACCGACTGTAACTCGACTACACGAACTGGGGGTATAGCCTGGTTAAGTACGCGAGTCAAATCGTCAAGGGAAAGAGAGGAGATACCATAATCCACATGAGAACAACAAGAAGAAATACTTTGGGATGGCTCCTGCATCGGTGAGGAGCGGCTGGCCGAGTGGCTAAGAACACCGGTTTCTCCTTCGGGAGACCTGGGTTCAAATCCCCGGTAAGGTGTGGATTATTTTATGTCGAGGGCAAATAGAAAACCCTAACCTGCTCAGTTCGCGGCGACTGCACTAGCCAGGCGGCCTTAATTCCCAGGCTCAAGACCCCCTGCCCTACACGGTAAAATAACCATTTTGACTGCATCGGTGGACTGAGCAGGTAACAAAACGAAATAGAATGTAAAACAAAAAATTACTCGGGCTTCGTATCGACGCAGCCTACAATGTGTACCATGAACTGTGTTGGGAAATAAACGTGCGTGAGGTGTAATGTGCTAGCCCATATTTCACAGACAAATCGTTCGTTAGTATGGTAACCATCAGGCCGCCCGCCGTTACTGCCATAGACATTTTGCTGGTCATTATTCCAGGCTGGGCGGACATTCCAGCCCGGGTCTGTATTAAAACATCAACCTGGATGGGGTTGGAACACAGGAGAGCTGGGCCTGCAGGCAAGTTTTCTAGCCGCTCAACCACCGTACCCCAACAAATGCCGCTCTATTAGTTACCTTATTCTGACACAAACAACTGTATATCAATGTCTCGCTATTCTGACTCAATCAGTCAATCATGTGCCATGCCGGAAAGCGTGGGCGGTCATGACTCGCCATTTCACTCGATCACCAGTGTCGTGGATCAGCTCAGTGTTCCTGTCTCGTCCATGCCATGTGGCCAAGCCATCCAGGTATTCTGACTGCCTCCGCCCAATTACTGTCTAGCTCACGTGTGTATCTTAGTTTCTGACCTTCTCTATTTCCCGCGTTATCTAGCTGTCTTGTTTACCACAGCTCCTTGTTGTAACGCGCGTGCTCTCTCTCTCTCTCTCTCTCTCTCTCTCTCTCTCTCTCTCTCTCTCTCTCTCTCTCTATCATTGATAGAAACCTAACCTTTAATTCCCACGTTCAAGCGCTTATTAAACAAACAGCGAAAAAAGTCTACCAACTCGCCAAAATTAAAAACTTCCTTGATGAGGACACAAGGAAACTATTCTATACTTCTCATATACAGACACACTTTGACTACTGCTCTACAATCTGGGACGGTTGTTCTAATTCAAACACCAAGCGACTTTACTCACTCCAAAAACGGTCCATGAGTCTAATTTATAACAAACATTTATCTGACAATCCTAGCCTGTATAAACGCCTTCAGTTACTACCACTCCGCAAACGCCTGCTTTTCAATAAAGCTAAACTAATTCACAAAATCCTGCATCGGAATGCCCCAAATTACCTTTGGCCATTGTTTAAATATAATGCTAGACACAGTAAACGTTTAAATATATTACACATTCCGAAGCCTAGGATTGACTTATACAAAACAAGCTTAACGTACTCTGCAGCTCAGCTGTGGAACAATCTTCCACAAGAAATCAAAGACATCACCAATCCCTATTCATATAATCGCAAATTACTCGAACACTATCTCAGTACGGATTATCTTCCCCCTTAATAATAGAGATAATAATAATAATAACAAAACCCTAGTATAACAGCCAGTCCCCTTTTGGTAGGCCAGTATATTCCACATGGCTAATAACAAGTGTCAGACCATTATCTAATTTTACTGTGTCGTGTAGTTTTGATGTTCGCATTTTGCCCATGCCTTTATAATGCATATCTTTTATATTGTTGCTGTTCTCTGTTAGCCTTGAATGATGTGTGAATGAAATAATGTATGAAAGAGAGTGATAGAAGGGCAGAATGTTAGACGGGCCTGCGTGCCCAATTCTTAACCCTTTGAAAATAAAGTTTGTTTGTTCGTTCGTTCGTTCGTTCGTTCTCTCTCTCTCTCTCTCTCTCTCTCTCTCTCTCTCTCTCTCTCTCTCTCACACACACACACACACACACACAGGGACAGAGGGATAGAGACAGAGAGACAGAGACAGAGAGACAGAGACAGAGAGACAGAGACAGAGAGAGGGTTTCGTGCACTGAAGGAATATTGCATTATTTTTGCAGGACGTTGTGATCAACCCCAGATTGCATGTGTGACAGAGAATCATGGAATGTGTGGCAGAGAATCATGGAATGGGTGGTAGAGAATCATGGAATGTGTGGTAGAGAATCATGGAATGTGTGGTAGAGAATCATGGAATGTGTGGTAGAGAATCGTGGAATGTGTGGTAGAGAATCATGGAATGTGTGGTAGAGAATCATGGAATGTGTGGTAGAGAATCATGGAATGTGTGGTAGAGAATCATGGAATGTGTGGCAGAGAATCATGGAATGTGTGGTAGAGAGTCATAGAATGTGTGGTAGAGAATCATGGAATGTGTGGTAGAGAATCATGGAATTTGTGGTAGAGAATCATGGAATGTGTGGTAGAGAATCATGGAATGTGTGGTAGAGAATCATGGAATGTGTGGCAGAGAATCATGGAATGGTGGCAGAGAATCATGGAATGTGTGGCAGAGAATCATGGAATGTGTGGCAGAGAATCATGGAATGTGTGGCAGAGAATCATGGAATGTGTGGCAGAGAATCATGGAATGTGTGGCAGAGAATCATGGAATGTGTGGCAGAGAATCATGGAATGTGTGGCAGAGAATCGTGGAATGTGTGGTAGAGAATCATGGAATGTGTGGCAGAGAATCATGGAATGTGTGGCAGAGAATCATGGAATGTGTGGCAGAGAATCATGGAATGTGTGGCAGAGAATCATGGAATGTGTGGCAGAGAATCATGGAATGTGTGGCAGAGAATCATGGAATGTGTGGCAGAGAATCATGGAATGTGTGGCAGAGAATCGTGGAATGTGTGGCAGAGAATCATGGAATGTGTGGCAGAGAATCATGGAATGTGTGGCAGAGAATCATGGAATGTGTGTTAGAGAATCATGGAATGTGTGGCAGAGAATCATGGAATGTGTGGCAGAGAATCATGGAATGTGTGGCAGAGAATCATGGAATGTGTGGCAGAGAATCATGGAATGTGTGGCAGAGAATCATGGAATGTGTGGCAGAGAATCGTGGAATGTGTGGTAGAGAATCATGGAATGTGTGGCAGAGAATCATGGAATGTGTGGCAGAGAATCATGGAATGTGTGTTAGAGAATCATGGAATGTGTGGCAGAGAATCATGGAATGTGTGGCAGAGAATCATGGAATGTGTGGCAGAGAATCATGGAATGTGTGGTAGAGAATCATGGAATGTGTGGTAGAGAATCGTGGAATGTGTGGCAGAGAATCGTGGAATGTGTGGCAGAGAATCATGGAATGTGTGACAGAGAATCATGGAATATGTGGCAGAGAATCATGGAATGTGTGGCAGAGAATCATGGCATATGAACGAACAAGTGAGGAAGAGCTTAGAGACAGCGGAAGTTTGGTTCTTGGGATGGATGTAGCGAATATCTTGCACTGCCAGAGTCACTAACGACAAGAGCTGTAAGAGACTACTCTCTTGGACTGCCAGAGTAATTAACGACAAGAGCTGTAAGAGGCTACTACTCTCATGGACTGCCAGAGTAATTAACGACAAGAGCTGTAAGAGGCTACTACTCTCTTGGACTGCCAGAGTAATTAACGAAAAGAGCTGTAAGAGGCGTCTCTCTTGGACTGCCAGAGTAATTAACGACAAGAGCTGTAAGAGGCGTCTCTCTCGGACTGCCAGAGTAATTAACGACAAGAGCTGTAAGAGGCTACTACTCTCTTGGACTGCCAGAGTAATTATCGACAAGAGCTGTAAGAGGCTACTACTCTCTTGGACTGCCAGAGTAATTATCGACAAGAGCTGTAAGAGGCTACTACTCTCTTGGACTGCCAGAGTAATTAACGATAAGAGCTGTAAGAGGCTACTACTCTCTTGGACTGCCAGAGTAATTAACGACAAGAGCTGTAAGAGGCTACTACTCTCTTGGACTGCCAGAGTAATTAACGACGACGAATTGTAAGAGACTACTACTCTCTTGGACTGCCAGAGTAATTAACGACGACGAGCTGTAAGAGACTACTCTCTTTTGATGGAACACTTTATTCTGATGGAACACTGTATTCTGATGGAACAATTTATTCTGATGGAACAATTCATTGTTCTAGAACTCGTCATTCTGATGGAATACTTTATTCTGATGGAACAATTCATTGTTCTAGAACTCGTCATTCTGATGGAATACTTTATTCTGATGGAACAATTCATTGTTCTAGAACTCGTCATTCTGATGGAATACTTTATTCTGATGGAACAATTCATTGTTCTAGAACTCGTCATTCTGATGGAATACTTTATTCTGATGGAACAATTCATTGTTCTAGAACTCGTCATTCTGATGGAACACTTTATTCTGATGGAACAATTCATTGTTCTAGAACTCGTCATTCTGAATACTTTATTCTGATAGAACAATTCATTGTTCTAGAACTCGTCATTCTGATGGAATACTTTATTCTGATGGAACAATTAATTGTTCTAGAACTCGTCATTCTGATGGAATACTTTATTCTGATGGAACAATTCATTGTTCTAGAACTCGTCATTCTGATGGAATACTTTATTCTGATAGAACACTTTATTCTGATAGAACACTGTATTCTGATGGAACACTTTATTCTAACGGAACACTTCATTCTGACGGAACACTTCATTCTGATGGAACACTTTATTCTGATGGAACAATTCATTGTTCTAGAACTCGTCATTCTGATGGAATACTTTATTCTGATAGAACACTTTATTCTGATGGAATCTTTTATTCTGATAGAACACTTTATTCTGATAGAACATTTCATTTTGCTAGAGCACTGACTATAACGGAATACTGCACTCTGAAAGACCATTGACTAGATCTGCATGGGTTAATATAACAACCGAGAGAAAATGAGCAACGACTAATTCCGAATGAGTTAAAACAAGTTACGTTTTCTAAGAATACATTTTACGTGTTCAATATTGGCACGAGCCAGGCAGTAAACACGTACTTGGGATTACCACCCCTGGTGAGGCAGACACGTCTGCGAGAATCTGTGCCCGCGCCTGCAGAATGTGCCGGGTGGAAGGGATAATAGAAGCCAACCCGCGGAGCCTCTATCTACCTTTCAATCTTGCTGAAATATTTCACTCTCAGACCGTTCTGCGTATGTGAAACCTGTTTAGCTGTTTGCTGGGGTTTTTCTTTCGCTTGTATTTGAACAGTACATTCGGCGAGCCAGCTTGTGCACTTGAAGCGCGGCATGGATGTAATTTTTGCCAGCGTAAACACACTTGAAAACTAGGCAGAAGTTACACTTAAAAAATGGTACATAGTTGAAGAGGTTCCTGTTTCTTAGATCCGTGCGAAGATTCTCGATGTTACAATCTGTTATGAGAGATGATATACCGGAAACATAGCGCGTCTTAAGTTTTAGAGATGAGAATAAAACTTGAGGATTCAACGATATACCGAAACGTGTGCTTGTCAACAGTGTTTGTGTATTTAGGAGTGTACATTTCTGATTACAGATCACATGTACATGCTTAATATTATCAACAGCTAAGTTGTCAGGTTTTTTAACCTTTCACAGGCTGTCTATTTTCTTCGAAGATTTAAACTTTTATTCATAAACGTAGAGTGATTAAATTGTTTATGTTGATAGATTTATGCAGTGGTTACTTTAAAGTGCATTTTGGCAAGTTTATAATATTTGATACAACACTACGGCCAGGTTTGTGAATTTATTCAAGTGTTTGTTGAAATGTTGATTTTCAGAAATATTTATGTTTGTTTGGATACTTTTAACCACGTCTACGTTGTCATGTGTGTACTTTCTTTTCAAAAAAGTACTTGTTGTCTAGTCTACCCATCACCTGTGTACAATGTTTAAAGTACTTATCGTCTAGTCTACCCATCACCTGTGTACAATGTTTAAAGTACTTATCGTCTAGTCTACCCCAGCATCTGTGTACAATGTTTAAAGTACTTATGGTCTAGTCTACCCTAACATCTATTAACAATGTTTAAAGTACTTATCGTCTAGTCTACTCACATCTGTGTACAATGTTTACAGTACTTATCATCTAGTCTACCCATCATCTGTGTACAATGTTTAAAGTACTTATCGTCTAGTCTACTCACATTTGTGTACAATGTTTAAAGTACTTATCGTCTAGTCTACTCACATCTGTGTACAATGTTTAAAGTATTTATCGTCTAGTCTACCAATCACCTGTGTAAAATGTTTAAAGTACTTATCGTCTAGTCTACCCCAGCATCTGTGTACAATGTTTAAAGTACTTATCGTCTAGTCTACCCTAACATCTGTGTACTATGTATAAAGTACTTATCGTCAAGTCTACCTTAACATCTGTGTACAATGTTTAAAGTACGTATTGTCTAGTCTACTCACATCTGTGTACAATGTTTAAAGTACTTATCGTCTAGTCTACTCACATCTGTGTACAATGTTTAAAGTATTTATTGTCTAGTCTACCCATCACCTGTGTACAATGTTTAAAGTACTTATCGTCTAGTCTACCCCAGCATCTGTGTACAATGTTTAAAGTACTTATCGTCTAGTCTACCCATCACATGTGTACAATGTTTAAAGTACTTATCGTCTAGTCTACCCATCATCTGTTTACAATGTTTAAAGTACTTATCGTCTAGTCTACCCTAACTTCTGCCTACTATGTTTAAAATACTTATCATCAAGTCTACCGTAACATCTGTGTACAATGTTCAAAGTACGTATTGTCTAGTCTACTCACATCTGTATACATTGTTGAAAGTACTTATCGTCGAATCTACCCAATCATGTGTGTACTATGTTTAAAGTACTTATCGAATAGTCTATCCAAACATTTGTGTACAATGTTTAAAGTACATATCACCCCGTTTACCTTACCATCCGTGTACATTGTTTACAGTACTTATCGTCTAGTCAACCTAAACATGTGTGTACATTGTTTAGAGTTCTTATCGTCTAGTTAAACCAAACATGTGTGTGCATTGTATAAAGTACTTATCGTCTAGTTAAACCAAACATGTGTGTAAATTGTATAAAGTACTTATCGTCTAGTCAACCTAAACATTTGTGTACAATGTTTAAAGTACATATCGCCCCGTTTACCTAAACATGTGTGTACATTGCATAAAGTACTTATCGTCTAGTCAACCTAAACACGTGTGTATATTGTTTAGAGTGCTTATCGTCTAGTTAAACGAAACATATGTGTACTATGTTCAAATAATATATCGTCTAGTCTACCCCAGCATCTGTGTACTATGTTTAGAAACAAGTACAGCCTAGTCAACCCAAGCATGCGCGCACTGTTCATTCAAGTAATCTTACATGTGTCCACTTTGTGAAATGTAGAACAGAACAGATATTCTCACAGCATACACTACCATTGAGGGTGTGACATATTAAGCTCCCACACGTTCTAAGCCACAGCATACTTTCCCCGCCACCGTCCCTCCCCAGACGACCCCGGACAATTCTGAAAATGGTTTCGTACCCATTTTTGTGAGGTTGGATTGACCCCAGTGCTAAACTGGTCGGAAAAATATTAAACCGCTGTGTCTATGGGGACTGAACCGGGATCATTGCCGGGGTAGGCCAGTGCAACAACCACCATGACACCGCGGTTCCGTAACATATGTACTGTTACTTAAAGCACTTGTCGTTTTGCCCACATTTTGTGACACTGTTCCTTGACCCTCCACACGTGTAACATGTTAACGGTGTACTGTTTACCAAGTACGGGTACTTAACGCCTACGTGATGACGTTCATACTTTGAATTCACGTGCTCGTCCACACCGCACATCGCAACGTTGTGCTGTAGATTCCACGTGACACATTGTGTACTATTTATTCACGTATGCACGGCCGGTGCAACGATACAGACAGTATACTATTTGTTAATGACGAACGTTGTATGTACTGTACACAGATTGTCATGTACAGTAAAGTGCACGCTTCTCGGCCTGCTGTAGGTAAGGTAATGTATATTCAAAAAAGTGTCGTTAAGTTACTGTATATAGATGATAACGTTTATTAAATTACGTTTGTAATATATACTACAGTACGCGCGCTAGTTCTACTGTACTAAGATTGTACTATTTATTAAAGTACGTACCCTTAGGTCTGCTGTACAAGTGTTTAGTTTATTACAGTACTCGCCGCTAGATCTGCTGTACAAGTGTATTAAAGTACGTACCACTAGATCTACTGTACTGAGAAGACTGTACTTTCTTCTTCTTCTTCTTCTTCTTCTTCTTCTTCTTCTTCTTCTTCTTCTTCTTCTTCTTCTTCTTCTTCTTCTTCTTCTTCTTCTTCTTCTTCTTCTTCTTTTTCTGCGTTCATCCGGAGTTTTTTTTGTGTGTGGACGTGATTGCGTTGTGCCTGTTTACAGCAGAGCTGCGTTCTTGCGCCGTTAGGCCGACACATCCGACTTCTGCGGGCATTTGTTGACCTGGTTAACCTTCTCGGGGATTTTGTAAGACGTTTAACTCTCACTGTTGTGGTGTTATCCCCCATCACAGCTGGCCCATTTAGAACAGCCGAAGACATAACGGTCAGCGCTCAAGGGAAGGAAGGGGCAGACCATGGGCATTCTGCGCCATCCAAGGAGGCTTCCATAATTGCAGAGCCGACACATAGCGCTCTGGTACTGGGCTCACCCAAGGAATCGTCACGTCCTGCACATGGCTGCTTAGCCTCACTTCCGTATATTGGGCCTTCCGTTCACCACAGGCTGTTCCTCCGGAAACCAGAAGAATGCAGTCTGCAGATAACATTTACACAGTGAGCTTTCGATCCGGACTTTCCACGTGATGGATTTGCTATCCAAGCAATGTTCCATTTCGTGCCACTAGGATACTTTTTCCACCTTTGATAACGCCCACACATTGAGCTTTCGATTCAGACGTTCCACGTAATGGATTTGCTATCCAAGCAATATTCCATTTTGCGCCATCGGGACGCTTTCTCCATTTTTGATGACGCCCACACAATGAGCTATTGATTTGGACTTTCCACGTAATGGATTTGCGAGCCAAGCAATATTGTGTGCAATAACGGCTCAAGAACGCAGCTCTGCTGTAAACAGGCACAACGCAATCACGCCCCCCCCCCCAAAAAAAAAAAAAAAACTCCGGATGAACGCAGAAAATGAAGAAGAAGAATAAGAAGAAGAAGAAGAAGAAGAAGAAGAAGAAGAAGAAGAAGAAGAAGAAGAAGAAGAAGAAGAAGAAGAAGAAGAAGAAGAAGAAGAAGAAGAAGAAGAAGAAGAAGAAGAAGAAGAAGAAAAAGAAGAAGAAGAAGAAAAAGAAGAAGAAGAAGAAGAAGAATGTGGCAGTCTAAATACTTCTTCATGCACCTTTAGATGTCAACATAAATGTAGTTAAAGTAAGCTGCAGTCAACTTGAGCTTGTTGATATCTCCATAGAGTGTGTCCTCAAATGAAGCAGGTGTGGGCCAAAATATCTTTCTCTGTTCTGCATATATAGGACACTCCTGCGGCAAATGTTTAGCTGTCATTTTACCAGTTCCACAATTACATTGATCGATATCTCCTATCTTTAGTTTATTGAACAAGTGGTATTTCAGCCTGTTATGTCCTGTGCGGAATCTGAAGATTGCTACTTGTTCTCTTCGATTTAGTTTGTAATATGCATCATCTTTCTGGTGGCCTGGATGCTCTGATTCCCACTTGGTTCTATAAGTGCTTTTTATAAACCTCTTTGCCTCATTATAGGTTATGTCTATGTCAGGCTGTGGTAGTCGTCCGCCCTCTTGCCAGTCTGTCAGCCTCTTCATTTCCAGGTATACTGCAATGTGATGGGATCCACTGTATTACAACTTTTTTGGATTTCTGGCATAGACCATGGAGTGCTGCTCTTATGTCGGCTAGTTCTGTGCTGTTTTTGCTCTTCAGTATTGAGACAGCTGACTTTGCATCTGTGAAGATAGCTATTTGCTTCTCTTTATTTTCCTCCATCAAGAGCAATTCTGCTGCAGTTTTCAAAGCTTCTACCTCTGAAGTTGGTAGTTGAAGTTACTTGAAAATTCTCCAGTTGCCACTGACTGTGTTTGTTTTTTTCCACTCCATTTTTTAAATTTAGGAGAATTCCTTCTCCTCGATTTTTTGTTGAATTTTTGGCTGACCCGTCTGTATATGTATGGGTCCATTTGCTACAAGGGTAATGTTCTTTTATGTAGTTTAGAGCGATTTTTCTTCTTTCTGTTTCATTCTGAGTGTTCTTTTTCTCAATTCCAGGAATGTTTTCTATCATCTCAGGCAGTTGCTGTTGTCTCCAAGCTGGGAATTTGTGTGCATTGTAAATGGGTTTGATTGTTGATATGTTAAGTATAGGATCTGCCCTAATCTTTCGTTTTGCAGTTTCTACAAAGTTGCTACGCTTCAGTCTTCCCTTTCCAAAACCATTAAACCTGTTATACATAGGGTGGTCTGTCAATCTTCTAAATTTTTCTGCTTGTTGCTGGGCTCTGCTATCTCTTCTGTCCTGCATTGGTTGTAAACAATTGATCTTTTCTAGTTCATTAATAGGCGTTGTCTTCAGGCTTCCAGTTATGGTTCGCAGTCCTTGGTTTTGGAGTCTACTTATTTTGTTAAAGTTTGACTTAGCTGCTGTTGCCCAAGCTACAATGCCATATTCCAGTACTGGCCTCACCCATCCAGTATATAATTTCTTGAGAACTTTCTCATCTGCTCCCCACGTTGTACCAGCAAGCTTTTTCATGATTGCCATTCTCTGCCTTGCTCTTGTTCGATTTTTCTCAACCTGTGTCTTCCATGTCAGGCGACGATCAAAGGTGACTCCTAGATAGTTTGGATTTTCTTCATGGCGCAATATTTTTCCATTCAATACCAGCTTAGGTTGCTGAGTTTTATTTGAGAGGGAGAACACTGTGCATGTTGTTTTCTCTTCACTAGCCATTATTTTGACCAGTCCTCTAGCGCTAATAAGGCTTGCTGTATTCTGCTGTTAGCTGTACTAATATATTCTTCAGATGTCCATATGGCTAGGTCATCTGCAAAGGAGGATGTCCTGGCAGTTCTGTTCTCAAGGTAGTGGCTGATCCATTTGTACATTTTCCCACAAACATGCATTCTTTGCAGTTTTACTTTCAGTCCTTCCTTCCATACTTTATCAAATGCTTTTTCTAAATCTATCCAGACCGCTAGTGTGTGCCTTTTCTCTTGGAAGGCATCCTCTATTTCCTGAGCTATATAGGTTATTTGATCTTCAGTGGATCTGTACTTTCTGAATCCTGCTTGGCGTGGTGTTAAGAGTTGGTTTTCTTCCAGATGCCATGTTAGCCTGCCATTGATAATGCGTTCCATTAATTTTCCTACACAGCTAAGTAGACTGATAGGTCGATAGCCATTTGGTTCTTCCATGTCTTTTCCTTTCTTTGGGACTGGTATTAGTATAGCTTCCTTTCATGCCTGTGGGACTATTCCTCTCTTCCAGCTGTAATTTAGGACTGCTAGTAGTTTCTTTTTTGCCTTAGTGCCTAGTCCTATTAGCATTTCATTTGTGATTCCATCCTTCCCTGGTGATGTCTTCTTTGTTAGAGTATTCATTGCCTGTTCCATTTCTTCCATTGTTAGATTTGCCATCATATATTCTGCTGCTGTCTCTGTATTACTATGATGTATCTGTTTATCTTTGATTGATTTCTTCTTTTCGGTTGTAATATCAATGTGGTTTGCACTTGCATTAGTCTTTCAGCTGGCCTAGGGATTAACGTCTTTCTCCGTAATCCCGTATATTGAATAGTGAATATTATATGAGTATAATAGACTCACGTTATTAGTCGACACTATTATAAGACAATAATCTCACTACAATATTAGTGAGTATTATATAGTGAATAACGTAACCCGCGCAGTTGTCGCCGCGTTGGTAACTTACGGGGTATGTGAGCCGGTCGCTCAGAAAGAAATGGCAAACTACTGAGCGTAAACGTGCCTAGTACATCAACAACGGCTGAAAAATGCTGGTGTTGATTGCAACGTCCTGTAAGGGATATACAAAAATTTTTTTAAAGTTTGCAATTACTTTCTAAACGGCCGATGCTGATAACATTGAAAATCAACACAGGGATCTGCTCCTAAATCGTATGCTATAAAAATGTTTTGATCAGGTGGTCGCTGGAGTTCACTATATTGATCTTGTGGTGTTTATTTATGCAATTATCATTTCACCTCTTTTAGGGCATTCGTGATATTATTTCATCTGCCGACAGAACAAACACTAACCACCGCCATTTGTTAGTTTCAAGTTCCATAGTTTGTCCCGTCATCAACATTGTGGTGTTATTAACATCTAGACAGTAATCAATGATGTTTTCCGTCATGGTGACCAAGGATTATATGTCCATGTGGATTATATATATCAGCCTGATGACGTCCGTCGCCTGCAGGTAGGTTCACATGTCATTAACTGATTCAGTACGTATGGTCTTTGAAGAGAATACATGGTTTGCGGTCTGTTAGTTTGTTAGTTGGTTAGTTAGTTAGTTAGTTGGTTAGTTAGTTGGTTAGTTAGTTAGTTAGTTAGTTGGTTGGTTGGTTAGTTAGTTAGTTAGTTAGTTAACTGGTTGGTTGATTGGTTGGTTAATTGTTTGATTGGTTGGATGGTTAGTTGCTTGGATGGCTGATTGGTCGGTTGGTTGGTTGAATGGCTGGCTGGCTGGTTGGTTGGTTGTTCATCATATCATCCTCATTCCACATCGATCTTTTAATCCATAAGTGTTCAGATCCAGTCGCCAGTCTCTCCCTCGGCGTTTAGGGGCAGACAAGACCATTGATCTTTGGCTGCAGGCTCACGTGCAGCCTGATCCAGTCTGAGTCGATGTTCTTGCAGTCTGGTCATAGTTGCAATCACATCCTTCCACTGAGCCTTTTGTTTGTCGCGCCTCCACGAGAGCACCAGGACGTCAGCCTTTTGCACTGTTCGTCCGTTCCTACAGCAACCATGTCCGCAAGCTTTCTGCTCGTCCATTCCTACCGCAGCCATGTCCGCAAGCCTTCTGCTCGACCGTCCCTACAGCAGCCATGTCCGCAAGCTTTCTGCTCGTCCATGCCTACCGCAGCCATGTCCGCAAGCCTTCTGCTCGACCGTCCCTACAGCAGCCATGTCCGCAAGCTTTCTGCTCGTCCATTCCTACCGCAGCCATGTCCGCAAGCCTTCTGCTCGACCGTCCCTACAGCAGCCATGTCCGCAAGCTTTCTGCTCGTCCATTCCTACCGCAGCCATGTCCGCAAGCCTTCTGCTCGACCGTCCCTACAGCAGCCATGTCCGCAAGCCTTCTGCTCGACCGTCCCTACAGCAGCCATGTCCGCAAGCCTTCTGCTCGTTGTTTCCTCCGACACTCGTGCGCCCTGGCACAGAAGTGGAACAGATATTGGTCAGTGTTGATCTCCCCAGAGATTCAAGCCACTGCACTCTGGCCGAGCCCAGTCATTCTCCATCTTCCTTAGTTACAGCAAACCACGCTTGTAAGGTATTTGAGAGGCGTTATTTCTAACGGCGTACTCTATAGATCAGTGGTTCTCAACATTTTTTGGCCCATGCACCCCTTCACCATATGTTCAGAATCTCATCCCCCCCCCTTTCGTATTTCCTCCCTATAAATCCCCCCGCCCCTACACAGTATATGTAACAATGGAAGCTAAATTTAATAACACATACTAGAACAAGCCTAGACGTTTACATAAAATGTGATTGGCGGGTCTACTTACGTTATTACACGAATTTCAGAAGGGCGAGAAATACAGAACTGTAAAGTAGGAGGGAAAAACAATGTAAAGTAATCAGTTCTTGTATTAACGCGATCTTTAAATAATATTAATCCCCCCCCCCCCCTTTCCACGGAAACCCTAAAATTCCCCCTGGGAGGGAATTCCCCACCGGTTTAGAACCACTGCTATAGATAGATGATTTAAATATAATGCTTCTGTTGATGATAATGATATTGTCTGTTATACGTTTTTTTACTTTTTTCTTTATTTCTTCTTTTGTTCTTTTTTTGCACTCGCTCGCTTTGAATTCAATGATAGTCCACGTGCTCCTACTTCTAGAGGGCGAGATTGTGTGTGTGTGTGTGTGTGTGTGTGTGTGTGTGTGTGTGGCTTAGCTTCTTGTAATGTGTGTAGCCAATCAGGCACCGTCTCCACGGTGAAAGTCGGCTGCAATGGATGTCCAACACTGTCTGTCTCTCGCTTAGATTGTACATTCTGTCAGACTGCTGTTCGTCCATCTAACGACAGGAGGCTTGTAGTTGATGAAGGTTTAGTTGCTGAAACGTCTATTATAAGACTGCTGAAGAACTGCAGCTCGAATAGGAACAAGCTGATGGTTGTAACTTGAATCCAACTTACTCCCACTACGGATTAATGGTTGCAACTTGAATCCAACTTACTCCCACCATGGATTGAGTTGAGCCAAGAACAGACATCACTCGGGATATCCCCATGCGTGTTCCGCCCTCACCTGCAACAGCCAGCGAAGAGTCCCAATACTGACGGTACCAGTAGCAGTCTGACCATATGTCTGTCCTGTCCACCCTCGGTGTCCTGAGCTTCGATCAGACACAGCAGCCCCCCCCCTCTCCCCGCAGCAACCGCCGCAGCATCACCCTCTCCAAGCCGTATATAGCTGGCATACAGCAAACATGTAGGATACCTTCCATTCTCTCCAAACCGTATACATCTGGCATACAATAAACATGTACAATATCTTCCACTCTCTCCAAACCGTATACATCTGGCATACAACAAACATGTACTATATCCCCCACTCTCTCCAAGCCGCATACAGCTGGCATACAACAAACATGTACTATATCACCCACTCTCTCCAAGCCGTATACAGCTGGCATACAACAAACATGTACATCTTCCACTCTCTCCAAGCCGTATACAGCTGGCATACAACAAACATGTACTATATCACCCACTCTCTCCAAGCCGTATACAGCTGGCATACAACAAACATGTACATCTTCCACTCTCTCCAAGCCGTATATAGCTGGCATACAACAAACATGTACAATATCTTCCACTCTCTCCAAGCCGTATACAGCTGGCATACAACAAACATGTACATCTTCCACTCTCTCCAAGCCGTATACAGCTGGCATACAACAAACATGTACTATATCACCCACTCTCTCCAAGCCGCATACAGCTGGCATACAACAAACATGTACATCTTCCACTCTCTCCAAGCCGTATACAGCTGGCATACATCAAACATGTACTATATCCCCCACTCTCTCCAAGCCGTATACAGCTGGCATACAACAAACATGTACTATATCCCCCACTCACTCCAAGCCGTATACAGCTGGCATACAACAAACATGTACTATATCCCCCACTCTCTCCAAGCCGTATACAGCTGGCATACAACAAACATGTACTATATCCCCCACTCTCTCCAAGCCGTATACATCTGGCATACAACAAATATGTACTATATCCCCCACTCTCTCCAAGCCGTATACAGCTGGCATACAACAAACATGTACTATATCACCCACTCTCTCCAAGCCGTATATAGCTGGCATACAACAAACATGTACTATATCCCCCACTCTCTCCAAGCCGCATACAGCTGGCATACAACAAACATGTACTATATCCCCCACTCTCTCCAAGCCGTATACAGCTGGCATACAACAAACATGTACTATATCCCCCACTCTCTCCAAGCCGCATACAGCTGGCATACAACAAACATGTACTATATCACCCACTCTCTCCAAGCCGTATACAGCTGGCATACAACAAACATGTACATCTTCCACTCTCTCCAAGCCGTATACAGCTGGCATACAACAAACATGTACTATATCACCCACTCTCTCCAAGCCGCATACAGCTGGCATACAACAAACATGTACATCTTCCACTCTCTCCAAGCCGTATACAGCTGGCATACATCAAACATGTACTATATCCCCCACTCTCTCCAAGCCGTATACAGCTGGCATACAACAAACATGTACTATATCCCCCACTCTCTCCAAGCCGTATACAGCTGGCATACAACAAACATGTACTATATCCCCCACTCTCTCCAAGCCGTATACAGCTGGCATACAACAAACATGTACTATATCCCCCACTCTCTCCAAGCCGTATACATCTGGCATACAACAAACATGTACTATATCCCCCACTCTCTCCAACCCGTATACAGCTGGCATACAACAAACATGTACTATATCACCCACTCTCTCCAAGCCGTATATAGCTGGCATACAACAAACATGTACTATATCCCCCACTCTCTCCAAGCCGCATACAGCTGGCATACAACAAACATGTACTATATCCCCCACTCTCTCCAAGCCGTATACAGCTGGCATACAACAAACATGTACTATATCCCCCACTCTCTCCAAGCCGTATACAGCTGGCATACAACAAACACGTACTATATCCCCCACTCTCTCCAAGCCGTATACAGCTGGTATACAGCAAACATGTACTATATCTTCCACTCTCTCAAAGGCAGGGCAGACCAGGCCCTAAGCCTTGGTTGGCGACTGGTCTAGGATCGAAGCTCCGACAGGCGGACAGTTAGAGCATTGCTTTGCTGATCCGGCAGCTTCTGCAGCTTGTCTTGTTCCAGATGTAGGGGTGTTACCTTTCCTCTGGAGTGAACTAGGCAGGCCGAGAGAGGGATCATGCTGCATGGGCAACACATGATCTCTATATTTTAGCCCAGGCTTTGTGCTATGGAGAGGCAATAACTCCATCCCTGGTCTCAAAGCCGTATACAGCTGGCATACAACAAACATGTACTATATCCCCCACTCTCTCCAAGCCGTATACAGCTGGTATACAGCAAACATGTACTATATCCCCCACTCTCTCCAAGCCGTATACAGCTGGCATACAGCAAACATGTACATCTTCCACTCTCTCCAAGCCGTATACATCTTGCATACATCAAACATGTACTATATCACCCACTCTCTCCAAGCCGTATGCAGCTGGCATACATCAATGGCATACAACAAACATGTACAATATCTTCCACTCTCTCCAAGCCGTATGCAGCTGGCATACAACAAACATGTACAATATCTTCCACTCTCTTCAAGCCGTATGCAGCTGGCATACAACAAACATGTAAAATATCTTCCACTCTCTCCAAGCCGTATATAGCATACAACAAACATGTACTATATCACCCACTCTCTCCAAGCCGTATACAGCTGGCATACAACAAATATGTACTATATCACCCACTCTCTCCAAGCCGTATATAGCATACAAACAACATGTACTATATCCCCCACTCTCTCCAAGCCGTATATAGCTGGCATACAACAAACATGTACTATATCACCCACTCTCTCCAAGCCGTATACAGCTGGCATACAACAAACATGTACTATATCACCCACTCTCTCCAAGCCGTATATAGCATACAATAAACATGTACTATATCCCCCACTCTCTCCAAGCCGTATATAGCTGGCATACAACAAACATGTACTATATCACCCACTCTCTCCAAGCCGTATACAGCTGGCATACAACAAACATGTACTATATCACCCACTCTCTCCAAGCCGTATATAGCATACAACAAACATGTACTATATCCCCCACTCTCTCCAAGCCGTATATAGCATACAACAAACATATACTATATCCCCCACTCTCTCCAAGCCGTATATAGCATACAACAAACATGTACTATATCCCCCACTCTCTCCAAGCCGTATATAGCATACAACAAACATGTACAATACCTTCCACTCTCTCCAAGCCGTATACAGCTGGCATACAACAACCATGTACAATATCTTCCACTCTCTCCAAGCCGTATATAGCTGGCATACAACAAACATGTACAATATCTTCCACTCTCTCCAAGCCGTATGCAGCTGGCATACAACAAACATGTACAATATCTTCCACTCTCTCCAAGCCGTATATAGCATACAACAAACATGTACTATATCACCCACTCTCTCCAAGCCGTATACAGCTGGCATACAACAAACATGTACTATATCACCCACTCTCTCCAAGCCGTATATAGCATACAACAAACATGTACTATATCCCCCACTCTCTCCAAGCCGTATATAGCTGGCATACAACAAACATGTACTATATCACCCACTCTCTCCAAGCCGTATACAGCTGGCATACAACAAACATGTACTATATCACCCACTCTCTCCAAGCCGTATATAGCACACAACAAACATGTAGTATATCCCCCACTCTCTCCAAGCCGTATATAGCATACAACAAACATATACTATATCCCCCACTCTCTCCAAGCCGTATATAGCATACAACAAACATGTACTATATCCCCCACTCTCTCCAAGCCGTATATAGCATACAACAAACATGTACAATACCTTCCACTCTCTCCAAGCCGTATACAGCTGGCATACAACAACCATGTACAATATCTTCCACTCTCTCCAAGCCGTATATAGCTGGCATACAATAAACATGTACAATATCTTCCACTCTCTCCAAGCCGTATGCAGCTGGCATACAACAAACATGTACAATATCTTCCACTCTCTCCAAGCCGTATATAGCATACAACAAACATGTACTATATCACCCACTCTCTCCAAGCCGTATACAGCTGGCATACAACAAACATGTACTATATCACCCACTCTCTCCAAGCCGTATATAGCATACAACAAACATGTACTATATCCCCCACTCTCTCCAAGCCGTATATAGCTGGCATACAACAAACATGTACTATATCACCCACTTTCTCCAAGCCGTATACAGCTGGCATACATCAAACATGTACTATATCCCCCACTCACTCCAAGCCGTATATAGCATACAACAAACATGTACTATATCCCCCACTCTCTCCAAGCCGTATATAGCATACAACAAACATGTACAATATCTTCCACTCTCTCCAAGCCGTATACAGCTGGCATACAACAAACATGTACAATATCTTCCACTCTCTCCAAGCCGTATACAGCTGGCATACAACAAACATGTACTATATCCCCCACTCTCTCCAAGCCGTATATAGCTGGCATACAACAAACATGTACTAAATCCCCCACTCTCTCCAAGCCGTATGCAACTGGCATACAAAAAACATGTACTATATCCCCCACTCTCTCCAAGCCGTATATAGCTGGCATACAACAAACATGTACTATATCCCCCACTCTCTCCAAACCGTATACAGCTGGCATACAACAAACATGTACTATATCCCCCACTCTCTCCAAGCCGTATATAGCTGGCATACAACAAACATGTACTAAATCCCCAACTCTCTCCAAGCCGTATATAGCTGGCATACAACAAACATGTACTATATCCCCCACTCTCTCCAAGCCGTATACAGCTGGCATACAACAAACATGTACAATATCTTCCACTCTCTCCAAGCCGTATACAGCTGGCATACATCAAACATGTACTATATCCCCCACTCTCTCCAAGCCGTATATAGCTGGCATACAACAAACATGTACTATATCCCCCACTCTCTCAAAGCCGTATACAGCTGGCATACAACAAACATGTACTATATCCCCCACTCTCTCCAAGCCGTATATAGCTGGCATACAACAAACATGTACTAAATCCCCCACTCTCTCCAAGCCGTATATAGCTGGCATACAACAAACATGTACTATATCCCCCACTCTCTCCAAGCCGTATGCAGCTGGCATACAACAAACATGTACAATATCTTCCACTCTCTCCAAGCGGTATACAGCTGGCATACAACAAACATGTACTATATCCCCCACTCTCTCCAAGCCGTATGCAGCTGGCATACAACAAACATGTACTAAATCCCCCACTCTCTCCAAGCCGTATGCAGCTGGCATACAACAAACATGTACTATATCCCCCACTCTCTCCAAACCGTATACAGCTGGCATACAACAAACATGTACTATATCTTCCACTCTCTCCAAGCCGTATACAGCTGGCATACAACAAACATGTACAATATCTTCCACTCTCTCCAAGCCGTATACAGCTGGCATACAACAAACATGTACAATATCCCCCACTCTCTCCAAGCCGTATACAGCTGGCATACAACAAACATGTACTATATCCCCCACTCTCTCCAAGCCGTATACAGCTGGAATACAACAAACATGTACTATTTCCCCCACTCTCTCCAAGCCGTATACAGCTGGCATACAACAAACATGTACATCTTCCACTCTCTCCAAGCCGTATACAGCTGGCATACATCAAATATGTACAATATCTTCCACTCTCTCCAAGCCGTATATAGCTGGCATACATCAAACATGTACATCTTCCACTCTCTCCAAGCCGTATACAGCTGGCATACATCAAATATGTACTATATCACCCACTCTCTCCAAGCCGTATATAGCTGGCATACATCAAACATGTACATCTTCCACTCTCTCCAAGCCGTATATAGCTGGCATACATCAAACATGTACATCTTCCACTCTCTCCAAGCCGTATACAGCTGGCATTCATCAAACATGTACATCTTCCACTCTCTCCAAGCCGTATACAGCTGGCATACAACAAACATGTACAATATCTTCCACTCTCTCCAAGCCGTATATAGCTGGCATACAACAAACATGTACAATATCTTCCACTCTCTCCAAGCCGTATACAGCTGGAATACAACAAACATGTACTATATCACCCACTCTCTCCAAGCCGTATATAGCATACAACAAACATGTACTATATCCCCCACTCTCTCCAAGCCGTATATAGCTGGCATACAACAAACATGTACTATATCACCCACTTTCTCCAAGCCGTATACAGCTGGCATACATCAAACATGTACTATATCCCCCACTCACTCCAAGCCGTATATAGCATACAACAAACATGTACTATATCCCCCACTCTCTCCAAGCCGTATATAGCATACAACAAACATGTACAATATCTTCCACTCTCTCCAAGCCGTATACAGCTGGCATACAACAAACATGTACAATATCTTCCACTCTCTCCAAGCCGTATACAGCTGGCATACAACAAACATGTACTATATCCCCCACTCTCTCCAAGCCGTATATAGCTGGCATACAACAAACATGTACTAAATCCCCCACTCTCTCCAAGCCGTATACAGCTGGCATACAACAAACATGTACTATATCCCCCACTCTCTCCAAGCCGTATATAGCTGGCATACAACAAACATGTACTATATCCCCCACTCTTTCCAAGCCGTATATAGCTGGCATACAACAAACATGTACTAAATCCCCCACTCTCTCCAAGCCGTATATAGCTGGCATACAACAAACATGTACTATATCCCCCACTCTCTCCAAGCCGTATGCAGCTGGCATACAACAAACATGTACAATATCTTCCACTCTCTCCAAGCGGTATACAGCTGGCATACAACAAACATGTACTATATCCCCCACTCTCTCCAAGCCGTATGCAGCTGGCATACAACAAACATGTACTAAATCCCCCACTCTCTCCAAGCCGTATGCAGCTGGCATACAACAAACATGTACTATATCCCCCACTCTCTCCAAGCCGTATACAGCTGGCATACAACAAACATGTACTATATCTTCCACTCTCTCCAAGCCGTATACAGCTGGCATACAACAAACATGTACAATATCTTCCACTCTCTCCAAGCCGTATACAGCTGGCATACAACAAACATGTACAATATCCCCCACTCTCTCCAAGCCGTATACAGCTGGCATACAACAAACATGTACTATATCCCCCACTCTCTCCAAGCCGTATACAGCTGGAATACAACAAACATGTACTATTTCCCCCACTCTCTCCAAGCCGTATACAGCTGGCATACAACAAACATGTACAATATCTTCCACTCTCTCCAAGCCGTATATAGCTGGCATACATCAAACATGTACATCTTCCACTCTCTCCAAGCCGTATACAGCTGGCATACATCAAATATGTACTATATCACCCACTCTCTCCAAGCCGTATATAGCTGGCATACATCAAACATGTACATCTTCCACTCTCTCCAAGCCGTATATAGCTGGCATACATCAAACATGTACATCTTCCACTCTCTCCAAGCCGTATACAGCTGGCATACATCAAACATGTACATCTTCCACTCTCTAGAAGCCGTATACAGCTGGCATACAACAAACATGTACAATATCTTCCACTCTCTCCAAGCCCTATATAGCTGGCATACAACAAACATGTACAATATCTTCCACTCTCTCCAAGCCGTATACAGCTGGAATACAACAAACATGTACTATTTCCCCCACTCTCTCCAAGCCGTATACAGCTGGCATACAACATACATGTACTATATCCCCCACTCTCTCCAAGCCGTATATAGCTGGCATACAACAAACATGTACAATATCTTCCACTCTCTCCAAGCCGTATATAGCTGGCATACAACAAACATGTACTATATCCCCCACTCTCTCCAAGCCGTATGCAGCTGGCATACAACAAACATGTACAATATCTTCCACTCTCTCCAAGCGGTATACAGCTGGCATACAACAAACATGTACTATATCCCCCACTCTCTCCAAGCCGTATGCAGCTGGCATACAACAAACATGTACTAAATCCCCCACTCTCTCCAAGCCGTATGCAGCTGGCATACAACAAACATGTACTATATCCCCCACTCTCTCCAAGCCGTATACAGCTGGCATACAACAAACATGTACTATATCTTCCACTCTCTCCAAGCCGTATACAGCTGGCATACAACAAACATGTACAATATCTTCCACTCTCTCCAAGCCGTATACAGCTGGCATACAACAAACATGTACAATATCCCCCACTCTCTCCAAGCCGTATACAGCTGGCATACAACAAACATGTACTATATCCCCCACTCTCTCCAAGCCGTATACAGCTGGAATACAACAAACATGTACTATTTCCCCCACTCTCTCCAAGCCGTATACAGCTGGCATACAACAAACATGTACAATATCTTCCACTCTCTCCAAGCCGTATATAGCTGGCATACATCAAACATGTACATCTTCCACTCTCTCCAAGCCGTATACAGCTGGCATACATCAAATATGTACTATATCACCCACTCTCTCCAAGCCGTATATAGCTGGCATACATCAAACATGTACATCTTCCACTCTCTCCAAGCCGTATACAGCTGGCATACATCAAACATGTACATCTTCCACTCTCTCCAAGCCGTATACAGCTGGCATACAACAAACATGTACAATATCTTCCACTCTCTCCAAGCCGTATATAGCTGGCATACAACAAACATGTACAATATCTTCCACTCTCTCCAAGCCGTATACAGCTGGAATACAACAAACATGTACTATTTCCCCCACTCTCTCCAAGCCGTATACAGCTGGCATACAACAAACATGTACTATTTCCCCCACTCTCTCCAAGTCTTATACAGCTGGAATACAACAAACATGTACTATTGCCCCCACTCTCTCCAAGCCGTATACAGCTGGCATACAACAAACATGTACAATATCTTCCACTCTCTCCAAGGCGTATATAGCTGGCATACATCAAACATGTACTATATCACCCACTCTCTCCAAGCCGTATACATCTGGCATACAACAAACATGTACTATTTCCCCCACTCTCTCCAAGCCGTATACAGCTGGCATACAGCAAACATGTACATCTTCCACTCTCTCCAAGCCGTATACAGCTGGCATACAACAAACATGTAAAATATCTTCCACTCTCTCCAAGCCGTATACAGCTGGCATACAACAAACATGTACAATATCTTCCACTCTCTCCAAGCCGTATATAGCTGGCATACAACAAACATGTACACTATCTTCCACTCTCTCCAAGCCGTATATAGCTGGCATACAACAAACATGTACAATATCTTCCACTCTCTCCAAGCCGTATACAGCTGGCATACAACAAACATGTACTATATCCCCCACACTCTCCAAGCCTTATATAGCTGGCATACAACAAACATGTACTAGATCCCCCACTCTCTCCAAGCCGTATGCAACTGGCATACAACAAACATGTACTATATCCCCCACTCTCTCCAAGCCGCATACATCTGGCATACAACAAACATGTACTATTTCCCCCACTCTCTCCAAGCCGTATACAGCTGGCATACAACAAACATGTACTATATCCCCCACTCTCTCCAAGCCGTATATAGCTGGCATACAACAAACATGTACTAAATCCCCCACTCTCTCCAAGCCGTATATAGCTGGCATACAACAAACATGTACTATATCCCCCACTCTCTCCAAGCCGTATACAGCTGGCATACAACAAACATGTACAATATCTTCCACTCTCTCCAAGCCGTATACAGCTGGCATACATCAAACATGTACTATATCCCCCACTCTCTCCAAGCCGTATATAGCTGGCATACAACAAACATGTACTATATCCCCCACTCTCTCAAAGCCGTATACAGCTGGCATACAACAAACATGTACTATATCCCCCACTCTCTCCAAGCCGTATATAGCTGGCATACAACAAACATGTACTAAATCCCCCACTCTCTCCAAGCCGTATATAGCTGGCATACAACAAACATGTACTATATCCCCCACTCTCTCCAAGCCGTATGCAGCTGGCATACAACAAACATGTACAATATCTTCCACTCTCTCCAAGCCGTATACAGCTGGCATACAACAAACATGTACTATATCCCCCACTCTCTCCAAGCCGTATGCAGCTGGCATACAACAAACATGTACTAAATCCCCCACTCTCTCCAAGCCGTATGCAGCTGGCATACAACAAACATGTACTATATCCCCCACTCTCTCCAAGCCGTATACAGCTGGCATACAACAAACATGTACTATACCTTCCACTCTCTCCAAGCCGTATACAGCTGGCATACAACAAACATGTACAATATCTTCCACTCTCTCCAAGCCGTATACAGCTGGCATACAACAAACATGTACAATATCCCCCACTCTCTCCAAGCCGTATACAGCTGGCATACAACAAACATGTACTATATCCCCCACTCTCTCCAAGCCGTATACAGCTGGAATACAACAAACATGTACTATTTCCCCCACTCTCTCCAAGCCGTATACAGCTGGCATACAACAAACATGTACAATATCTTCCACTCTCTCCAAGCCGTATATAGCTGGCATACATCAAACATGTACATCTTCCACTCTCTCCAAACCGTATACATCTGGCATACAACAAACATGTACTATATCCCCCACTCTCTCCAAGCCGCATACAGCTGGCATACAACAAACATGTACTATATCACCCACTCTCTCCAAGCCGTATACAGCTGGCATACAACAAACATGTACATCTTCCACTCTCTCCAAGCCGTATACAGCTGGCATACAACAAACATGTACTATATCACCCACTCTCTCCAAGCCGTATACAGCTGGCATACAACAAACATGTACATCTTCCACTCTCTCCAAGCCGTATATAGCTGGCATACAACAAACATGTACAATATCTTCCACTCTCTCCAAGCCGTATACAGCTGGCATACAACAAACATGTACATCTTCCACTCTCTCCAAGCCGTATACAGCTGGCATACAACAAACATGTACTATATCACCCACTCTCTCCAAGCCGCATACAGCTGGCATACAACAAACATGTACATCTTCCACTCTCTCCAAGCCGTATACAGCTGGCATACATCAAACATGTACTATATCCCCCACTCTCTCCAAGCCGTATACAGCTGGCATACAACAAACATGTACTATATCCCCCACTCTCTCCAAGCCGTATACAGCTGGCATACAACAAACATGTACTATATCCCCCACTCTCTCCAAGCCGTATACAGCTGGCATACAACAAACATGTACTATATCCCCCACTCTCTCCAAGCCGTATACATCTGGCATACAACAAATATGTACTATATCCCCCACTCTCTCCAAGCCGTATACAGCTGGCATACAACAAACATGTACTATATCACCCACTCTCTCCAAGCCGTATATAGCTGGCATACAACAAACATGTACTATATCCCCCACTCTCTCCAAGCCGCATACAGCTGGCATACAACAAACATGTACTATATCCCCCACTCTCTCCAAGCCGTATACAGCTGGCATACAACAAACATGTACTATATCCCCCACTCTCTCCAAGCCGCATACAGCTGGCATACAACAAACATGTACTATATCACCCACTCTCTCCAAGCCGTATACAGCTGGCATACAACAAACATGTACATCTTCCACTCTCTCCAAGCCGTATACAGCTGGCATACAACAAACATGTACTATATCACCCACTCTCTCCAAGCCGTATACAGCTGGCATACAACAAACATGTACATCTTCCACTCTCTCCAAGCCGTATATAGCTGGCATACAACAAACATGTACAATATCTTCCACTCTCTCCAAGCCGTATACAGCTGGCATACAACAAACATGTACATCTTCCACTCTCTCCAAGCCGTATACAGCTGGCATACAACAAACATGTACTATATCACCCACTCTCTCCAAGCCGCATACAGCTGGCATACAACAAACATGTACATCTTCCACTCTCTCCAAGCCGTATACAGCTGGCATACATCAAACATGTACTATATCCCCCACTCTCTCCAAGCCGTATACAGCTGGCATACAACAAACATGTACTATATCCCCCACTCTCTCCAAGCCGTATACAGCTGTTATACAACAAACATGTACTATATCCCCCACTCTCTCCAAGCCGTATACAGCTGGCATACAACAAACATGTACTATATCCCCCACTCTCTCCAAGCCGTATACATCTGGCATACAACAAACATGTACTATATCCCCCACTCTCTCCAACCCGTATACAGCTGGCATACAACAAACATGTACTATATCACCCACTCTCTCCAAGCCGTATATAGCTGGCATACAACAAACATGTACTATATCCCCCACTCTCTCCAAGCCGCATACAGCTGGCATACAACAAACATGTACTATATCCCCCACTCTCTCCAAGCCGTATACAGCTGGCATACAACAAACATGTACTATATCCCCCACTCTCTCCAAGCCGTATACAGCTGGCATACAACAAACACGTACTATATCCCCCACTCTCTCCAAGCCGTATACAGCTGGTATACAGCAAACATGTACTATATCTTCCACTCTCTCAAAGGCAGGGCAGACCAGGCCCTAAGCCTTGGTTGGCGACTGGTCTAGGATCGAAGCTCCGACAGGCGGACAGTTAGAGCATTGCTTTGCTGATCCGGCAGCTTCTGCAGCTTGTCTTGTTCCAGATGTAGGGGTGTTACCTTTCCTCTGGAGTGAACTAGGCAGGCCGAGAGAGGGATCATGCTGCATGGGCAACACATGATCTCTATATTTTAGCCCAGGCTTTGTGCTATGGAGAGGCAATAACTCCATCCCTGGTCTCAAAGCCGTATACAGCTGGCATACAACAAACATGTACTATATCCCCCACTCTCTCCAAGCCGTATACAGCTGGTATACAGCAAACATGTACTAAATCCCCCACTCTCTCCAAGCCGTATATAGCATACAACAAACATGTACTATATCCCCCACTCTCTCCAAGCCGTATACAGCTGGCATACAGCAAACATGTACATCTTCCACTCTCTCCAAGCCGTATACATCTTGCATACATCAAACATGTACTATATCACCCACTCTCTCCAAGCCGTATGCAGCTGGCATACATCAATGGCATACAACAAACATGTACAATATCTTCCACTCTCTCCAAGCCGTATGCAGCTGGCATACAACAAACATGTACAATATCTTCCACTCTCTTCAAGCCGTATGCAGCTGGCATACAACAAACATGTAAAATATCTTCCACTCTCTCCAAGCCGTATATAGCATACAACAAACATGTACTATATCACCCACTCTCTCCAAGCCGTATACAGCTGGCATACAACAAATATGTACTATATAACCCACTCTCTCCAAGCCGTATATAGCATACAAACAACATGTACTATATCCCCCACTCTCTCCAAGCCGTATATAGCTGGCATACAACAAACATGTACTATATCACCCACTCTCTCCAAGCCGTATACAGCTGGCATACAACAAACATGTACTATATCACCCACTCTCTCCAAGCCGTATATAGCATACAATAAACATGTACTATATCCCCCACTCTCTCCAAGCCGTATATAGCTGGCATACAACAAACATGTACTATATCACCCACTCTCTCCAAGCCGTATACAGCTGGCATACAACAAACATGTACTATATCACCCACTCTCTCCAAGCCGTATATAGCATACAACAAACATGTACTATATCCCCCACTCTCTCCAAGCCGTATATAGCATACAACAAACATATACTATATCCCCCACTCTCTCCAAGCCGTATATAGCATACAACAAACATGTACTATAACCCCCACTCTCTCCAAGCCGTATATAGCATACAACAAACATGTACAATACCTTCCACTCTCTCCAAGCCGTATACAGCTGGCATACAACAACCATGTACAATATCTTCCACTCTCTCCAAGCCGTATATAGCTGGCATACAACAAACATGTACAATATCTTCCACTCTCTCCAAGCCGTATGCAGCTGGCATACAACAAACATGTACAATATCTTCCACTCTCTCCAAGCCGTATATAGCATACAACAAACATGTACTATATCACCCACTCTCTCCAAGCCGTATACAGCTGGCATACAACAAACATGTACTATATCACCCACTCTCTCCAAGCCGTATATAGCATACAACAAACATGTACTATATCCCCCACTCTCTCCAAGCCGTATATAGCTGGCATACAACAAACATGTACTATATCACCCACTCTCTCCAAGCCGTATACAGCTGGCATACAACAAACATGTACTATATCACCCACTCTCTCCAAGCCGTATATAGCACACAACAAACATGTACTATATCCCCCACTCTCTCCAAGCCGTATATAGCATACAACAAACATATACTATATCCCCCACTCTCTCCAAGCCGTATATAGCATACAACAAACATGTACTATATCCCCCACTCTCTCCAAGCCGTATATAGCATACAACAAACATGTACAATACCTTCCACTCTCTCCAAGCCGTATACAGCTGGCATACAACAACCATGTACAATATCTTCCACTCTCTCCAAGCCGTATATAGCTGGCATACAATAAACATGTACAATATCTTCCACTCTCTCCAAGCCGTATGCAGCTGGCATACAACAAACATGTACAATATCTTCCACTCTCTCCAAGCCGTATATAGCATACAACAAACATGTACTATATCACCCACTCTCTCCAAGCCGTATACAGCTGGCATACAACAAACATGTACTATATCACCCACTCTCTCCAAGCCGTATATAGCATACAACAAACATGTACTATATCCCCCACTCTCTCCAAGCCGTATATAGCTGGCATACAACAAACATGTACTATATCACCCACTTTCTCCAAGCCGTATACAGCTGGCATACATCAAACATGTACTATATCCCCCACTCACTCCAAGCCGTATATAGCATACAACAAACATGTACTATATCCCCCACTCTCTCCAAGCCGTATATAGCATACAACAAACATGTACAATATCTTCCACTCTCTCCAAGCCGTATACAGCTGGCATACAACAAACATGTACAATATCTTCCACTCTCTCCAAGCCGTATACAGCTGGCATACAACAAACATGTACTATATCCCCCACTCTCTCCAAGCCGTATATAGCTGGCATACAACAAACATGTACTAAATCCCCCACTCTCTCCAAGCCGTATGCAACTGGCATACAAAAAACATGTACTATATCCCCCACTCTCTCCAAGCCGTATATAGCTGGCATACAACAAACATGTACTATATCCCCCACTCTCTCCAAGCCGTATACAGCTGGCATACAACAAACATGTACTATATCCCCCACTCTCTCCAAGCCGTATATAGCTGGCATACAACAAACATGTACTAAATCCCCCACTCTCTCCAAGCCGTATATAGCTGGCATACAACAAACATGTACTATATCCCCCACTCTCTCCAAGCCGTATACAGCTGGCATACAACAAACATGTACTATATCTTCCACTCTCTCCAAGCCGTATACAGCTGGCATACATCAAACATGTACTATATCCCCCACTCTCTCCAAGCCGTATATAGCTGGCATACAACAAACATGTACTATATCCCCCACTCTCTCAAAGCCGTATACAGCTGGCATACAACTAACATGTACTATATCCCCCACTCTCTCCAAGCCGTATATAGCTGGCATACAACAAACATGTACTAAATCCCCCACTCTCTCCAAGCCGTATATAGCTGGCATACAACAAACATGTACTATATCCCCCACTCTCTCCAAGCCGTATGCAGCTGGCATACAACAAACATGTACAATATCTTCCACTCTCTCCAAGCGGTATACAGCTGGCATACAACAAACATGTACTATATCCCCCACTCTCTCCAAGCCGTATGCAGCTGGCATACAACAAACATGTACTAAATCCCTCACTCTCTCCAAGCTGTATGCAGCTGGCATACAACAAACATGTACTATATCCCCCACTCTCTCCAAGCCGTATACAGCTGGCATACAACAAACATGTACTATATCTTCCACTCTCTCCAAGCCGTATACAGCTGGCATACAACAAACATGTACAATATCTTCCACTCTCTCCAAGCCGTATACAGCTGGCATACAACAAACATGTACAATATCCCCCACTCTCTCCAAGCCGTATACAGCTGGCATACAACAAACATGTACTATATCCCCCACTCTCTCCAAGCCGTATACAGCTGGAATACAACAAACATGTACTATTTCCCCCACTCTCTCCAAGCCGTATACAGCTGGCATACAACAAACATGTACAATATCTTCCACTCTCTCCAAGCCGTATATAGCTGGCATACATCAAACATGTACATCTTCCACTCTCTCCAAGCCGTATACAGCTGGCATACATCAAATATGTACTATATCACCCACTCTCTCCAAGCCGTATATAGCTGGCATACATCAAACATGTACATCTTCCACTCTCTCCAAGCCGTATATAGCTGGCATACATCAAACATGTACATCTTCCACTCTCTCCAAGCCGTATACAGCTGGCATACATCAAACATGTACATCTTCCACTCTCTCCAAGCCGTATACAGCTGGCATACAACAAACATGTACAATATCTTCCACTCTCTCCAAGCCGTATATAGCTGGCATACAACAAACATGTACAATATCTTCCACTCTCTCCAAGCCGTATACAGCTGGAATACAACAAACATGTACTATTTCCCCCACTCTCTCCAAGCCGTATACAGCTGGCATACAACAAACATGTACTATATCCCCCACTCTCTCCAAGCCGTATATAGCTGGCATACAACAAACATGTACAATATCTTCCACTCTCTCCAAGCCGTATATAGCTGGCATACAACAAACATGTACTATATCCCCCACTCTCTCCAAGCCGTATGCAGCTGGCATACAACAAACATGTACAATATCTTCCACTCTCTCCAAGCGGTATACAGCTGGCATACAACAAACATGTACTATATCCCCCACTCTCTCCAAGCCGTATGCAGCTGGCATACAACAAACATGTACTAAATCCCCCACTCTCTCCAAGCCGTATGCAGCTGGCATACAACAAACATGTACTATATCTTCCACTCTCTCCAAGCCGTATACAGCTGGCATACAACAAACATGTACAATATCTTCCACTCTCTCCAAGCCGTATACAGCTGGCATACAACAAACATGTACAATATCCCCCACTCTCTCCAAGCCGTATACAGCTGGCATACAACAAACATGTACTATATCCCCCACTCTCTCCAAGCCGTATACAGCTGGAATACAACAAACATGTACTATTTCCCCCACTCTCTCCAAGCCGTATACAGCTGGCATACAACAAACATGTACAATATCTTCCACTCTCTCCAAGCCGTATATAGCTGGCATACATCAAACATGAACATCTTCCACTCTCTCCAAGCCGTATACAGCTGGCATACATCAAATATGTACTATATCACCCACTCTCTCCAAGCCGTATATAGCTGGCATACATCAAACATGTACATCTTCCACTCTCTCCAAGCCGTATATAGCTGGCATACTTCAAACATGTACATCTTCCACTCTCTCCAAGCCGTATACAGCTGGCATACATCAAACATGTACATCTTCCACTCTCTCCAAGCCGTATACAGCTGGCATACAACAAACATGTACAATATCTTCCACTCTCTCCAAGCCGTATATAGCTGGCATACAACAAACATGTACAATATCTTCCACTATCTCCAAGCCGTATACAGCTGGAATACAACAAACATGTACTATTTCCCCCACTCTCTCCAAGCCGTATACAGCTGGCATACAACAAACATGTACTATTTCCCCCACTCTCTCCAAGCCGTATACAGCTGGAATACAACAAACATGTACTATTGCCCCCACTCTCTCCAAGCCGTATACAGCTGGCATACAACAAACATGTACAATATCTTCCACTCTCTCCAAGGCGTATATAGCTGGCATACATCAAACATGTACTATATCACCCACTCTCTCCAAGCCGTATACATCTGGCATACAACAAACATGTACTATTTCCCCCACTCTCTCCAAGCCGTATACAGCTGGCATACAGCAAACATGTACATCTTCCACTCTCTCCAAGCCGTATACAGCTGGCATACAACAAACATGTAAAATATCTTCCACTCTCTCCAAGCCGTATACAGCTGGCATACAACAAACATGTACAATATCTTCCACTCTCTCCAAGCCGTATATAGCTGGCATACAACAAACATGTACACTATCTTCCACTCTCTCCAAGCCGTATATAGCTGGCATACAACAAACATGTACAATATCTTCCACTCTCTCCAAGCCGTATACAGCTGGCATACAACAAACATGTACTATATCCCCCACACTCTCCAAGCCTTATATAGCTGGCATACAACAAACATGTACTAGATCCCCCACTCTCTCCAAGCCGTATGCAACTGGCATACAACAAACATGTACTATATCCCCCACTCTCTCCAAGCCGCATACATCTGGCATACAACAAACATGTACTATTTCCCCCACTCTCTCCAAGCCGTATACAGCTGGCATACAACAAACATGTACTATATCCCCCACTCTCTCCAAGCCGTATATAGCTGGCATACAACAAACATGTACTAAATCCCCCACTCTCTCCAAGCCGTATATAGCTGGCATACAACAAACATGTACTATATCCCCCACTCTCTCCAAGCCGTATACAGCTGGCATACAACAAACATGTACTATATCTTCCACTCTCTCCAAGCCGTATACAGCTGGCATACATCAAACATGTACTATATCCCCCACTCTCTCCAAGCCGTATATAGCTGGCATACAACAAACATGTACTATATCCCCCACTCTCTCAAAGCCGTATACAGCTGGCATACAACAAACATGTACTATATCCCCCACTCTCTCCAAGCCGTATGCAGCTGGCATACAACAAACATGTACTAAATCCCCCACTCTCTCCAAGCTGTATATAGCTGGCATACAACAAACATGTACAATATCTTCCACTCTCTCCAAGCGGTATACAGCTGGCATACAACAAACATGTACTATATCCCCCACTCTCTCCAAGCCGTATGACAGCTGGCATACAACAAACATGTACTAAATCCCCCACTCTCTCCAAGCTGTATGCAGCTGGCATACAACAAACATGTACTATATCCCCCACTCTCTCCAAGCCGTATACAGCTGGCATACAACAAACATGTACTATATCTTCCACTCTCTCCAAGCCGTATACAGCTGGCATACAACAAACATGTACAATATCTTCCACTCTCTCCAAGCCGTATACAGCTGGCATACAACAAACATGTACAATATCCCCCACTCTCTCCAAGCCGTATACAGCTGGCATACAACAAACATGTACTATATCCCCCACTCTCTCCAAGCCGTATACAGCTGGAATACAACAAACATGTACTATTTCCCCCACTCTCTCCAAGCCGTATACAGCTGGCATACAACAAACATGTACAATATCTTCCACTCTCTCCAAGCCGTATATAGCTGGCATACATCAAACATGTACATCTTCCACTCTCTCCAAGCCGTATACAGCTGGCATACATCAAATATGTACTATATCACCCACTCTCTCCAAGCCGTATATAGCTGGCATACATCAAACATGTACATCTTCCACTCTCTCCAAGCCGTATATAGCTGGCATACATCAAACATGTACATCTTCCACTCTCTCCAAGCCGTATACAGCTGGCATACATCAAACATGTACATCTTCCACTCTCTCCAAGCCGTATACAGCTGGCATACAACAAACATGTACAATATCTTCCACTCTCTCCAAGCCGTATATAGCTGGCATACAACAAACATGTACAATATCTTCCACTCTCTCCAAGCCGTATACAGCTGGAATACAACAAACATGTACTATTTCCCCCACTCTCTCCAAGCCGTATACAGCTGGCATACAACAAACATGTACTATATCCCCCACTCTCTCCAAGCCGTATATAGCTGGCATACAACAAACATGTACAATATCTTCCACTCTCTCCAAGCCGTATATAGCTGGCATACAACAAACATGTACTATATCCCCCACTCTCTCCAAGCCGTATGCAGCTGGCATACAACAAACATGTACAATATCTTCCACTCTCTCCAAGCGGTATACAGCTGGCATACAACAAACATGTACTATATCCCCCACTCTCTCCAAGCCGTATGCAGCTGGCATACAACAAACATGTACTAAATCCCCCACTCTCTCCAAGCCGTATGCAGCTGGCATACAACAAACATGTACTATATCTTCCACTCTCTCCAAGCCGTATACAGCTGGCATACAACAAACATGTACAATATCTTCCACTCTCTCCAAGCCGTATACAGCTGGCATACAACAAACATGTACAATATCCCCCACTCTCTCCAAGCCGTATACAGCTGGCATACAACAAACATGTACTATATCCCCCACTCTCTCCAAGCCGTATACAGCTGGAATACAACAAACATGTACTATTTCCCCCACTCTCTCCAAGCCGTATACAGCTGGCATACAACAAACATGTACAATATCTTCCACTCTCTCCAAGCCGTATATAGCTGGCATACATCAAACATGAACATCTTCCACTCTCTCCAAGCCGTATACAGCTGGCATACATCAAATATGTACTATATCACCCACTCTCTCCAAGCCGTATATAGCTGGCATACATCAAACATGTACATCTTCCACTCTCTCCAAGCCGTATATAGCTGGCATACTTCAAACATGTACATCTTCCACTCTCTCCAAGCCGTATACAGCTGGCATACATCAAACATGTACATCTTCCACTCTCTCCAAGCCGTATACAGCTGGCATACAACAAACATGTACAATATCTTCCACTCTCTCCAAGCCGTATATAGCTGGCATACAACAAACATGTACAATATCTTCCACTATCTCCAAGCCGTATACAGCTGGAATACAACAAACATGTACTATTTCCCCCACTCTCTCCAAGCCGTATACAGCTGGCATACAACAAACATGTACTATTTCCCCCACTCTCTCCAAGCCGTATACAGCTGGAATACAACAAACATGTACTATTGCCCCCACTCTCTCCAAGCCGTATACAGCTGGCATACAACAAACATGTACAATATCTTCCACTCTCTCCAAGGCGTATATAGCTGGCATACATCAAACATGTACTATATCACCCACTCTCTCCAAGCCGTATACATCTGGCATACAACAAACATGTACTATTTCCCCCACTCTCTCCAAGCCGTATACAGCTGGCATACAGCAAACATGTACATCTTCCACTCTCTCCAAGCCGTATACAGCTGGCATACAACAAACATGTAAAATATCTTCCACTCTCTCCAAGCCGTATACAGCTGGCATACAACAAACATGTACAATATCTTCCACTCTCTCCAAGCCGTATATAGCTGGCATACAACAAACATGTACACTATCTTCCACTCTCTCCAAGCCGTATATAGCTGGCATACAACAAACATGTACAATATCTTCCACTCTCTCCAAGCCGTATACAGCTGGCATACAACAAACATGTACTATATCCCCCACACTCTCCAAGCCTTATATAGCTGGCATACAACAAACATGTACTAGATCCCCCACTCTCTCCAAGCCGTATGCAACTGGCATACAACAAACATGTACTATATCCCCCACTCTCTCCAAGCCGCATACATCTGGCATACAACAAACATGTACTATTTCCCCCACTCTCTCCAAGCCGTATACAGCTGGCATACAACAAACATGTACTATATCCCCCACTCTCTCCAAGCCGTATATAGCTGGCATACAACAAACATGTACTAAATCCCCCACTCTCTCCAAGCCGTATATAGCTGGCATACAACAAACATGTACTATATCCCCCACTCTCTCCAAGCCGTATACAGCTGGCATACAACAAACATGTACAATATCTTCCACTCTCTCCAAGCCGTATACAGCTGGCATACATCAAACATGTACTATATCCCCCACTCTCTCCAAGCCGTATATAGCTGGCATACAACAAACATGTACTATATCCCCCACTCTCTCAAAGCCGTATACAGCTGGCATACAACAAACATGTACTATATCCCCCACTCTCTCCAAGCCGTATATAGCTGGCATACAACAAACATGTACTAAATCCCCCACTCTCTCCAAGCCGTATATAGCTGGCATACAACAAACATGTACTATATCCCCCACTCTCTCCAAGCCGTATGCAGCTGGCATACAACAAACATGTACAATATCTTCCACTCTCTCCAAGCCGTATACAGCTGGCATACAACAAACATGTACTATATCCCCCACTCTCTCCAAGCCGTATGCAGCTGGCATACAATAAACATGTACTAAATCCCCCACTCTCTCCAAGCCGTATGCAGCTGGCATACAACAAACATGTACTATATCCCCCACTCTCTCCAAGCAGTATACAGCTGGCATACAACAAACATGTACTATATCTTCCACTCTCTCCAAGCCGTATACAGCTGGCATACAACAAACATGTACAATATCTTCCACTCTCTCCAAGCCGTATACAGCTGGCATACAACAAACATGTACAATATCCCCCACTCTCTCCAAGCCGTATACAGCTGGCATACAACAAACATGTACTATATCCCCCACTCTCTCCAAGCCGTATACAGCTGGAATACAACAAACATGTACTATTTCCCCCACTCTCTCCAAGCCGTATACAGCTGGCATACAACAAACATGTACAATATCTTCCACTCTCTCCAAGCCGTATATAGCTGGCATACATCAAACATGTACATCTTCCACTCTCTCCAAGCCGTATACAGCTGGCATACATCAAACATGTACTATATCACCCACTCTCTCCAAGCCGTATATAGCTGGCATACATCAAACATGTACATCTTCCACTCTCTCCAAGCCGTATATAGCTGGCATACATCAAACATGTACATCTTCCACTCTCTCCAAGCCGTATACAGCTGGCATACATCAAACATGTACATCTTCCACTCTCTCCAAGCCGTATACAGCTGGCATACAACAAACATGTACAATATCTTCCACTCTCTCCAAGCCGTATATAGCTGGCATACAACAAACATGTACAATATCTTCCACTCTCTCCAAGCCGTATACAGCTGGAATACAACAAACATGTACTATTTCCCCCACTCTCTCCAAGCCGTATACAGCTGGCATACAACAAACATGTACTATTTCCCCCACTCTCTCCAAGCCGTATACAGCTGGAATACAACAAACATGTACTATTTCCCCCACTCTCTCCAAGCCGTATACAGCTGGCATACAACAAACATGTACAATATCTTCCACTCTCTCCAAGGCGTATATAGCTGGCATACATCAAACATGTACTATATCACCCACTCTCTCCAAGCCGTATACATCTGGCATACAACAAACATGTACTATTTCCCCCACTCTCTCCAAGCCGTATACAGCTGGCATACAGCAAACATGTACTATTTCCCCCACTCTCTCCAAGCCGTATACAGCTGGCATACAGCAAACATGTACATCTTCCACTCTCTCCAAGCCGTATACAGCTGGCATACAACAAACATGTACAATATCTTCCACTCTCTCCAAGCCGTATACAGCTGGCATACAACAAACATGTACAATATCTTCCACTCTCTCCAAGCCGTATATAGCTGGCATACAACAAACATGTACACTATCTTCCACTCTCTCCAAGCCGTATATAGCTGGCATACAACAAACATGTACAATATCTTCCACTCTCTCCAAGCCGTATACAGCTGGCATACAACAAACATGTACTATATCCCCCACACTCTCCAAGCCTTATATAGCTGGCATACAACAAACATGTACTAGATCCCCCACTCTCTCCAAGCCGTATGCAACTGGCATACAACAAACATGTACTATATCCCCCACTCTCTCCAAGCCGCATACAGCTGGCATACAACAAACATGTACTATTTCCCCCACTCTCTCCAAGCCGTATATAGCTGGCATACAACAAACATGTACAATATCTTCCACTCTCTCCAAGCCGTATACAGCTGGCATACAACAAACGTGTACAATATCTTCCACTCTCTCCAAGCCGTATATAGCTGGCATACAACAAACATGTACAATATCTTCCACTCTCTCCAAGCCGTATATAGCTGGCATACAACAAACATGTACAATATCTTCCACTCTCTCCAAGCCGTATACAGCTGGCATACAACAAACATGTACTATATCCCCCACACTCTCCAAGCCTTATATAGCTGGCATACAACAAACATGTACTAGATCCCCCACTCTCTCCAAGCCGTATGCAACTGGCATACAACAAACATTTACTATATCCCCCACTCTCTCCAAGCCGCTTACGGCTGGCATACAACAAACATGTACTATTTCCCCCACTCTCTCCAAGCCGTATACAGCTGGCATACAACAAACATGTACAATATCTTCCACTCTCTCCAAGCCGTATACAGCTGGCATACAACAAACATGTACAATATCTTCCACTCTCTCCAAGCCGTATACAGCTGGCATACAACAAACATGTACAATATCTTCCACTCTCTCCAAGCCGTATGCAGCTGGCATACATCAAACATGTACTATATCCCCCACACTCTCCAAGCCTTATATAGCTGGCATACAACAAACATGTACTAGATCCCCCACTCTCTCCAAGCCGTATACAGCTGGCATACATCAAACATGTACGATATCGTCCACTCCTCTGGGCGAACAGATCAGGGGTCTGGCATGCTCCGGGTGGAGCGGCTAGCATCGTTGGACAGGACGGCAAATACGATCATATCATGGGTTGTTTGCCCAGGGCAAGCAGGTGTGCGGGGTCATGAACAATATAAAATGACACAAAGTAGTGCAGCTTTACATAACATAGTTACGACACATACAGAACGTTGCGGCGGTTAGCCTTCATCAGCAAACAAACACATTCACAAACACAGCATATAGTCAAGGAGATCTCCTGTGACTACATTAGAAGGTGATGCCAGGACGAGAGGAACAAATGCATGGAAAAATGGAAGCAATGAAGAGAAAATAAGAATTGACAAAATGTTAATTGAAAAGAATGTTAGTCGAAGAAAATGTTTAATAGAAAAACTTTATAGAGAAAAAAACTGCATACTCACCTCACGTACGGACCTGTAAATGAATGCGGAAATCTCGGGTGTATTTGTATAACGGTGCTGGATGTTACGGTTCAGTGAGCACATAGAAAGAAGGGGGCGGGGTAGGAGGCGTGTAAAATTGACCACGACCCCATTATGTTGTTGGTCTGGGTGGACTGGTGTGTATGAACACGTGTACATACATAGACACATTTCAACAGACAAACTGCTAGTGTATGTGGACATATGTACAGTCCATGCAAGAAGAGAGAGAGAGAGAGCGAGAGAGACAGACAGACAGAGAGAGATAGAGAGAGGAAAGGTGCCTGCGACCTACCACATGGGGTATATTGTAACCTACGAAATAGTCAGTATGGTTGCTAGTCATACAACGCGCTTCAGGAGCCCCTCGCCCAGTCCTAGAGTTGTTGGGGTTGTGTAAGATCCAACCACTGGCAATGCACGTGAAGAAGGTATGCACTGAGAAGCCAGATGTAGGAGGAGAGAGAGAGAGTGAGAGAGAGAGAGCGCGAGAGGGGGAGAGAGGGGGAGAGAGAGGGAGAAGAGAGAGGGGGAGAGAGAGAGGGAGAGAGATAAAGAGAAAGGGAGAGAGAGAGAGAGGGAGAGGGAGAGAGAGAGGGAGAGAGAGGGGGAGAGAGAGGGAGGGAGAAAGGGGAGAGAGAGGGAGATAGTGAGGGAGGGTGAGAGCGAGAGAGGGGGAGGGCAAGAGAGAGATCAAGAGAGGGAGAGAGAGCGCGAGAGGGAGTGAGAGAGGGAGAGAGAGCGAGAGAGAGGGAGTGAGAGAGGAGGAGAGAGAGCGAGAGAGGGGAGAGCGAGAGAGAGAGGGAGAGAGCGAGAGGGTGAAAGAGAGAGAGGGTGAGAGAGAGGGAGAGGGAGATAGAGAGAAAGAGAGAGAGAGAGAGAGAGAGAGGGAAAGTGCCTGTGATATACCACATGAGGCATGTGGGGCGCGTCAGTCTACGCGTACGACGTTTCCCTCGTACTGTACCCTATGAAATAGTCAGTATGGTTGATTATTACACAGCACACTCCAGGAGCCACTCGTCCAGTGTACGAGTTGATGGGGCTATGTGAGATCCAACCACTGGTAATACAAGTGAAGTAGGTAGGCACAGAGAAGCAAGATGTAAGGAGAGAGAGAGAAAGAGAGAGAGAGAGAGAGAGAGAGAGAGGGGGGGGGAAGTGCCTGTGATATACCACATGAGGCATGTGAGGCGCGTCAGTCTACACGTACTACGTTTCCCTCGTACTGTACCCTAAGAAATAGTCAGTATGGTTGATTGTTACAAAGCACACTTCAGGAGCCACTCGCCCAGTGTACGAGTTGATGGGGCTGTGTGAGATCCAACCACTGGTAATACAAGTGAAGTAGGTAGGCACAGAGAAGCAAGATGTAAGGAGAGAGAGAGAGAGAGAGAGAGAGAGAGAGAGAGAGAGAGAGAGAGAGAGAGGGGAAAACTGCATGCGATATACCGCATGAGGAATGCGGAGTGGGTAGGTCTACAAATGCGAGGCTTCACTCCTACTGTTCTCTATGGAATAGAGGCAGTAAGGTTAATTGCTATACCACGAATTTGAGGATCAAACCTCCCAGTGGTTGTGTTAAAATCAGACCACCGGCAATATAGTTGGAATATGTGGGTACAGAGAAGCCTGATGGAGAGAGAGAGAGAGAGAGAGAGAGAGAGAGAGAGAGAGAGAGAGAGAGGAAAAGTGCCTACGACACGCCCCTGATGTATGCGGGGTTGGTCGGTCTACAAATACGAGGCTTCACTCATACTGTTCCCTATGAATTCGGGGCAGTAATGTTGATTGTTATACAACGTATTTGAGGATCAAATCGCTAGACCGGCTGATGCTGTCCATCTGGGTGGAGAGCTACTTTACGGTAAAGATGATGTAGAGAAGGATCTCTGGGGTCACATGGAGAGCTACTTTACGATAGAAATGATGTAGAGAAGGATCTCTGGGGTCATATGGAGAGCTACTTTACGATAGAAATGATGTAGAGAAGGATCTCTGGGGTCAAATGGAGAGCTACTTTACGATAGAAATGATGTAGAGAAGGATCTCTGGGGTCATATGGAGAGCTACTTTACGATAGAAATGATGTAGAGAAGGATCTCTGGGGTCAAATGGAGAGCTACTTTACGATAGAAATGATGTAGAGAAGGATCTCTTGGGTCATATGGAGAGCTACTTTACGATAGAAATGATGTAGAGAAGGATCTCTGAGGTCATATGGAGAGCTACTTTACGATAGAAATGATGTAGAGAAGGATCTCTGGGATCATATGGAGTGCTACTTTATGATAAAGATGATGTGGTGACGTTTCTCTGGGGTCATGTGTACAGCCCAACTAAACACAAGACGTATCCATATCTGGACAGACTGGCTCTGAAGGGCGTGTTTACAGGGTATCAGTCTCACAGTGTAGAGGAAGAGCGGGCGAACTTTTAATCAAATTGCTACTGGAATAATCAAAAGAAATCGCACGAGGATCTACCTCATTGCACTGGGTTTTATTCCATATGGCTCGGGCTCTTTCCGCAGGGCGGTCTGTCGAAAGCAGAACACAAACCCCGAACTCCGTAGCTCCAGCGACGATCCCCAGGAGTCTCGGAGAAAACTGTACACGGGAACCGAATGTTGAACCCAGAATCGAATCCACAACTTTCGGAGTTGGAGGCACCGGCAGAACCACTTGGCCACGGAGACTTCCTTACTGGAGGCAGCAGGCAGAGCCACTTCACCTCGGAGACATCCTGACTGGAATAATAAACATGATATGAAAAGAGGGGGGGGGGGTTGATCTGATGTGGGAATGTCCTGCTTGTTGATTCTGTAATTCAATATTCAGAAGAAATCACGCACGGATACACACATCGCGTTAACTTAGACGGAGTCTGTCTGGAGGTGGCAAACCCGAGACTAACACATGCTAAAGTGGGACACGCTGACCTGGGTGCACAGCTTGGAGTGATTGCCTTCGAAAGGGGAACGAAGAATTATAGAGCAGACATCGAATAATAACAACTACTTCTTGCCTTCTCATGTCAGCATCAGTATCCAGTGCCTTGTCGGCTGGCGTGGGTTATTATGACCTCTCCACAAATTGCGGTCTCCGATAGCATGGATCAATTCGAATGTGACGTTTTTCCTTTCCAGGACACAGGACTGTCCAGAATTTTCTCTCACTGTCTTCCTCCATCTTTATGTCCACAAATCTTTCCGGTTGTCACATCACGTTTCAGTTTTAATCTTCTCATAATGTGGCCAAAGTTCCTTAGATGTTTACTCACTCCATATCTATTTAGGCTACCTCTTTCTGACCTTTGGGATAAGTTGTCTTTGCGACGTAGCCTCTCTCAAAATGTCCAGCTTTGCTCATTTCGGCTGTCCAATGAAATGTCAGCATTCTTCTATAAAACCTCATCTAGGGCGTCTAGGGATTTCCCCCCTCTTTGCTACCTGTCAAGGATTCGCAGCCATATGTTGAAATGTGATATATTCATCATGTGGAACTCAGAGGCGCTAAACAAAAGTCCACACTCGTTAAACACACAACGACAGGTCACTCATTCCCATTAAACACACAACGACGACTGGTCACTCATTCCCATTAAACACACAACAACGAACGGTCACCCATTACCATTAAACACACAACCCCCAATAGTCTGCACAGTATGAATCATTTTTCAGGCAATCCCGTGCAGTCGACAAGTTAAACAAGTCCAGCCTCGACAATCACTCAACAAGTGCTACATTGCGGCCATAAAGTGAACAAGGCAAAGACGTTGGGTATGCTGTATTCGAAAGAGGGTTACTCAAATATGCCTTTTAGCTTTTAGGTGTCTGAAACCTGGGTTATACAGACAGAAAGACTTCATAGATTTTTTTTGTGGGGGGGGGGGGGGGGGGTTATTTACGCTATTGGCGTTCTCTCGCTTGAACTCAAGCGTAGACCACACACACACACAACTTCTAGTAGTCCTGGAATGAATTTTGCGTGTGGATTAGCTTTCCTTGTTAACAGTGTCCCTCGCCATCAGGCGCATCCATTCCGACTTCAGAGGTAGACTTCATAGTGAGTCAGCGATTCTTTAGGGATAAAAAAGAATGCTCCACGTTCGAATAATGTCAGGGACGATGTGTGTTATTTATTCAGCCGAAATATGATGAATCTATTCCGTTCACATGATATATAACTCTGTTGTATGCAGAGAAACACATGACACCGTAAACTGATTAGAGAAATTAGACGTAGATAGTCAAACAGTTTTGGGACACGTTATGAGAGAAACAAATTGGGAAACTTGGTGAAAACTGGCAAGATTGAGGGGAAGAAAACAAGGGGAAGACAGAGAAGTAAATACCTGGATGGCTTGGCTACGTGGTATGGTCGAGAAAAGAACACAGAGCTGATCCAGGACTCTGGTGATCGTTTGAGGTGGTGAAACGTAACAGCCCACGCTTGTCGGCATGGTACATGATGATGATGATGACGACGATGATGATGATGATGATGATGATGATGATGATGATGATGATGATGATGATGATGATGATGATGATGATGATATGCACCTGACGAGATGCAGCAAAATATACCAGGCAATGAACTGTGCAAGATGATGTTTGTTGTTTCTGTGTTTCAAAACCTCAGTCGCTGATGTCCGTTAGTTCACTCAATGTTTAGTTGTCAACACAAGCCACGATAAGCCGCTGACAGCACCATACGGCATGCTTCTGGAAATCGTATAGCACATAAGGCGTAACTCGGAGATTCATCACATATAACAAGAAGAGCTGTACTGGCAGCAAGACAAACTGTACATCAAATCGTACACTAGGAATAAACTTGTGAATAAATTACATCTGCCAAAACATTTGAGTTAGAAAACGTGAGTAGTTAGTGAGTTGTGTCTATGAAGTTACCACATCACCATATTTCTCACGTGCTGATTGTCTGCGTATTTCGCTCTTAGTCACGTCATGGTATTTCTCACGTGCTGATTGTCTGCGTATTACGCTCTCATGGGTTGGCTTGCCAACCCCATTTCGTTGGCTTTGAACTGAAGCGGAGTCCACACACTTGCTGCTAAGTGGGGAGGTATAGTTGACGTTCCAGCACCCGATGGGTGGCACTGGATAATATCATTCCGTGTGATTGTACAATCTCTTTGATGTCATCAATCCATTTTCTTCTTGGGCGTTCTCTTGCTCTCGTAGCAGATGATCTTTGATGTAGCACCAGTCCTGGTAGTCGATGGTGTTGTATTCTAACGAGATGGCCGAACCATTCGATCTTCTGCCTTTCACTATATGTAGCACAAGGTGTTGATCCCACTGTCTGTCTGATAACTGATAACAGCATTTCTTACTCGGTCTCGGATAGTCAAGTTGGCAGCTCACCCCTAACAGCTCACCTCTAACATTTCATCTCACAGGTGCTGATTTTGCGTAAAATCAAATCAAATCAAATCAACTTTATTTTATCACACATTTAAGTGTGATTTGGATAATGTCCAAGTTTAATATAGGTAGCATAGGGCAGGTGTGAATATGATATTTATTATCTATCATTTGGCAGACATATGGTGCAGAAAAATAAAGCGTAAAGGAATCTAAAGCTCTCTACTTTTGAATGGAGCAAAAGTATCGCATCATTGTTAAATATACTCAAATATCAGCCTCATTTTGAACTTGACTAATCAGGAAATGCCAGTTTCCCCTCTACCATTGTCTATAGTACTGCATGTGTCTTCAACTACACACTTTGGACAAACAGTGTGTTGCTGGGCTCTCGTCTCCGTGTCACGACTGCTGGAGACTACTTAACATGTGTCGACCATGAAAAGGCATTTGATTGGGTAGATAGAAACAGGCTGTGGGAAATCCTTAATAGATATGGAGTGAGTAAACATCTAAGGAACTTATGTCGAAGCTTATATAACAATAGTGAATGCAGTGTAAGAACAGACGGATGACATTCAGCACCCTTCAACATGAGATCCGGTTGACAAACAATGTTACGTCCGGTCCTCTCTCTTGTTCATAACGTACGAGGGAGCGTCAAATGAAAACCTGAAACGTGTAACATAAATTGCAATAATCATGTCCTTGTTTTATATAACTTGTCAATATTGTTGTTAAGGATGACAAGAGTGTTAAGCATGTGACATCACGGTACAGATAAAAACACGGTGACGTCATAAGGACAGTTTAAAGATGGCCGCCCACTTTTAACATGCACCAACCAGGACCAAGGTTCTGTTTTACGTTTGTTGATCAGTGAAGGGGTGAAACCTATAGAAATTCATCGGCGAATGAAGGTCTAGTAAGGTGATGAAAACCTATAAGTCCAGCAAGTGTATGAGAGGAGTAGGCAGTTTCAAAATTGTTCGGTCCGATGAAGAGGTACAGCAGGTGGTGCATGAGTGGTTACAGACGCGACCAAGATAATTTGTTTTCTAAAGGAATCCAAGCACTTTTACGGCGCTGGAGGACTTGCACTGGACGCAGTGGTGACTACATCGAAAAATGATACATTAGTTCTGTACTTTTTCAAAATACACTCTCATGCACGCGCGCGCGCGCGCACACACACACACACACACACACACACACACACACACACACACATTTAAGGTTTTAATTTGAAGCTCCCTCGTATATAGACGGTATATGTAAAGAAATCCACCAAAGACCGTATGAACACACAATGAAGAACAGAGCAGAGAAGAAGAAACAGCGCAAATTATACAATTAAAGAACTCCTATTTGCGGACGACCAGCACTTATTTCAAAATTAGAAGAAGAAATTCAAGTCCACATAAATAGTTTCAACGAAGTGTGTAAGGAACATAAAATGAAAATTAGCATAAGTAAATGGTAATGACTATAACCAAAGAATCATTTAAAAGTACACACCATGAAGGAAGTGAAGAGCTTTAAGTACTAAGGAAGTATAATATCATCAAATGGCAAATCAGAATTCTAGATCGAGAATAGATGCAATAAGGCAAACCAACTCATTAGACAATTGACACCAATACTAAAGAACAAACAGGTTTGAATCGATAGTAAAAAGCACTCTACAACACGATCTTCCTGCCAACTTTATGCTACCAATAACAAAGTTGGACAATGACAGAAAAAAAAAACAGAGAGAGAGACAAATTACAACAACGGAAATGAGATTCCTGAGAAGAATACTCAACGTATCAAAAAGACAGAACATCCGAAATGATGAAATAAAGACTAAAGTGGGGGTAATAGCAGCGCTGGATTTTATTAAAAGACACACAGTGATGTGGTTTGGCCATATAACTAAGCTACCAACTAACAGTATACCACAACAAGCAATGATGTACAGACCAGATGGAACCAGAAGCGGCGGCCGACCATATAAACAATGGACAGATGGAATAACAGAGTCCATGACAATTTCAATAGATGAAGCCCATACACAGGCACTCTCCCGCTGTTTATGCTTCAACTCAACACCACAAGTTATAAGAGGAATGAGATGAGATGAGATGAGTAGACTGTTGGAGTTCACACGTTCAGGCCTTGAAGGATTTGATAGCAGACGCCGAAAGACTTCAGAACCCTGAGAAATAAGGGAGTGTGTAACTGACAAACATTCTCTACTAGAAATGGATTCTTGAGTCGAGTGTTGCAAACACCTGGAACTGCCAGTCTCTGGAAGAGGCTAATGAGGCTTGCACATTATACACAGCTATGAGAGAGAGAGAGAGAGAGAGAGAGAGAGAGAGAGAGAGAGAGAGAGAGAGAGAGAGAGAGAGAGAGAGAGAGAGAGAGAGAGAGAGAGAAACTGCGTTCTTTGGTCATGTAGTGAGAAGAGAGAAATTGGAAAACATCGTGATGAAGAGTCATCATTGGGAAAAGAGGCAGACCGAGAAAACTGATGCTGAATGAACTGAGATGGCGCCATATAACAACTTGGTCTAATGCTGCCCATTATAAAGTCTCCAAATTATCCTTGATTCTGGAGGTCAGCGTGGCCGAATAGACGAGAACGCGTGATCTTAAACATCCTGTGTGCTGATGCTGAGGTACGGGGTTCAACCCCTACACCCGACAGAGGGACTAAATGTTGACATCCAATACTTGACTTGGGGGAGTAAATTATAAGTACCTATGAAGTCGGGGTGGGTTCGCCTGATGGTAAGGGACACTGGCAATAGGGCAAACTAATCCACACGCAAAATGCAGTCCAGTGCACTAGAAGTGGTGTGTATGGACTACGCCTGAGTTCAAAACGAGCGACAGCCAAACAATATCCTTGATTATTTTCTGTGAATATCTTCTTCTTCTTCTGCTGCTTTCATCCGGAGTTTTTTTTTTTTTTTCGGACGTGACTGCGTTGTGCCTGTTTATAGCAGAGCTGCGTTCTTGCGCCGTTAGGCCGACACATCCGACTTCTGCGGGCATTTGTTGACCGGGTTAACCTTCCCGGTTCTGTGAATATGATGATGTAGATGGTTAGTGTGATATCCCGAATATGTGATCATCTTCTGAAATATAACTGGTTTTGTTGTGTGTCTCCCCCCCCCCCCCGCCCCCCGATCCGTGTGTGTGTGTGCACAGCCCTCTGCACTTCGTCATCATGCCCAACGTGCTGCGCCTGGAGACCGAGGAGACCGTCTCGGTGACGCCCCTGGAGGCGGAGGAGAGTGTTGTGTACAAGATCTACCTGCAGGACCACCCGGGCAGACAGGTGACCTTCTCTGAGACACAGGTTGTCGTACAGCCAGGTGAGCCGTGCCTGACCTGTTGTGTTTATCATCGTTCATCATCATTACCATTACCACCATCACCACTGTTATCATCATCATTATTATATGGTCGTCATTATCATTAAAACATAACCACCATCATCATCATTACCACATAATTATCATTATTATTACATCGTCTTAATTATCATTATCATCATCATCATCATTAAAACATCACCATTATTGACACATCACCAACATTATTATCATATCGTCATCATTAGCATTAACACATCACCATCTTTATTATCACATTATCATCACTATTACTACCTCGTAATCATCATTATTTTCACGTGATTATTATTATTCCCATATAATTATCATTAAAACATCATTATTATTAAGACATCATCATTGTCATCGACGACTTCGACTTTCGACATCGTTATTACTAACTCTTCTAAAACAATTAATACCACATCGTCATGGTTTTCGTATTTTCTGATGCCACACTGCTCTTTTTTGTCGTGAAGCATAGCAGGTTATAGGCAGATGTAATTTTCTGTTTTTAATTTGTCTCGTTGCATATTACAAAAAAGTAAATTGCATATCCTTTAGAGGACGTCGCAGTCAACACCAGCATTATTTGCTGTTGTGATCTCTTGGCAAGTGTACGTTCAGTAGTTTGCCATTGCTTTCTGAACAACCAGCACCCATACCATCTCGTAAAAAACAACAAAGGAGGGCGGTCTGCTGCCAAATCGACCGAGCTGTGTTTTGAACGCGGGTATGCGGGATTACGAACTGCTTCCGTAACGCATTCGCCACGGAGCGCGTTCTCATTGCATGTTGTAAAGTTATATTTGATTTCTTCAGTCTCTTGTACTCCATCTAGTTAACAACTGGGGTTAGAATTAAATTGTAAGAAGACACAGATTATGGTCGTTACTGGGACGAAGGAAAAACCACAATTTAATATACATATAAATGGGAATGTTTTTAATTAAACAAGTGAATCGGTACAATTATCTCGGAACAGTCATAACATCTGATGTGATATGCCTTGAAGAGATTAAAGCAAGAATCGCTATGGCGAAGATAGTTTTTCGCATGATGGATGATACTGACCAATAAAAAGATGTCAATTGCTAAACAAAGCGAAAAACAAAGAGAAAACAAGTGTTGAGGTGCTACATAGAGCCTATACTTTTGTATGGGTATGAAGCTTGGACAATGAGTAGATAAGCTGACAAAATTCTGACGGCTGTGGAAATGTGGTTTCTGAGGAGAATGCAAAGAATTCCATGGAAAACAGAAAAACCAGTGACCACGTCCTACAAGAAACAAATGAAAACTGTAAACTGATTAGAGAAATTAGATGTAGACAGTCAAAATTTTGTGGACATGTTATGAGAAGAAATGGATTGGAGAACTTAGTGACAACTGGAAAGATTGAGGATTAAAAAAAAAACAAGGGGAAGGCAGAGAAGAAAATAACTGGATGGCTTGGCCATATGGCATGGTTGAAACAGGAACATTGATCTGATCCACGACTCTGGTGATCGTGTGAGATGGCGAAACATGACCGCCCACGCTTATCTGACGCATGATGATGATGATGATGATGATGATGATGATGATGATGATGATGATGATGATGATGATGATGATGATGATGATTCTTAACATTCTTTGCAAACCCACAACTATAGGCGATGCAATCATCTCCAAGGATGGTTCTGTGTGTAGAGGTGAATGAAATGTCTGGGGGTTCGTGGCGAGGGTTTGTGGACGGTCTTTGGTGGAGAAGAGCCTGGCATATGATACTACATCTAATCTGAGAATGAGGTGAAGGCAGTCACGGCGGCGTTCCGCTGGCTGGAGCACAAACAAGTACGCTTGTCGTGATTATAACGGCCTCACAAAGTATGAAGAGACAGGAGAAGACCGGCATGCTTCGGGCAGTGTTGCGTGTTTCCATTCAACAATCAAACATAGAGAGCATCTGTTGGATTTTCCCCCAGGGCAAACTAATGTGGTGGAAGATGAGAACATCGTAACTGGATGGGTTTGCATGCTCTGCCGGGTATTGGTGCATGATAAGATGGACGTGGTCGGGGCTATATGAAATCGTGTGTATAGTGCAGACGAATTGGTAGATGACTGCTTGGAGAGAATGATGCCGAAGGGAGTGACCACAGGATCTGACCGATATTCAAAACTCTGATGAAAGGTCAGGCGGACACATAATCAGATTGCTGTTAGTACCATTAGTAGTGGGACATTTCATTGGCTGCTGCACGTGAGGGCGAAGTATGTATGGGAATGTCCGAGTGCTGTGACGTCAGTTCATGACTCAACTTGATTCAACTAAACCCACGTTTCTACTGAAAATGGTGCCTTGACCATTTCATTGTTCATTGTAAGCACTACAGTGAGAAACCAGTGTGCACCTTAATGTGCTTGTTAGATCCTCTACTAGTGTATGCATGCGACGGGAAAGCGGCAAGAGAAAGACAAAGAGATGCATACCTAGATGGACTATCATCCTCGACAAGAATGCTAACCGGATCCCAGACTGGTGGTCGAGTTAGACGGCGTATCCTGACTATCCAGTCTGACGGCACATGATGGTGATTGTTTACTTGCTGAACCAGTTCTTGCAGGTATTGTTTATGTTCTGCCGACCAGCTGTGCCGTCTACAGCTCTTAAATTACTCTTGTTCTATTTCCGGTTCCAGTCTTGGTATGTCTCTACCTGGTGCTATCTTGCTGCAGGTTGCCAGGTTCTAGATTTGGTGCAACGCTGAAGAGTTCACTGGAGGGTTAATCAGTTTCATTGCACCGGGTTTTATCTCAGCTCGGTCTCTCTCTCTCTCTCTCTCTCTCTCTCTCTCTCTCTCTCTCTCTCTCTCTCTCTCTCTCTCTGCAGAGAAGCTAACCGCCTGCCGAAAACGAATCTCTGAGAACGGACTCCTTAGCTCCGGCGAAGACCCCCCCCCCCCTCCCCTCCCCCGGTCTCAGAGAAAAGTAATTCACTCGAGAAGTGAACTATGGAGACTGACACCAAACCCATTACCTTCTGAGTAATTCGCAGATGGCCCGGCCACGGAGACCACCTTGTTCAAAGCTGTATCTTTAACACGTTACCATCCCATAAATTTAGGGTTGTGACTACACACAGTGCCATCGTATTTAAGTATTTGGGTACTGTGATAACAGCAGATGGAAGACATGTTTAAGTATTTTGGTACTTCGATAACAGCAGATGGAAGATGTATTTAAGTATTTGGGTACTTTGATAACAGCAGATGGAAGATGTATTTAAGTATTTGGGTACTGTGATTACAGCTGATGGAAGACGTGTTTAAGTATTTGGGTACTTTGATAACAGGAGATTGAAGATGTATTTAAGTATTTGGTTATTTTTGATAACAGCAGATGGAAGACGTATTTAAGTATTTGGGAACTTTGATAACAGTAGATGGAAGATGTATTAAGGAAGTTAAATGTTGAATAGCCAAAGAAAGGGAGGCGTTTTAAAGATAAAGAATATTCTCTGCAATTTATCTTTGTCAATCGAAGTGAGGTCAAGAATTCTTGAGAACTATATTGAGCCATATGTATATATGTACGGATGCAAGGCATGGACAATTACCAGATAAGTGAGAAATTATGGGGAAAGTGTGGAGATGCGGTTTTATAGATGAATAACAACACCATGGGCGGGTTGAAAGAAAAATGACAACACCTTGAAGGGCGGTAACTCACAAAGAGAACTGGTCACTCGTATCAGAAGAGATCAGTACACAGTCTTTGGGCGTGTAATGAGAAAGGGAAAGCTGGGAGTATGTCGTGACAACGAGAAGATTGTGTTGTGTTGAGTTGTGTTGAGTCAAGAACATCATTCTATTCGGGGCATTCCCATAAGCTCTCAGTCCGATTCTTCAACAGCCAATGAAGAGTTCCAATACCAATGGTGCCCGTTGCAATCTGATTGTATGTCCGTCTTGCTTTACATGTGATTGACGACTGCCTACCAGATCCTCTGATTACCTCTTACTGTCGCATTCTCTCTAGACCATAATAGTCTCTCTGTTCTTCTGCATTATTCACATGCTCCCAGAGGACCTTCACTACATCTGCCTTATCATGCATCAAATCACCCCTCAATGATGCAGCACCAGCCAATCTGTCCACCTGTTCATTTCCAACCACACCAGAGTGTCCTGGAGAAAAGATCCAGCGAATGCTCACAACACAACCTGCGACCTCTGAATCGATGAATGCCATTCAGCACGAAGCATGCCAGTCTTCACCTTTGTCAGCATTCTTTGTGAATCAGTCACAATCACAACATGTGTATACAGTTTGTTCTCCAACCAGCGGAAAGCTGCAGTAACGAGAAGACTGGAGGGGTAGAGAGGCAGGGGGAAGGGGGGGGGGGAGGAGACCATGTGAGAAGTTGCTGGACAATTTGACATTATGTCATGTAGGAACGTCGGTCATCAGAAATTATTCGCAGCGCAAGAGAAAGAAGGTCGTGGTCAGATGCGATCACCAACGCCAAATGGCACGTACCATAAGAAATGTTCCCAAGAAAAAGATACCACCGAAATTAAACTAATGATTTATACATTGTATACAACTATAATAAGTTGACAATGTTCCTAGGAGAGCCTACTGGAAGTAGAACATTATATACAACTATAGGACAGAGACAAAGCTCCGTGGTCATACAATGAGAGAAAACAAACCATCGCAGAGGAAGAACATCGTGACAACTGGACAGATCAATGCTAAAACAGGCAGAGGCAGACCGAGAGAAACGATACTGGATGGACTTTGACGGTGGCATGGGGGAGGGGGGCATGTCAGCAACAGAGTTGATCCAGAACACAAAAAGGGCCGAGACCTGTGGAGAGACATGAATACCTATTCCAGGGCATGGCATATGATGATAATAATGATGATGCTACTACTACTGATGATGATGATGATGATGATGATGATGATGATGATGATGATGATGATGATGATGATGATGATGATGATGATGATGATGATGATGATGATGATGATAGACGGTAGATAAATTTACTCCAGGAAATGTGTATATGGTGGTTTCTCCCTGACTTCTATCTGCTATGAATATTCTAGTGCGGGTTAGTTAGTTAGTTAGTCGACAGATTATCCTCATTGCACATCGAACCATTCAGTCCATAAGTGCTCGGATCCCCTCCTCAGCAAATCCCGCAGCGTGTAGCGGCTAACGACGCCAGTTCTGTGTTGGTTTATCAATCTTCTTTGGCTTCCTGCGTAGTGTTCTTGTTTGGCCACCCCTCTTTTAATTTGCTGTTCTCGCAGTCTGGCCATTGTTGTAGATTCACAGTCATCACTTGGTTCTCGCAACAGTCTTACTTCTCGTAGAGCATTCAGAATGTCAGCCTGGTCCATGGCGCGTCCGCCCTCCACAGTAACCTCACCTGCGAGCTTGTCAGCCCGCTTATTTCCTTGTACTCCCGCATGCCCTGGCACGAAGATGAAACTAATCTTTGCCAGCCGGGACCGCCCCAAAGACAGCAACCATTCTCTTCGGATCGACCCCCTCTCTATCCTCTTGATCATGTTCATTCAGTCGCTAAGGAAACATGCCCTAGTGAATGTCTGCGTCTCGAGCCATGTTATTGCTTTACTTACTGCCATGACTTCCATAGTCAGGCTACTTGTGGTTTCAGTGAAAGCACCAGAGTCCTCCTTCACAATTCTCCCTCCGGCCCGAGTTGTAAAGGCCCATGAGCTTCTCACATGTCGGACGACCGACCCATCTGTGTAGATGACCGTATCACCGTCTAGCGAATTCTCGAAAATCAACGCTTGTACTTCAGCCTCCACAGCAGCCGAATTTTCTTGTCTGCATTTTCTATCTAGTTGGATGCAAACTGAAAAGGATGTGCAGAAATCTGTTGGCACTTGCACCCACTCCTCGCCAGGTTCTAAGTCCTCAAGTGAACACACCTGTTGAAGAATGTCTTCGGCTTGACCCATCCACGACCGTCCTCTTTTTGACCTGCTGCCCTTCGCCTTCATAATTTCACTATGCAGTGGATGTTGTGTGTTTGCGTTAACTCTGAGGTAGGCGCGTGCCCTGCAAACTTGTATTCTCTCTTCAATGGTTGGAAAATCAAGAAGGTAGCGCATCGCCCTGCATGCTGTATCTCTTGTACATCCAAGAATAATGCGCATAGCTTCATTCTGTATCCTTTCCATCCTTTCTATCTGCTTACGGCTGAGAGTCAGGATTGCCATTGCATACTCCAAAACAGACATGACCAGCCCCTCGTACAGAAGACATAGATGGCGCTGCTCACAGTTTGCTGCCGCCATCACCCGCATCGCAGCCAAACCCCGCTTGGCCTTTGTTATCACCTGGTCTATGTGCTCATTATAAGCAAGGCTTCGGTCAAACCGTATCCCCAGGTAATTCATTGACTGCGTTCTTTCCACCGTTTCTGAACACATCATTACAGTTTGTGTTGAAGTGTTGACAATATGATTATTTAACGAGAACCAAGTCACTGTTGCCTTTGTTGGGTTGACCATTGCCCCAGCTTCATCACACCAAGTACTTATGCGATTGAGTTCGGTTTGTAGTTCCACAGCAACCTTCTCTCTATCCTTACCCCGACGATACACCAAAACATCATCGGCATATGACAATGCCCTTCCAGGTCCAGTGATCTGCTCACTGGTGATTCTCACTGTGTAGGCGTTGAACAGTACCGGAGATAATGGTGATCCCTGTGGTAGGCCAGGATATATTTTTGTTGGTTCCGAGATCCAACTGCCACATCTAAAAACCACTTTCCGTTGGAAGAGGGCTGCAGCGATCCAACTAAGGAGGAATGGACTTACTTTTATTTCAAGAAGCTGAAGCATTAATAAATCCAATGGTACTTGTTGTATGCGTCCTCAAGATCAATCGCTGCAGCAAAGGTTTCAATGCCTGAGTGGAAACTGGAAACCTTCATAGACATCATGGGCAAAGACTGCTGCATTGGTCCAGGTTTCTCTTTTTGGACGGTACCCACCCAGGGTAGGTGGGAAAACACCTTGCCTCTCTAGCTGGCTTGATATTTTCCTGGCAATTACCTTCTCCAGCAGCTTGCCTATTGTATTCTGCATGGTTATAATTCGATATCCCTGAATGTTTTTGTGTGGTCTTTGTCAGGCTTCGGCAAGGGAATCAGATAGCTGTGTAACCACTCCTCCTTGATGCTAGCACTCTCTATACTGTTGTTGTACATGTCTGCTATAGTATGTCCACATTTGTTTGCCTTCATTCACGATCAATTATTTTGAAAACTGTCTGTTGCATCGTTATGAAATTTTTCCAGCCGTCTTATATTTACCCCCACCCAAGGAATATGTCTTTGATAGGTCCAAAAACAACTTAAATCATTGAAAGCGGCGACATTCCTTTGATGTTTTGCTTAACAACTAGTGATTTCTCGCTAAAAAAGTTATGTTTACGGTAATGGGGACCTGCAAATTCAGATGACAAACAAAGGCGTATCCGGATTCGTATGGGAGTGGGTGCAATGAAAGAAGTAGCTTACAATGGACAGGGTCGGCTGCATTGCACAGGGTTTTTATCCCACATGGCTCAGTTTCTTTCCGCAGCGCGGAAAGCGTCGCACAAAGCACGAACTCCGTAGCTCCAGCGACGACCCTCGGGAGTGTCCGAAAAAAATGCACTCTTGAAATGAAGGACGCGGCCCGGAATCGAACATACCTTCAATCCATCCTTTCTCCAATAGTCCTCTTCCTCTTTCAACACATGGTTCTGACGTATTTTCCAGTAACTTTTATCAATATTTAATAGCGCGGACAGACAGACAGACAGACAGACAGACAGACAGATAGACAGACAGACAGACAGACAGAAAGGTAGGTAGGTAGGTAGGTAGGCAGAAAGGTAGGTGGGTGGGTGGGTGGGTGGCTGGCTGGCTGGCTGGCTGGGTGGGTGGGTCGATTGGTCGGTCGGTCGGCCGGCAGGCAGGCAGGCAGGCAGGCAGGCAGGTAGGCAGATAGATAGATAGATAGATAGATAGATAGATAGATAGATAGATAGATAGATAGATAGATAGATAGATAGATAGATAGATAGATAGATAGATAGATAGATAGATAGATAGAACGAACAAACTTTATTTTCAAAGGGTTAAGAATTGGGCACGCAGGCCCGTCTAACATTCTGCCCTTCTATCACTCTCTTTCATACATTATTTCATTCACACATCATTCAAGGCTAACAGAGAACAGCAACAATATAAAAGATATGCATTATAAAGGCATGGGCAAAATGCGAACATGAAAACTACACGACACAGTAAAATTAGATAATGGTCTGACACTTGTTATTAGCCATGTGGAATATACTGGCCTACCAAAAGGGGACTGGCTGTTATACTAGGGTTTTGTTATCATTATTATTATTATTATCTCTATTATTAAGGGGGAAGATAATCCGTACTGAGATAGTGTTCGAGTAATTTGCGATTATATGAATAGGGATTGGTGATGTCTTTGATTTCTTGTGGAAGATTCTTCCACAGCTGAGCTGCAGAGTACGTTAAGCTTGTTTTGTATAAGTCAATCCTAGGCTTCGGAATGTGTAATATATTTAAACGTTTACTGTGTCTAGCATTATATTTAAACAATGGCCAAACGTAATTTGGGGCATTCCGGTGCAGGATTTTGTGAATTAGTTTAGCTTTATTGAAAAGCAGGCGTTTGCGGAGTGGTAGTAACTGAAGGCGTTTATACAGGCTAGGATTGTCAGATAAATGTTTGTTATAAATTAGACTCATGGCCCGTTTCTGGAGTGAGTAAAGTCGCTTGGTGTTTGAATTAGGACAACCGTCCCAGATTGTAGAGCAGTAGTCAAAGTGTGTCTGTATATGAGAAGTATAGAATAGTTTCCTTGTGTCCTCATCAAGGAAGTTTTTAATTTTGGCGAGTTGGTAGACTTTTTTCGCTGTTTGTTTAATAAGCGCTTGAACGTGGGAATTAAAGGTTAGGTTTCTATCAATGATTATGCCTAATGTTTTGTGCTCAATTACACTTTCTACTGGCATGTTATCGATGTGAAGTTGAAGTGATGTGTGTGAGTTTAGAGTTTGAAGTCTTTGTCTGGTTGTTAGTAACATTGATTTTGTTTTAGTGATGTTAATTTTCATACGGTTTGAATAGCTCCACCTAACTACATTATTTAATTCTTGTTGTAAAGACGACTCCAATAAAATACAGTTTTCAGCATTTGTGTACACTGTACAGTCGTCTGCAAATAGATCGCAGGAAGACGAAGATGCAAAGGTAGATCGTTAATATATATGGCAAACAATAGAGGGCCAAGAATAGAGCTTTGCGGTACTCCAATATTGAAGGTAGTGGTATGAGACAGACATTTATTATGTGATACTACTTGCTTTCTGTTTGATAGAAAAGATGATATTAGAGTGACTACATTAGGGCCAATTTTCATTGTCTCAAGTTTTTTAATTAAAATAACATGGTCTATCATATCAAATGCTTTCTTGAAATCAATAAACACAGTTCCACATAGACTGTTGTTGTTTATATTCTGGTGCCAATTTTCTATCATGTCTGTTAGGGCCGTATGGCAAGAATATTTTGGTCGAAATCCTGATTGGTTGTCAACAATAAGCTTGTTGCGAACTAAATACTGTAATGTCACTTTATGAATGTGTTTTTCTAGTGGCTTAGATAGTGATGATAGTAAGGAAATGGGTCTGTAATTGTTCGGGAGATCATTGTCCAATAGATAGATAGATAGATAGATAGATAGATAGATAGATAGATAGATAGATAGATAGATAGATAGATAGATAGATAGATAGATAGATAGATAGATAGATAGATAGATAGATAGATAGATAGATAGATAGATAGATAGATAGATAGATAGATAGATAGATAGATAAGCAGGCAGGCAGGCAGGCGGGCGGGCAGGCAGGCAGGCAGGCAGGTAGGCAGATAGATAGATAGATAGATAGATAGACAGATAGATAGATAGATAGATAGATAGATAGATAGATAGATAGATGGATGGATGGATGGATAGATAGATAGATAGATAGATAGATAGATAGATAGATAGATAGATAGATAGATAGATAGATAGATAGATAGATAGATAGATAGATAGATAGATAGATAGATAGATAGATAGATAAGCAGGCAGGCAGGCAGGCGGGCGGGCGGGCGGGCGGGCGGGCGGGCGGATAGATAGATAGATAGATAGATAGATAGATAGATAGATAGATAGATAGATAGATAGATAGATAGATAGATAGATAGATAGATAGATAGATAGATAGATAGATAGATAGATAGATAGATAGATAGATAGATAGATAGATAGATAGATAGATAGATAGATAGATCCCCGCCAGAAGCGGAGCCTAGTCAGCTAGTTTATTTATATAATCACGTTTCATGAAAGAACCCCCATTTGGAGACACCTCTGAATCTTCGCGCTGTTTGTTTCAAAACGGAAATCACGTGAAAATTTCAAAAAATGCCCGGACGTCTCTTGGTGAAGCTGTAATACTGTTAAAATCATGGTGGAGGTAATCTCTATGTCGGAATTAATATACCGCATATAAACTAACTTTGAAATCTGCTGTAAAATCTCCAGAACAAAAATTTTTTTGTTGGGTGGACATAATGATAAGGTTATATACTAAATCTCATCATTTTCCCTCAGTTGGTTAATGAGATATTGAATTTATATTGAGGCAACAAAAAAAAAAAAAAACACTATAGTTTCTCTAGCTCATTGTCGGTACACCTATTGATGTCGTCGTATCTTATGCCATCAGGCCCTGGAGCGCTGTTTTTTGATCGTCGAAGTACAGCCTTGATTTCTTTCACTGTTACTGTTTCTTCATCCGAAGTGTTCTGGGCCTTGCATCTGTCTGAGGTGACCTCCTTGGCCAGATTTCGGCCTCCCATGTCTGTCTGGTTGCTCTGCTCTAGACAGCGTTCAAAGAGGGCTTTGCCCTTGTCCTCGTCAGTCCTCTGCCAGATGAGGTCAGCACCTTGGAAGTCAGAAATGCTCTTATTCTTGACTACACAACTCATGCTTTTATGTAGTCGTCAGAACAATTTCAGTGATTTGTCTGTGCTTACTCTTTGACACACCTCTGCCAATTTTTCGCTTTTAACCACCTTGACCAGTGTAGCATAATGGCTAACCACCATTATTCAGTTACCAAGACCGCAAGCCAAGAAGAGGAAATGGTAAAACAATTGACTACACAACCGCAAACTGGAAATAGGACTTAAAACTTAACATCGAAACTGGAACTGCATAGGTGACAGATGACGTGGATTCTTAGAAAGATTTCATCAGACAAAGCTCGGAACCCCATTGGATAGGAGGAGACATGTGACCCGCTTTCGCGCCAACGCCGAATTTGCATATGTTAATATTTCATCAGAACATGGTAAGCCCGCACTTTTCCTGCAACCAGCCTGATGAATAGATGTGAGAAGCTGGTGTGACCAAATTTTCAAACATGGAATTGCGGGGTGTCTAGATCTGAGGTAAGCTTGTGATTCCCGAGATTAGACTAAGAACCCGATGTATCAGGTATCAAGTAATGGTATCCAGTGTTTGTAATGTCAATTGAAATGTATTATTATTAATTAAAACCTCTGAAATGTAAAAATGCTCGGCTGTAGATTCTGACGACGCAGAGCCGTTCCCGGGCAACTGACACTCCAATACTCTCTTCGATGAAACTGCAATCTCTGATATTCTTAAGGATAATTATTAACTTTAGGAAGTGCATAATACTACTACATTCTATTCTAAACAACTGTGAGAAGTGATGATTCGAAAGCAATCTTGTGCATTTTGTCAGAAACACTGTTAAAGATGCTATCACTATCTACAGCTAAAATGACAGTTCGTGTACTAGAATAAGTGCCTTGTTTTAAAACAGACTTATCTATGTCTATTTTCAATTTAGAAAGTTGAGAGAGAAATCCAATCTTTTCTTTCTGCTTCATCTATTGAATGGATAGGGTTTGAAGGATAAATATTTATATTTATGTCATATTTTAATTAGATAAGGGCACACATGAACTGCATTACATGAGAAAGTTGTGCTTCGCGGAACACCATCACGCGCAGTGAACTTAACTCATTACTCAACATAACTTAAAACACAACACCACTCAACACCACTCATCACCACACAACCCAACACTCAACATCACAACAACAACAGATAATGGGAGAGAGTTATTAGACACAGAAGAAGAAGAAGTTGGTTAATTGGGAAAACACAGATAATTATTTATACACACTATAAACACCATTTAGTGGAAGAAATGTTATAAATGTATGTCATTTATTTACATGCATCTTGACATATTCTCACTCTTGTCACTGTCTTACTGTACACGTTCACTGACCCCAGGTCAAATGAGAACTTACATACAGCAGGAACCAGTTGATACAAGGCGTACACAGTGTGATAAACTCTGACCACCCCAAATTAACCCAACACTAGATTAGAGAGAAAAAAAGAGGGGGAGGGGAACTAGTTCCTACTTCAGGAATTTAGATTTCTTCTGACCTACTTTTAGAATATTGTATTAGTAGAAATGTACATATATATGTGAATATTCATCAGTGATTCTTGGTGGCTACATACCAACAACCACCCAACACATAAGCAAACTAACCACCTAAATCAGACCTGAAAGAGGGAAGCCGAGAGAAAGAGATGAACCACAAGTGAGAGGGAAGATGACTTGGCCATGAGCAAAGTATGGGGAGGCCTTCAGAGGAGCTATACGGGCATACCTGAAGTGGATCCATCAGTCAATGGACCCTGGCTTACCTAATCTTCCAGTCACCAGGTTACATTTTTCCTTGGTACACACCACACCCAATTTCAGGAAACTGATAGTTAATTGTTGATTCATCATCTTCACACTTAATATGTACAACATCAAAATGTTTACTATGTTTCACACTTGTTGACATCTCATATATTGATGCTTGATTGATTGTCTGGGACAATGGTCCAATGTGCAACTTTTCTAATATTTTGTGTAAATCACAATATAGATGTGTGTACTGGCCAGAAGGCTCAGGCCCAGTCAATAAATGATTAACATGAATTGACCTTCTGTTAATTTATCAGTTCAAACCTATCTGTGAGTCACCAGCTTCTTTGTACATAATGTTGTCAGAATCTAATGTGATTGATTATGTGTTTGATTGTTTAAAAATAAATCCACTCATAATGACTTACTAAAATGGGGGAGAGAAGACTCTAGATCTATCAACTGCTCAACATCCATGTTTTCTTCATCTAAATCAGGCTGAGAAAATTCTCCAGACTTTCCTCAGATTTGATAAACAAAAAGGGGGATCCAGAGCTACAGAATCCTTGGAGAAGGGGCAGAATCCCAGTTAGTAATCATTATTCTCACCAGGGCCATAATCTATATCTCCTAGACTACTTAATAGAACGAGGCCTGCAGATAACTCAAGGTTCATATTCTGGGGTTATTGAAGATAGAAGAGGATGGGGCTCTACTTCTTTTGTTAGAAATGGGGCATGCACTACAGTGATCTCACACTCCATTCAAAAATATATGACAACCAGTTTTTTTTTAAATAGCTTACTTTTGTGTGCATCTCTCTTTCTAAGTGCATGCAGGGACTAGGATGACCAGCTCTGTTCTTCTTGGCATTGTGCCATCTCCTTACAGCACTACGCTTATCCACCCAAGCCTTCTCCACCTCGAAATTCCACCAAGGTGGCTGCACCCAGCGTTTTCCCTGCCCAGAAGCATTCTGCGCTTGTCACGTCTTATTTTACTCACCACATCTTGCCCTGTACTATCATACTGGAACGTCTTTACCTTTAGCTTGTGCTGTCTGGTTCTGCCTTTCTCCACCAATATGCTGCAAGGGTGGTGGTCGCTGCCGTGGTGTCCTAGGATACCCCATCTACACACTGTAGTGAGTGAAGGTGAAACCAGTGCCAGATCAATAGCACTGTCCTCATCGCCTGGACGGCTTGCTGTCCTGGTGACACAGCCACTGTTGATACAAACCAGGTCAATGGTTTCAAGTGCAGTCTCGAGCTCTCCCCCCCCCCCCTGTGTATTGGAGGAAATGTTTCCCCATGATCTGCCTTTAGCGTTGAAGTCGTCACAGAAAATAACATTTATCTCGTGACCTAATATGCCACTTAAGCACTGCCACTTCTGGGCGCCCATACTCGTATTGCGGGCATAAACATTAACCAAAACCAATGGTATACTGGAATAAACTCTCAACGCCTGTATTTGTATATCGTCACTGTCCCAACTGGACATGTCTAGCTCTGACGCCACCATGCTGTCGCGAACGAGAATCGCCATTCCCAGATGTCGTTTGTTGTAGAAACATTTGATGCTGGCAATTCGAAGTAGCTGATCGCCCAGTCTCGTCTCCTGGAGTGCTAAAATATCGTTCTTGTAAACCAGGGTTTCTAAAATAGAGCCCCGTTGTTTTACGCTGGCGCAGTTCCAATACAGAATGCGTATATTCCTGAGTCCTAGACGGTGACACTTGAGTATAAAACGTCTTAAACCATCACGCTTACCTTGCTTCTTTCTGCTTGCGCGGCGTCCACGCCGCCTCGTTAGGTTGACTGCTGACCGCTCAGAGAATACACGTTGTTCCGCCATGTTGAAAAACTGAAAACACAGAAACCACACACGCTGCCAAAAATTCACTCAAGGATTGCTTCGTTCGATGCACGAAACTCCGTAGCATCCGCGCAGATCTTGAGTAGAAACTCCTGGTTTTACATCCTGGCACACAAATTACACGCAAGAGATGAATAAATCCATCTCCTACGCGAAAAAGTTAACGATCACAAAACAACCCGACCGTCCGTCGCCATCTTGAAACCGGAAGTGCGGGTAGCTGTTGTCACTGCTGGAGTGTTGCTCGGGCAGGTCCTTGTAAGATACTGCCACTAGGGTATGCAGTCTTAACATAATCTAGGCCACAGATACTGGGGTGGCCAGTTTCATTCCTCGTCGCCTGTCTTTCCCAGGCAATTCTCATACAACTGTGAAAATTACCTTCGCCAATTCTGTGAGGCTGGGCCCCGAGTTCATCCGGAAAACCTGTTCCTGCTACAGCTGGGGGTTGAATCTGAATCATCTCTGTAGGCGTGAGATTCATTGCTACTTCCCTTGTTTATGTTTGCACAAAGCTGATTCATCGTTACTTCCCTTGGGTATTTCTGGAATAGTTTATTCAATATTACTCCCCTTGTTTATGTCTCTACTTAATTGATCCATCATTATTTCCCTTGTTTATTTATGTAACAACCATAACAACCATGAAACAGAACAATAATGGAAGGGTATATGCCTGGGAAGAGAGGAAGATGAAGGCCAAAGAGAAGATGGGTGCAGGATGTGGCGGGTGATCTCCAGATGGTTGTATCAGACGCTGGACATTTTGCTTATGATCGAGAGGTTTTCCGGAAGGTTGTTATGGGAGCAAGGTTCTGCAAAGGACATGCTACTGAATGAATAAATGAATGAATTTATGTAACCGTTTATTCATCGCCGACCTCTGTGGCGATGGCGTTACGAACGCGATTTGTAATGCCGATAACTGGCGTTCGAAACACAGCGGTGACTGATTTGGCAGCAGACCGTGTCGCGCTGGTGTTAACGTGTTGGTATGGAAGCTGGTCGTTCAGAAAGCAATCGCAAACTACTGAAAGTATAACTTACCAAGACATAAACAATGGCAGTAAAATGCTGGTGTTGACTGCAACGTCCTGTAAACGATATGCAACTTTAAAAGAAAGTTTATTTATTAATACTCCCCTTGTATGTGTCTCTACTTAACTGATCCATCAATACTTATCTTGTTTATTTCTGTAATAGTTTACTGAGTACTACTCATCTTGTTCATGCATATTCTTAATCGTTCCATCATTACTTCTCTTGTTTATTTCTGTAATAGTTTATTGAATATTACTTCCCTTGTTTATTTCTGTACAGATCTGATTCGTCATTATTTCCCTTGTTTATCACTTTACAGATCTGGTTGGGCATTATTTTCCGTGTTTATCACTGTACAGGTCTCCTCCTCCTCCTCCTCCTCTTCCCCCCTCCCCCTCCCCCTCCCCATGTCATTTCCCTTGTTTATATCTGTACAGATCTGATTTGGCATGTGATTGTTTAACACATAAAATACTCGCTTGTTAAAGTTTGCAGAAGCAACAATGATCAATCAACGCAAGCCAGAATTGTGTAAACAGAAAGACATGTTAGTCAGCTTAAAATTACCGTGGTAGACAATTGACATTACTGCGCGAACGTGTATATTTTAGCTTGAAGGATTTATATTGTTAATTTACTGTATGTTGTGTGAATTCTGCAGTATGTACCTGACGAGATGCAGCCAAGTATGCCTGGCAGTAAATCGTGCAATCTATTGTTTGTGTCTTCGTTATTCAAATTATTTCCCTTGTTTATCTCTGTACAGTTCTGATTCGGCATTATTTCCCTTGTTTATCTCTGTACAGATCTGATTCATCGTTACAATCAGAGATCAGCGTCGCCGAATGGAGAAGAGCATTAATTCTTAAACTTATGGTGTGCTGATGCTGAATTAGTTGGTCAGTTGGACTAAAATGTTGACTTCTAGGCCTAGACTTAGGGACCTAAATAACAAATACCTCTGAAGTCGGGGTTCGTTTGATAGCCAGGGACACGCAAAAATCAGTCCAGTGCACTAGAAGGTGTAGCACTTGTATGGACTTGGTTTGAGTTCACACCCAGCAAACAACCAAAAACAACCAAAATCATTGCTACCCTTATTTTCCTTTCATCTCTTCAGAGTTGATTCTGCCAGACTCCATTGCTGCACACCCCACTCCCACCCCCACCCCACTCCCACCCCCCACCGCGCACTCTCACCAGTCAGAGATAGATAAGTTGTCTAATTTATTTCATGATTTAAAAACACTTTATCTAATTTTTCCTCGTTTTGAGGTTGTCAAGATTGTTCTGATAACACGTGCCAGAGTTGTATTTATCTTTGCAATATGGCAACAGACAGAACAAATATCATAAAGATATTTTTATCAACGGAGAGAAATTACAGAAAATGAGCAGTTTTCAATATCTAGGTTCTCGCTAAAGGGTAATTGAAAAATAAAAACGGCAAAAGACATTCACAGAAGAAGAAATAATTCTCTAGAAGCCTAAACCAATTAAAACTGTATAGACGTTGGATGAAGAATGACTTGCGCGATGAATTGGATTAAAGTGAGGAAGAGTTGTGCAATTCGTCGACCTCACTCTCTCGCCTGAGTCCATCTGAGTCCAGTGGCAAGACAAGTCGAGACGACTGGAGACGAATACAGGTGCACTGGATGACCAGGGCGCTCTACGTGCCTTGCCGTGCTCATTACGTTCCACAACGCTTTGCAGGTAAACTCCGTCTTGCCCGTTGAATCAGGAATGATTTCTTCCGCGCAGTCTGCCGAATCCTGTCTTCACATGCTGGGTAGGCATACCCTAGTTTACCTCTTGGTTTGACACCAAATCGGATACCCATGCCTGGTTTAGCCAGCCTCTCACAGCTGTTGCCCGGGGGGTGGCCGCTGTCGCATGCTGACAGCTACTAGGAGCCACAGGCACAAGCTGGGTGTCAGGCTTGGACCAGTGGGGGATGGGTCCTGAAAAGGACATGAGAGTCATCCTTACCAAAGGTGCTACCAATGCCTGACACCCCGTACCCCCCCCCCCCCCCAAAAAAAAAAAACTTTATAGACTGGAATAGATAGAACAACAACAGTCAGAATATAGTCCGTGCTGTGTGGTGTTGGTGATCATCTCTGTCCACAGACTCCTGTCTCGTGTACTGCCAGTATTCTGATAGTCCATGCTGTGTGGCGTTGGCGATCATGCCTGTCCACAGCTTTCTGTCTCATGTACTGCCAATCTTCTTATAGTCCATTCCGTGTAGTGTTGGTGATCATATCTGTCCACAGCTTTCTGCCTAATATACTGCCAGTATTCTGATAGCCCATGCCGTGTGGCGTTGGCGATCATGTCTGTCCACAGCTTTCTGTCTCATGTACTGCCAATCTTCTTATAGTCCATTCCGTGTAGTGTTGGTGATCATATCTGTCCACAGCTTTCTGTCTCATGTACTGCCAGTATTCTGATAGTCCATGCCGTGTGGCGTTGGCGATCATGTCTGGCCACAGCCTCCTGTCTCGTGTACTACCAATCTTCGTATAGTCCATGCCGTGTGGCGTTGGTGATCATGTCTGTCCACAGCCTCCTGTCTCGTGTACTGTCTCGTGTACTGCCAATCATCTCTGATACCGATGTTCCTGCAGTTTCTCACCTTGATAGACAAACGTATGTTGTTGATAATATTCCCCATCGTGTGACATCCTGCTTTAATTTAGGCTATTCTTCGTGTAACTTTCTTAATGCATCCACCATTTGATGTTATTAAAATACTTAAGTATGTCCACTTATTTCAGACTTTGATGTTGCATTTGAGAAAATCTTTTTTCTTCGTGATTACCATTTTTTTTTTCATATTCTTTACAGGACATCGCTGTCAACACCAGCATCTTTCAGCTGTATGTTGATTTCTTGGCAAGATTACGCTCAGTAGTTTGCCATTGCTTTCTGAACGGCCGGCTCACATAACCCGTAAGTTACCGATGCGATTCGAACCACTGCTGATTCTCGCCGTCATCACGTTACCTACGAGAGTATACGAGATTACGGAGAAAAGTCATAACCTCTAAGCCACGAAGCCGGCTGTGATTACCATTACTATATTATTATTATTTGTTCTGTTATTCAGTCCCGTGTTTTGACTTTTGTAGTAATTATATCTATAATTTCGTGTAACTGCGTTTCATTTTCAGGGTCTATAGTCCTGGCAGTAACATAACGCTGGTTGTTTACATTATGCCCATCAAATTATATTTCTGGCATGTCTTGTATTGATCTCATTATTATTTATTTTTGCACTGAAACTAATTTCTTTGTTTCAGGCGAGGTCGGGATGGCAAAGGTGATAGCAGGTGTTTCTGACATCAAAGAGCGGACAGCCACGTCCACTTTCGTCTACATTGTCGTGGAAACTGTGGGACACAAGCCGTACTTCAAGAAAGAAGCCAAACTATTGGTCAATGAAAGCCCTGGGTACATCTTCATTCAGACGGATAAACCTATCTATACACCGGACCAAGCAGGTAGTACATGGAATTATTTGTGGGTAGAATCGGGTTCGTTGCACCGTAAACTAGTTAATGTAAAATTGGTTGGGGAGGTTACGAAACAAATACAACATATCGGGTTTGGAGTTTTGTCCAACTGCGTTAGTTTGGATACAGCGGTAAATTAATGGGTCTTAAAGAGCCCAAGAAAAACATAGATACAGATGTGTGAACAATATCAAAGACACAGATACAGATAAATGAATGATTAGATTAGTGAGTGAACGAATGAATGGATGGGTCATTGAAAGAACGAATAAATGGATGGGTCAGTGAAAGAACGAATGAATGGATGGGTCAGTGAAAGAACGAATGAATGGATGGATGGGTCAGTGAAAGAACGAATGAATGGATGGGTCAGTGAAAGAACGAATGAATGGATGGGTCAGTGAAAGAACGAATGAATGGATGGGTCAGTGAAAGAACGAAAAAATGGATGGGTTTGTGAAAGAACGAATGAATGAATGGGGTCAGTGAATGAACAAATGAATGGATGAAGTCAGTGAAAGAACGAATGAATGGATGGGGTTAATGAAAGAACGAATGAATGGATGGGGCAGTGAATGAATGAATGAATGAATGGGGTCAGTGAAAGTACGAATGAAAAGATGGGGTCAGTGAATTAATTAATTAATTTATGAGTGAATGAATGAATGAATGAATGAATGAATGAATGAATGAATGGGTCAGTGAAAGAAAGAATGAATGGATGGGTCAGTGAATGAATGGATGAATGAATGAATGAATGAATGAATGAATGAATGGGGTCAGTGAATTAATAAATGGATGAATAGATAGGGTCAGTGAAAGAACAAATGAATGGATGGGTCAATGAAGGAACGGATGAATGGATGATTCAGTGAAAGAACGAATGAATGTATGAGTCAGTGAAAGAACGAATGAATGGATAGGTCAGTGAAAGAAACGGATGAATGGATGAGTCAGTGAAAGAATGAATGAATGAATGGCATATTTATGTTAAAGAGGTATATCCGTATATCCGACTTCATTGCATCGGGTGTGACCCCATATGGCTAAGTCTCGTTCCATAGGGTGGCCTGCCGAAAGGGACCCCCAGAGTCTCCGAGAAAGTTGTACTCGTGAACCCAATGGCGGATCCCGGAATCGAACCCACAACCTACGGAGTGCGAGGCAGAAGGCTTTACCACTCGGCCACGGAGGACGCCAGGAAACACCGGATGTTGTGGGTAAGTCGATGCCGTGTGTTTGATCTTTCTGTTGTCTGTTTTGTACTTACTTGTTTTTGTTTTTTACTTGCAGTGTATACCAGGGTGATGACACTTAATGAGCATTTTCGACCTGTCAACTGGCCTGTACAGCTGGATATTCAGGTTAGTAGGACAAATGTGTGTGTGTGTGTGTGTGTGTGTGTGTGTGTGTGTGTGTGTGTGTGTCGTTGGTTCCTTCATGGTGAAGGGATTAAGTCATCTGTCTCGTGTTCATAAGTTTGTGGGCTCCCAATGTGCATTATCAATGCCTGTATCAATCATGTCCCTTTTACACACATCTTTGTATCGTAGCAGAGGCCGACCCTGAGATCTTTTACTTTTTCCCATCTGTAATTTACCAAAGAAGATGTCCTTTATTATTCTACCATCATCCATCCTCCTAACGAGTTTTATCCATCTAAGTCTACGAAGACTGAGCATGGAACAAACCGTCACTCAACCTGATCCTTCCCAATACTTCAGTATTTGTTATTTTGTCTTGCCACTTAAAACCAAGTATTCTTCGCAGACACCGCATATGAAAGCTGTTTAAATGTTTCTCTTGGTGTGGGTAAGTTGACTAGGCTTCACTGCCATAAAGAAGAATACTAAGGACACAGGCTTGATAGACAAGAATATTTGTTTTGGCAGTAAGCTTCCTGTTCTCCGAGACTCTTTGTTAACCTGTTCATTGTTGTTGCTGTCTGACCAATCAACTGTAACACAACCTGGGCTTGGGGTTGATGGCAACCACCTGCAAGGGAATACCATTTTTAAAACCGCTCCTGGCAAGGTTGGTCATAACGGAAACGGAAGTCTGTGTAGTCTGATTTTAACGGATTAATTCTTTCATTTCTTCGGTCTTCGTTGTAATGTACCTATATACTGGTAGTTTTAATGTATATCTTTCAAAGTACCAGTCAGGTTTAGTTCGATAAGTCTGCACTACCATATAACAGTGGGCGGTACTACCTGCTGTCTGTTAGCGCTGAATGTTGGTGGAGCTCACCAACCCCGACACCCCACACTGCGCCAACGGCTTCGGGGGGAGGGACGCAATTGGGACAGTACAAACCTTACCCTAGTGCGAGGAAATACAACTTAAAGACTACATGTCATGACAGGGCAGACAGGGCCCTTAACCTTGGTCGGCAACTGGTCTAGGATGGAAGCTCCGACAGGCGGACAGTTAGAGCATTGCTTTGCTGATCCGGCAGCTTCTACAGTTTGTCTTGTTCCAGATGTATTGGTGTTACCTTTCCTCTGGAGTACACTAGACAGGCCAAGAGAGGGATCATGCTGCATGGGCAACACATGGTCTCTAAATTCAGCCCAGGCTTTGTGTTATGGAGAGGTATAACTTTATTTTACAAACTATCGTCTGTCAAGACGGCAAGGTGCCAATCAGTCAAGTGTTAGTTCATTGCGTATTGTCATATTCTGCTAGAGTTATCTGTCTTGTGAGCCCTAAAGACAACGCCCACGATTGTCGAGTGTTTCATCGTACAGGACACAAACAGGTAGACAGACAAGTATGTAGCGAAAAACAAATGGATATTAAGTGTACAGACCGACCGATATACAGGTAGAAACGAAGAGGCAGTAAACAAATAGTTACAGAGAGGGATAAACAAGATAATAATATACACATAAGAAAAGTATATAAATTATGTACAGGTGTCAAGTATGTGGGTGGGCAGTCTTGCAGTGTATGTAGACAGCAAGCAGGTAGATATATAGGTAGGTAGGTAGGTTTTAGGTGGATAGGTAGGTAGATAGGTGGGTAGGTAAACTGGTAAACACGGAGGGATAGACGGGAGGATAGAAAGGTAGATTGTAAAGAAGACTGCATGCAAGAATGAACAATACCCTAAGACACTTTAGTCCCCATTGCACACACCTCTACCCGCTCTTATACAAGGTGTATTTTTAATGCCTGTGCAGTGTTTGAAAATATTGCCGGTCCAAGTTTTGTATTTACCTATTATGTTGCATGAACTTTACAGAGGGTGAATACAAAACTTGGACGGGCAATATTTTCAAACACTGCACAGTCATTAAAACTACACCCTATATATTGGGAGTTACTTGTGTCACCTCTGATCTAGATTGGCCTATCTTCAGAACCCGGATGGAATGACCATCAGCCGCAAGGTCATGGACACCACGAGCATGTTGGCCACTGACGTCATTAAAATCCCAGAAAACCCCGTGTTCGGAAACTGGACGGTTACAGCCAAGTACACCAACGGGGTGAGTTGTGTGTGAGTGTGAGGGTATGTGTGTGTGTGAGTGTGTGTCAACTACATATGTGTGTAAGGTACGCTGTATGTGTGAATGTATTTGTATCTGTGTGGATGTGAGCGTGTGTATGTGAGTGCGTTTATCTATGAATGTATGTGTAAGAATATAGGTGTGTACATGAACGCTTTATGTGAGTATGTATGTCTATAAGTGTGTAATCTTGAAAACCAGCGCGGCCTTTGGCAGACTGTACAAAAATGTGTGGGACAGAAATGGAATAAGCCTGCAATAACGCTGAAAGTCTATAAAACAGTCGTATTATCCATACTGCTATATGCTTGTGAAACCTTGATTGTCTACCAGCGACATGCCAGGAAATTAAACCACTTCCACACAGTCTGCCTTAGGAAGTTACTGAAGATTAAATGGCAAGACAAGATCCCAGACACTGAAGTCCTAGAAAGAGCGTCTATGTCCAGTATCCACACGTTACTAATGAAAAATCAGATTCGCTGGGCTGGTCACTTAACTCGCATGTCAGATCACAGGCTCCCTAAACGAATTTTTTTACGGCGAGCTGTGCTGTGGTAAACGCTCCCAAGGCGGCCAGAGAAAAACGCTTTAAAGGCACTGAAGCTTTTGGAAGCTTTTTTGGAAGCTTTTTAAAGCTTTCGGAATTCATCACGACACTTGGGAGACTACTGCCAAAGACCGAAATATTCGTGGCGTACATCATTACGCAAGAGTGCAGTCACGTGTGAGGCAACCACGACTGCAAGGGCTGTGAAGAAAAGGCTGGACAGAAAAAAACCACTGCAGGAGATCCTCCTCCTGGAACGTCAAGCATTCTTTGCTTACATTGCCAATGTACATTTCGAGCCAAAATAGGCCTATCAGCCATCTTAGAACTCACGGCTCCAATCTTTTAAGCTCACTGGGCGAAATGAATGATCACCATCATTCTTGATGGACATCTTAGAACTCACGGCTCCAATCTTTCAAGCTCACTGGGCGAAATGAATGGTCATCATCATTCTTGATGGACATCTTAGAACTCACGGCTCCAATCTTTCAAGCTCACTGGGCGAAATGAATGGTCATCATCATTCTTGATGGACAAACAACTCATGTGTGGCTGTGTACGTGCGAGTGGCTGTATGTACTTGCGTATTTCTTTGTGACAGTATATGTTGAATACATATATGTGTACAGTTACGCTATATGTGCGTATGTATGTGTGTATATGTTCGTGCGAGTGTGTCTGTGTATGGTCATTTGTAAGTGTATGTGTCAGTATATATGTGTGTGCCAAGGGATTTTTTACGTGCGCAACAATACACACGGGCGTCCGATCTCACTACCCAGAGACCGGGGGAAATTTTTAACGGCGCTGCCCGGGCAAAATTTCGTGTTAAAAATCTACCCAAAGTATTTCAGGATCCTCGCCGGTGCTACGGAGTTCGTGCACTGAGCTGAGTTTCTCCAGACTCAGGTTTGAGTTAGGAGAAGAACGGAGCACTTATGGGTTGTACTCGTGTGCCGTGATGATGATCCGTCGACTAAACTAAACTAAACTAAACTAAACATATATGTGTGTGCATGTATGAACAAGTACGCTGTGTGTGTATGTTCGTGCGAGTGTGTATGTGTGTATGTATGTGTGTGTGTGTGTTTATTTGTGAATGTATGTGTGAGTATATATGTCTGCGCAGGTTTGTACAGGTATACAGTATGTGTGTATGTATGTGTGTGTTTGAAGTGTTAACAAATACGCACGTCCTGTGCAGAACATGGCGATCTACCCTAGGTTGGTGTTGTCGGCTCAGTAGTTTGCCATCGCTTTCCGAACAAGAAGTTAACTTTGTTGAAGTCCACAAGTGACGCGTGTAGGAAGCTATCCTACTACCTCGTCATCAGCGTACCGGAAGTTTAAGAATGGAGCGCTTTTATCACTTCGAACACGTCGAAGTGAAATACATACGTGTGTATGTATATGCGCGAGTGTGCGTGTACGAGTGGGTGAATGCATGTGCGCGTGTGTGTGTGTACGAGTGGGTGTATGTATGTGCGCGAGTGTGTGTGTACGAGTGGGTGTATGTGTGTGTGTGCGAGTGTGCGTGTACGAGTGTGTGTATGTGTGCGCGAGTGTGTGTGTACGAGTGCGTATATGTGTGTGCGCGAGTGAGTGTATGTATATGTGTGTATGTGTGTGTGTGAGAGTGTATATGTGTGTGTGAGTGTGTGTATGTATATGTGTATATTATGTGTGCGAGTGTGTGTGTGTGTCAGTGTATGTGTGTGCGAGTGTGTGTATGTATATGTGTGTATGTGTGTGTGCGAGTGTGTGTAAGTGTGTGTGCGAGTATTTGTATGTATGCGAGTGTGTGTATGTGCGCTTGAGTGTGTGTATGTATATGTGAGTATATGTGTGCGCGAGTGTGTGCATGTATACATGTGTACTGTTCTCGTCGTCGTCTGTATTATTTGAAACTATTATTCGTCTGTTATTTGTGTTGGCGTGCCGGTGCTGTGGTTTAGGCACAGCGAACGGGTTACATGATTCCCCGAGACACCGATTAGAGAGTTCGACATCAGGTACAGACGATTTGCAGTCAGACAACCTTGCGTTGATTTCGATACTATGGGCATTGGTTGTTCAGAAAGCAATGGCAAGCTACTGAACGTAACCATTGTCCAGTAAATCAGAAACAACCAAAACATGCTGGGGTTGATTGTGAGGTCCTGTAAAGGATATGCCACTGACTGGGCGTGGGGATGACAACATCTGGTTATGTCAGGTTTTATGTCATATCTTTGGTTCCGTGTGTAAGTTTTGATTCAGCAGAATTCGACACCGCTGGAGTCTTCACATGAGGTCCTGACCCAAGCGCATTTAATCCTCTGTCTCCAGGAGTACGCATGACCCGCGATGGGCTGGCCACACAAGCGACATGCATTCTCATCGCGTCAGCACAAAACATAATTGAAAAACAAGATATAAGAATCTGTGTTGTGTCATAGAGGAAACGGTTAGGCTAACAGAGAGAAAAAGATTAACGCTAACGGGAATAAAAACGAACTTTCCCGCATACATAAACTATTCGAGAAACATCAGAAATGAGTCAAGAGAAAACAAAAACAGGTTGTAATGGATACTTGTTTTGGAGTAAAGCATCACTGCTTGACAGGATGGAGAGTTTCTCGAGGACATCAAAGCATTGGCAGGCGAGACCGTGTCACCATCACATGTAAAACATGATAGAAGTGGCAATACTTTAACAGAAAGTGACGATCATCATCATCATGTGCCAAGCTGATAAACGTGGGCGGTCATGTCTCGCCATCCCACTAGATCATCGTTGTGTTCGGGTCTCGACCATGCAACCTGGGTACACCATCCAGGTATTTACTTCTCTGCCTTCTAATTGTTCTCTTTCCCTCAATCTTGCTAGTTGTCACCCTGTTCTCCAATTTATTTATTCTCATAACGTGACCAAAATCTTGTGACTGTCTACGTCTAATTTCTCTAACCAGTTTACGATTCTAATTTGTTTCTTGTAGGATTTGGTCATTGTTTTTTGTTTGTCTGTCCATAGCATTCTTTGCATTTTCCTCAGAAACCACACTTCCATAGCCATTAGATGTTTTTAAGCCTGTTTGCTCATTGTCCACGTTTCACATCCATACAAAAGTACAGGTTCTATGTAGCACCTCAATACTCATTTTATCGTTGCAAATGACATCATTTTATTGGTCAGAATGTTTTCCATCTTGCAAGAGGCTACCTTCGTCATGGCGATTCTTGTTCTAATCTCTTCAAGGCATCTTCCATCAGATATTATGACTGTTCCGACTATGCCTGTTTGCTCATTGTCCACGTTTCACATCCATACAAAAGTACAGGTTCTATGTAGCACCTCAATACTCATTTTATCGTTGCAAATGACATCATTTTATTGGTCAGAATGTTTTCCATCTTGCAAGAGGCTACCTTCGTCATGGCGATTCTTGTTCTAATCTCTTCAAGGCATCTCCCATCAGATATTACGACTGTTCCGAGATAACTATACCGATTCACTTGTTTAAAAATATTCCCATTAACCTGTATATTACATTGTGGTATTTCCTTCGTCCTAATGACGACTATAATCTGTGTCTTCTTACAATTTAATTCTAATCCTAGTTGTTCACTGCGTGCAATAACTGCATCTACTAAATGTTGAAGATCTTGCTCATTGTCTGTAATCAAGACTTTATCATCCGCATATTTAATGTTATTGATGTTTCAGCCTTTCATATCTTCTACATTTCTGAAAATATGTTCACTGTGCAGGGAAAAAAAGATCTGAAACATTACACATCCCTGTCTCACACCTCTCTTAATAGGCTGATATTGACCTACTTCATTATCAGTCTTTATGGCAGCTTGTTGGTTCCAATATACAAGTATGTTATTTACAAGTCTAAGGTCTTTCCCATCAATTTGCATATCTGCAAGCATCCTTATCATGTTGACATGTCTTACTTTATCGACAGCCTTTGTGTAGTAAATAAAGCAAATATGTAGGTCTTTGTTTACTTCTACAGAACGTTCAATTAATGTTCTCAGCATATAGACAGCAGTTACTGAACCCGTGCCTTCTACAAACCCACATTGTTCTACTCCTGTTTCGATTTGTATTTTCTTCCTAACTCTTTGCATGTTAATTCTTAGCAAAATCTTCGTGATGTGACTAATTTTACAAATCGTTCGATGTAAATCACATTCCAAGGTTCCTGATTTCTGTGAGATTACAATAAATATAGAATGACATAATTCAGGAGGTATATCTCCAGTATCATATATTGCGTTCAGCAGTCTGGTGGCCTGGTCTATTTCGTATTCTTCTAAAGCATTAATCATTTATGTTGTGATGTTATCTGTACCCGTGGTCTTGCCAGTTTTCATATGGTTAAGAGCATTCTGAACTTCCATCTTCAAAGTTGATGGTCTTTCATTATTATTCCGAATAGGATAGTGTTCTTCTCTTGTTTCATCATAAAGTTACGATATACTAGAAACATTGAAGAGTGCTGAGGTGATATGTACGCAAATACGACAAATAGCCCAGATAATAGACATGAAGTGTAAAGAAAGAACCGGAACATGTATTAGAGGAAGTACAATCAGCAATGCAAGATCTGAAGAAAGGGCAATCACCAGGTTGTGACGACACACCAGGGAAATTAGTCCAAGCTGGAGGAGAAGCCAGAATATCAATCATGCACTGTGTGAGAAGATCTGCAAGAGCGCCACAAACCATGGCAGAAAACAATGTACGTCCCTCCCCCAAAGAAAGTCAATTTAAAACTGTGCACCAACCGTCGTTCAATCGCAAGAATATATTTTGTTAGCAACATCCTGCGAATCATCATGAATATGATTGAAAGTCAGGTTTAAAAAATTAAATACAAGCAAATACAACCAGGTTTCCAAAAGGGCCGAAGAGTCAGAGACCACATATTCAACATAAGAACCAATTTAGAAAAGTGCAGAAAGTTCAGTGTAGATCTTTACATTTGATTCATTGACTACAGCAAGGTCTTTGGCTGTGTTCGACATCAGAAATTGTGGAACATCGTGCGATATGGGGTTTCCAGACATTTCACACAAATAAATCGTTATATCACAAACAACTAGCAGCTGTCAGAATATCCGGTGGAGTTTTACAACCAGTTTAAGATGCACAGTCAGTCAGATGCTAGACAAAGCTCCATTCTCGTCTCTTAGATCTATGTAGAAAATGTAATGAGAAGCTTCAAATATGATGGGAGCAGAGACAAATTTTGATCTATTCGTAATTGGGTTAAGTCCAGTCCCAGAACTCAGATATGCAGATGGCACAGTCCTCCCCACAAGTAGCGCAAAAGGAAGAGAAGAGCTAATCCTGACTGCCAAGACACAGCGAGAACCAGGGTCTTTCTCTGAGCTGTAAACAACGTCAACAAACACGACCAGAAGTAGCCTTGTACACGCGTCAAGACGTCTGTGTATATGGTGCTACACTCATATGTTTGCCATCCACTCGGCACTCGCGGTGAGGTGGTCAGTCTCACACCGGCCGCCTTAACGCCCCATGACGTTTCCTGGTACCAAGTTTAGGCTGGGTCGACATTTGACATGAACAAATAGTTGAATATTTGATATGAACAAACAGTTGAACATCTGACAACGCACTAAATCAGGGGTTCTCAACCTTTTTGGCCCATGCACCCCTTTATCTTCCGTTCAGACCGTGACCCCCCCCCCCTTAGAATTTTCTGCCTATAAATCTCTCCCACCCCGCACCCCCACCGTTACACAGTATACATAAAAATGAAAGCTAAATTTAATAACACATACTAGAACAAGTCTAGACATCTACATAAAACGTGATTTGCGGGTCTACTTAATTTATAAAACGAATTTCATTAGGGCGAGAAGTACAGAAACGTAAAATTTAGAGGGAAAAACAATATTATGTAACTGGTTCTTGTATTAATGCGATCTTGAAATAATCTTAATTCCCTCCCTGGAAGCCCTAAAATTCCCCCCTGTGGGAGGGGGGAGGGGAATTCCCTACCGGTTGAGAACCACTGCACTAAATGTTGCATGTCCTGTGTTGAGAACCACTGCACTAAATGTTGCATGTCCTGTGTTGAGAACCACTGCACTAAATGTTGCATGTCCTGTGTTGAGAACCACAACCACTGCACTAAATGTTGCATGTCCTGTGTTGAGAACCACTGCACTAAATGTTGCATGTCCTGTGTTGAGAACCACTGCACTAAATGTTGCATATCCTGTGTTGAGATCCACTGCACTAAATGTTGCATGCCCTGTGTTGAGAACCACTGCACTAAATGTTGCATGTCCTGTGTTGAGAACCACTGCACTAAATGTTGCATGTCCTGTGTTGAGAACCACTGCACTAAATGTTGCATGTCCTGTGTTGAGAACCACTGCACTAAATGTTGCATGTCCTGTGTTGAGAACCACTGCACTAAATGTTGCATGTCCTGTGCACATCGACCCAAACCCGAGGCAGATATTCTAGGCAAGTTTACGTTCAGTAGATTGCCATTGCTTTCTGAACGAGAAAACGACGTCGAAGTCCAGCTGAGTGGTATAGGGGTTGAACTCCCTACCTCCATTTCAGTGCAAGTGATATTCAAGCGTATGCGCATTTAGCCTCGCGGCTACACAAACTGTCAAACGAACAAATAGCGCGACCCAGCGCACGCTGACCCGGAAGTCGTTACTAGCGGAGTTAGAGTGTCTCTGCGTTGGGGAGGCTGTAAATCCTGGTGGAAATGCTGGTGCTGAGATGTCATGTCATCGGACCGGCGGGAAGTCACAGCAGATAATATCAGGTCCGGACTGTTAAGATTGTACGAGAACAATAAATTACCAGGCCTGGGCACAAACAATCTCCAGCTACATAACCCCAGCTCACCATGCAGTTGACATTGTCACGGTGATATGGGCATCTTTCAATTCACTAGTGTGTCTCCAGATCTACATCTGGCTGTTGTCTAGAACGTTCTATCACAGCTACAGTTTTCTCTTGTCTAGTGCATTCTCTGACATATACAGCTTTCTCTTGTCTAGTGCGTTCTCTGACATATACAGCTGTCTCTTGTCTAGTGCGTTGTGTGACATCTACAGCTCTCTCTTGTCTAGAATGTTCTGTTACATCTACAGCTTTCTCTTGTCTAGTGCGTTCTCTGATATATACAGCTTTCTCTTGTCTAGTGCGTTCTCTGATATATACAGCTTTCTCTTGTCTAGTGCGTTCTCTGATATATACAGCTTTCTCTTGTCTAGTGCGTTCTCTGATATAAACAGCTTTCTCTTGTCTAGTGCGTTCTCTGATATATACAGCTCTCTCTCTTGTCTAGTGCGTTGTGTGACATATACAGCTCTCTCTTGTATAGTGCGTTGTGTGACATATACAGCTCTCTCTCTTGTCTAGTGCGTTGTGTGACATATACAGCTTTCTCTTGTCTAGTGCGTTGTGTGACATATACAGCTCTCTCTCTTGTCTAGTGCGTTGTGTGACATCTACAGCTCTCTCTTGTCTAGTGCGTTGTGTGACATCTATAGTTTTCTCTTGTCTAGTGCGTTGTGTGACATCTACATTTTTCTCTTGTCTAGTGCGTTGTGTGACATCTACAGTTTTCTCTTGTCTAGTGCGTTGTGTGACATATACAGTTTTCTCTTGTCTAGTGAGTTGTGTGACATATACAGCTCTCTCTTGTCTAGTGCGTTGTGTGGCATCTACAGCCGTCTCTTGTCTAGTGCGTTGTGTGACATCTACAGCTCTCTCTTGTCTAGAACGTTCTGTGACATCTACAGCTTTCTCTTGTCTAGTGCGTTCTCTGATATATACAGCTTTCTCTTGTCTAGTGCGTTCTCCGACATATACAGCTCTCTCTTGTCTAGTGAGTTCTGAGACAGCTACCGCCTGTTCTTGTCTATTACATGTGTCGCCAACCTAGGGCCCGTGGGCCAGGCGTGGCAAGAGAGACGATTTTCAATGGCACCCCGAGTGAATTGAAATACAGTTTATGCTCTCATTAAAAAAAAAAAAAAAGAATTTTAAATTAACTTGAGATACATACTTATTTTAAAGCTGTTCCTGTTTTCTTATCCCTTCAAAACGAAATTGGGTAGCCATTACAGGGTAGAGTGTGTGGTATAATGCTAACTAACTAATTGAGTGTCGAGCCACAATGGCTGACCTCGACGAAGTTCTATTTCCGTCCCATCCTTCCCGTCTCCCCCGGCACCACCCCACCACCAACCCCGCAGTCTTCAGGCTGTAGAATATTCATGCCCTTGTTTTGCCATCGCGACCATAGCAACAAATGTCGCTGTTGTTATTGGGCAATATGGCGCCGTTACCACGTCTTGTTCCGCAAGCTATTGGACTTTCTGGGGAGTCTCCCTGGCGGAGTGGTAACCCCGCCTGTCTCCCGTTCTGAAGGTTGCGGGTTCGATTCCGTGCTATGCTATTCGGTTCGCTAATGCAAGATTCTGGGAGACTCCTGTGAGTTATCGCTGAAGCTACGGAGTTCGTGCTTAGTGCGACACTTTCGACAGGGCGTCCTGCGGAAAGAAATCGAAACATATGGGCTAAAACCTGATGCAATGATGTCGATCATCTCGCCTTTAAACCGGCTTTTTAACCTCGTCTAAACAAAGTGTACCTGTGGCGAGTGTATTTATTTATTTGTGAGCGCCACTTATTTGTGAGCGCCGCCCAACATTCGGAACTAACATACAAGCAGGAAGTACTGTCAGCTGTCATACGGTAGCTCAGTCATATCTGACTTTCAACTGGCTGGCAAATAATGCACTAATATTAACGGGAAGAAGCATGGACAGGGCTGATATAATCAATGCAGTGCAGATTCCGTTGGCTGATACTGACGAGACTCAGACTCAACCCCGACTAGACGAACTACACGAAGAGAGGAGACATCACAATCAGCGTCTCTTGGGAACAATGAGATGAATAGATTTGTGGTGGCTGCTGCATCGAAGGACTGAGCACGCATGAGAATACCCAATATGCAGTGACGACGCTCGACATAACGCGCAGCAACGCAAGGGTCGTAAATACAATTTAACAAGGATTGATTGATTGATTGATTGATTGATTGATTGATTGATTGATTGATTGATTGATTGATTAATTAATTAATTTAGGAACCGACATCACAGCATTCGGGGCATTCCCATAAGCGCTCCGTCCCCATCCTCAGCAGCCAGCAAAGAGTTCCAACACTAATAGTGCCAGTAGCAATCTGATTATATGTCCGTCTCGCCTTTCCTCTGAGCGTCGATCTTCAGCCAGATCCTCTCGTCACAACTCGCTGTCGCATTCTTGCCAGACCATGGTGATCCATTTGCTCCTCCGAGGTGTACACGTGCTCCCATAAGGCCGCAACCACGTCTGCCTTATCATGCATCAATACTCCACCAAGTTTTGCAGAGCCAGCCAATCTGTCTGCCTGTTCATTCCGCGGCACACCAGCATGCCCCGGAGAAAAGATCCAGACGATGCTTGTCACCCGTGACTTCCGAAGCGAAGAAAGCCACTCTGCACGAAGCATGCCTGTCCTCACCTTCCTCAGCATGCTTTCTGATTCACTTACAATCAAGATGTTGGTGTGTCGTATTCTCCATCCAGCTGCACTGACCGCCTCCACCTCCATTCTTAAGCTAGATGTTGTGGTATCATATGCCAGGCTCTCCTGCACCAAACGGCGACCATAAGCTTTTGCTAAGAACCCCCAGGCACTTCTCCTGCCTCTCAACACCGAACCATCTGTGTATATAATCACATCGCCCGGGCGAGAATTATCCTGAATCAGTTGCTGGATTTCCACTTCCGTGGCCCTTGCTGGCCACTCCCTGCACTCCCGGCTTAATGTGATTATAACTCTGCACAAGTCTGACTGCTCCGCTGGCACTCTGACCCACTCCTCTCCTCGCCTAATGTTCTCCAAGATGCACACCTGTCTGATCGTATCTTCCGCCTGAGCCATCCATGATTTCCCTCTTATCAGTCGTAATGCAGGTTAGCAGATCTCATGTCCGCTGAATACAGAGATAAATATCACAACCCTGAAACAAGTTAAAGATTTTAAATATCTTCGAAGTGTGATCATGGGTAATTGGAGGTGTGTAGGTGAGTGGGTGGAGGATATGTGGGTGGGTGAATATGTGTGAGTTATGGGATGGGTGGGGGAATGTGTGTGTGGGTGGGGAGATGTGTGTAGGTGGGGAGATGTGTGTAGGTGGGGGGGGGGGGGTGTTAGTAGGAGATGTGTGGGTTGGGGATGGCTTGGTGGGTGGGGCATGTATGTGTGCCTGGGTGTGTGTGGCGGGGGTATGTGTGGGTGGGTAGGGGATGTGTAGATGGGTGGGGGATGTGGTAATATGCATTGTTTATGTTTACAACATTCGTTTGAAAATATTTTCTTTTCCCTATGTGATTGTATCATGCACTATTGATGAACGAAAGATGAGTGATTGGAACGGCCGATTGTAAGACGGGCCTGCGTGCCCAATTTGTTACCCTTTGAAAATAAAGTTCGTTCGTTCGTTTGATCACAGAAAATTGCAGGATAGACAGAGAAATCACAATCAGACGTCAAAAAGCAAGTGAGCTTATAATCACCCATACTGAAACATCGAGATATACCTACACCCACAAAACGACAGATAATAAATATTATATTCACACCAATCGCATGCTTCCAATGTCAAACTTGGACATTATCCAAATCGCACTTACACAAAATCAACACCTTCGATTGAGATGCCTGAGGAGAGCTGCCAACTTGATTATCCGAGACAGAACAAGAAATAATGTTATCAGACAGTGGGATCAACACTTTGTGCCACACTTATCGAAAGACATAAGATCAAGTGGTTTGGTCATGTCGTTAGAATGCGATATCATCAACTACCAGCACTGGCCCCACATCAAATTAGATCTGATACTCGAGTAAGAGGATGCCGAAGAAGAAAATGGATTAACGGCATCAAAGATAGTCTACAATCACACGGAATGACACTATTCAGTGCCACCTATCAGGTGCTGGAACGTAAATTATTTCTCCCCACAATGCTTGGCGGCGTAAGTGAATGATGATGATAACAATGATGATAATGACGATGACCTCAGAGTGTATTGCCTCACTGTGTGTGATTTGTGTAGGGTTTGCTTCTATGTTTTCTATATGTGTAAATCAGTTCCAAGCCGTGTGTTTCGCTAATCTCATATTGAATTCGTTTCAGCTGAAGACAGCAGCCTCTGTGAGATTTGAAGTCACCGAGTACGGTAAGCCATGTTACCACTGTTCATAATTGTCTTCTCTGCGAGCTTATCTATACATGTCTATTGTAGCACATCGGTTGACAGTTGACAATAAAACTCCAGCTGACGAGGCTCAATCTCGTCAAGTGTTATATGGATATAGTTGCTTACAATCTCCTTGACAGTTCCCTGACAGGTGGAGCAGGTATTTAACTAGTTACAATATCCCTGACAGATGGAGCAGGGATTTAACTAGTTACAATATCCCCAACTGGTGGAGCAGAGATGTAGCACATTAAATTCTCCCCGAAACTAAGACTAGCAAACAACACATTTTTCACATAAGTAACATAGTGGCCAGTCTGCTGGTCTGCCAAGACCGGGTCATGGTTCAGTGCACCATATATCTTCTCACCAGCACGGCTCTGGGGTCGACCCAGCCTCAGACATGTGGGTACCAGCACGACTCTGGGGTCGAGTAAACCCAACCTCAGACACATGGTTATCAGCACGACTCTGGGGTCGACCCAGCCTCAGACATGTGGGTACCAGCACGGCTCTGGGGTCGACACAGCCTCAAACATGTGGGTACCAGCAAGGCTCTGGGGTCGAGTAAACCCAGCCTCAGACACATGGTTATCAGCACGACTCTGGGGTCGACCCAGCCTCGGACATGTGGGTACCAGCAAGGCTCTGGGGTCGAGTAAACCCAGCCTCAGACACATAGTTATCAGCACGGCTCTGGGGTCCACCCAGCCTCAGACACATGGGTACCAGACAGTTTTATGGAAATTATCTGAGAAGGAAAGAGAACAGGTCCACCGACGACATGAGCCATAGCTTAGAATATGTTCAGACCCAACACTTCACACCCCACCACCGCTGTCTGCTGTGATATTGTCTTGTTTCTAATTATTACTATTCATTGCCACCCATCGGGCGCTAGAGCATCAAGTTTTTTCCCCCATGACGCTTGACGGCAAACGTGGGAGATGATGATGATGACTTATTGATTATTGGTAAACAAAAGTATCGTCGTGGAACTCGAGCCATGCCCATAGGTGATCTTTCTCATTGACCAGAAGTGTAGGGGTGCTAACTACCTCATCACACTCTAACTGGATACACATTTGACATGTTCACGCAGTCGACATGTAGCACTAGTTTTACTGTGTACTGTAAGTTGCTGTCTCCAGCCTATTGCTGCCTCGTCGCATGCTATGCCATTGCACATAAGTCTTTCCATGATTGTTTGTACTACCAAAGATCTGTTCATTTGACAATTGACTGGAAAACGTGCTCTAGAAGCACATCAGTCAGCTCTCTGCCACAATTTCCAGTATCTCATCTCATCATGTTCCTCTTGCACCTTGCCGTGTCGAGGTGAAGCATAAACAGTAGGAGAGTGCCCGTATCTGGGCTTTATATATCGAGATTTCCTAGGAGTCTGTTATACCCTATGTCCATTGTTACTTGCTCCGCCGCCTCTTCTGGTTCCATTTGGTCTGATCATCACTGCTTATTGTGGTATACTGTCAGTTGGTAGCCTAGTTATATGGCCGAACCATTTCCATTGCTGTTTACTAATTAAATCTAGCGCTGCTTTTCCCTCATGTGGCGAAGTGGCCAACCCTTTTGACTCGGGCTCCGAAGTTTGTGGGTTCGATTCCGGGCCGCGTCACGGTTCACGAGTGAAATTTTTCGGAGACTTCTGTGGGTCGTCGCTAAAGCTACGGAGTTCGTGCTCTGTGCGACGCTTTACGAGCTGCAGAAGGAGACCGAGTCATATGGGATAAAATCCCGTTGCAATGAAGTCGACCCTGTCGACTTTTAAGCGACTTTTTTGTTTCCCTCACGCTAGTCCCCTGTAGATGGCCAGCCCATGGATCGTGCCGATGTTATTAACGTCCTTAAAGATATGTCGAGAACAGAGGACTTTGACGGCAGTGAATCCAGATCGCTGTCCAGGATGAAAGAATTTGGAGTAAGAATCGCACGGCCAGACGCGAGAGGTACATTGGGAAAACGAGGTGCCTCGTCAACCAACACAGAAATGGCACTATTAGCCATCGGACGCTGATGCATATGCTGGGGGAGGATCTGAGCACCTATGGACCTTTCCGGGGTGCAATGAAGATACCCCGACTGATAATTGATAACTGATAGTCCTGATTTCATCATTTCTGATATTCTCTCTTCTTGATACGTAAGTATTATTTTCAGGAATCTCGTTTCATTTGATGTATGTTCTGAACAAAATATTCTTGGCCTGCAGAGTGGCTATACGTTTATGTCTCTCCGCAGATCTGGACCTCCGCTGTCCTGGACCAGTCCTGCTGATGATATTCCTTCACGCCACCGCCTGGGACCACCCGGCATTGCTTCTCTCTGTCTGCCTCTGTCTCTCCTACCTCTGTTTTTCCTATGGTCAGAATGTTTTCCGGTGCTTCTGTTCTCTTCAATTGACCAAAGAAAGCTGTTCGTCTCTGTCTTATAGTTGTATATAGTGTTCTAGTTCCATCAGCCTCTTCCAGGCAATCGTCGTTAGTTACTCTGACAGTTCAAGGAATTCACAACATTCGTCTCAGGTATCATTTTCCCCGCCACCCAGCTCTCTCTCTCTTTCCCTTTCACCATTTCTCTCTTTCTCTCTCCCCCTCTCTCTCTCTCTCTCTCTCTCTCTCTCTCTCTCTCTCTCTCTCTCCCTTTCTCTCTTTCTCTCTACCTCTTTTTCTCTCTCTTTCTCTCTTTCTATCTCTCTTTCTCTTTCCATCCCTTTCTCTCTCTGTCTCTCTCTGTCTCTCTCTCTCTCTCTCTCTCTCTCTCTCTGTCTCTCTCAATTATTGTTCTCGTTCCAATACTCGCTGTTATACAACAGAACATGTTATATAGGATTGTTGTGTGTGTTTGTGTGTGTGTGAGAGAGAGTGAGAGAGAGAGAGAAAGAGAGAAAGAGAGAGAGAGAGAGAGAGATAGAGAGAGAGAGAGAGAGAGAGAGAGAGAGAGAGAGAACGAAAGTCTTTATTTTCAAAGGGTTAAGAATTGGGCACGCAGGCCCGTCTCGAACGCACAAACTTGATTCTCAATAAGTCACAAATTCGGCCCTTTTAACCACCCTTCTTTCACACATCAGAGAAACAGAGAGGGAGGGGAAGAGAGAGGGGAGAGTGAGGGAGAGACAAGAGAGAATAATTTTATGGATACAAAAAGGAACAGTTCTCTCTTTCTCTCTTTCTCTCTCGCTCTCTCGTTCTCCCTACCGCTTTCTCTGCCTCTCGCTCTCTTTGTCCCTCGATCTCTCTCCTTTTCCTCACTCTTTTTCTCTTTATTTTTTTCTCCTCTCTCACTCTCCTCTCTCTCTCTCTCCTTTCCTCTTTCTTTCTCTCTCTCTCACTCTTTCTATCCGTCCCGTCTCTATCTGTCCCGTCTCTATCTGTCTCTCTCTTGTTCTCTCTTTCTCTCTCTTTCTCCTCTTCTCTTTCCCTCTTTCTCTCTCTTTCTTTATCTCTTTTGCGTTCTCTTTCTTTCTCGCTCTGTCTGTCTCGTTCTCCCCTTTCTATCTTTCTCTCTCTTGTTCTCTCTCTCTCTCTCTCTCTCTCTTTCTTTCTCTTTCTTTCTCCTCTTCTCTTTCCCCCATTCTCTCTTTCTTTATCTCTCTTTCTCTCTCTTTTTTCTCGCTCTGTCTCTCTCTCTCTCTTTCTCCCCTATCTTTCTCTCTCTCTCTTTCTCTCTCTCTCTCTCTCTCTCTCTCTCTCTCTCTCTCTTTATCTCTCCTTCTCTACATTTTCTCCCTCTTCTCCTCTCTCTATTCCCCCCCCCCCCCATCTCTCACCCCCTCCATCCCGAAAAATGTTCCCACCTCATTCCAACTGCTCTCTCGGAGTCGACGTTGAGATATTTACAGCATATCTCCATTTTCTCCCGGCCTTTGTAGTTAATCTCCTTCTATCGTATCAAGTCTACCGTCTAGCAGATGCCAGTTTGTCCGTCATTTCCTTCCATTGGCTGTGGATGTTGGCCGTAAACAAAGACATTACCGTTATCTTTCACATGTTTGAAATGCTAACAAATGAAATGATCATGTTTTTATTTTCTACTCGGTGTTTTTCCCCCAGTGTTGCCGATATTTGCTGTGACCTTTCATATTCCTGAGGATAAGAAGGTTATCTTACCGAACGACACGCTCTTCAATCTGGCAATCGGTGCAAAGTGAGTACAACAATTTAATTATTGAATGTTTTATAATGTTTATCTGCCACCATAAATGCTGGCGTGTTGCTTTTGATAGTGGTTCTACCTGTTGTGGGATACTGCGTGATCTATCTATCTATCTATCTATCTATCTATCTATCTATCTATCTATCTATCTATCTATCTATCTATCTATCTATCTATCTATCTATCTATCTATCTATCTAAAAACTTCCTTGATGAGGACACAAGGAAGCTATTCTATACTTCTCATATACAGACACACTTTGACTACTGCTCTACAATCTGGGACGGTTGTTCTAATTCAAACACCAAGCGACTTTACTCACTCCAGAAACGGGCCATGAGTCTAATTTATAGCAAACATTTATCTGACAATCCTAGCCTGTATAAACGCCTTCAGTTACTACCATTCCGCAAACGCCTGCTTTTCAATAAAGCTAAACTAATTCACAAAATCCTGCATCGGAATGCCCCAAATTACCTTTGGCCATTGTTTAAATATAATGCTAGACACAGTAAACGTTTAAATATACTACACATTCCGAAGCCTAGGATTGACTTATACAAAACAAGCTTAACGTACTCTGCAGCTCAGCTGTGGAACAATCTTCCACAAGAAATCAAAGACATCACCAATCCCTATTCATATAATCGCAAATTATTCGAACACTATCTCAATACGGATTACCTTCCCCCTTAATAATTGAGATAATAATAATAATAACAAAACCCTAGTATAACAGCCAATCCCCTTTTTGTAGGCCAGTATATTCCACATGGCTAATAACAAGTGTCAGACCATTATCTAGTATTACTGTGTCGTGTAGTTTTGATGTTTGCATTTTGCCCATGCCTTTATAATGCATATCTTTTATAATGTTGCTGTTCTTTGTTAGCCTTGAATGATGTGTGAATGAAATAATGTATGAAAGAGAGTGATAGAAGGGCAGAATGTTAGACGGGCCTGCGTGCCCAATTCTTAGCCCTTTGAAAATAAAGATTGTTCGTTCGTTCGTTCGTTCGTTCTATCTATCTATCTATCTATCTATCTATCTATCTATCTATCTATCTATCTATCTATCTATCTATCTATCTATCTATCTATCTATCTATCTATCTATCTATCTGTCTGTCTGTCTGTCTGTCTGTCTGTCTGTCTGGCTGGCTGGCTGGCTGGTTGGCTGGCTCTGTCTGTTCTGTCTGTCTGTCTGTCTGTCTGTCTGTCTGTCTGTCTGTCTGTCTGTCTGTCCGTCTGTCTGTCTGTCTGTCCGTCTGTCTGTCTGTCTGTCTGTTTCCCCTTGAGACCGCATACAATGTTATTTTATAGAAAATGCTTGAGTCTCTAACCGAAGAACATGGAAAGAGTAATTGTACACAACACATCTTTAATTATTGACGAATTCACTCAGTAAAGCACTAAGTTAAATAATATAATATATCACGAGAATTTTATGGTGTAGCATAAATTTACATCTGAGATAAAAACAAAAATATAGTCCCAATTTCTCACATATTGACACTATTTTTTTTTTATACTGTTGGAGTTGTCCAAATTAAATCATCAAGTGATTTTTGCTCAGTTCAAAAACGTGCAGTGTGATTAGTTTCCAGCAAACAGGAAAGTGGGCAGTAGAATTTCTTCTATCATCTTTCAAAGAAATTTACTTGATAAACATGCTTACAGCTCTCTAAGTTTATGTGGAAGACAGCATGATTGTAGAGAACATGAAAGGTGATATTGAAGTACGTAGTGTTCATGCGTTAATACGAGATGGTACGATAGGGATGAAAACGGATCACGTATGGGAATGTCTCGAATACTATGGTGTCGATTCTCGACTTAACTCAACTCAATTCAACGACAGGGGTATGAATTTTTCCAGTTCTGTTTTATGCACAGTGAAAATATGAGAGGCATCCACAGGTATGAAAGGAGTCATTAAAGGATGGCATCAATAAAAGGTATGGAATATGCAGGTGACGTGAATTTCAAACAATCGGTATGCAATCGGATTGAAGACATTGAACACGATCTCCAACATCTCATTGTTAATATCATGGAATGCTTTGATAACATAAGCTAAGAAGGAGATTGTAAGAGCACAGAAATCATGCTCATCTCCAAGAAGAAATAATTAGCACGCCGTCATATACGAGCAGATAGGAGCATAGTTAAACCGGTGGATGGATTCATCTGGGTTAGTTTTTATCTCTCTTGGTGCAGTCCTAACATTGCACAGAAGATGACGGGTAAAGATTAGAACAAGAATCGACATGAAAAACAGATAAAATGCTTTTTGCGAAACGAAAAGCATACCAACATGAAGCTGTCAATAAAATTAAGAAAAGTGTTAAAGTGCTATATAGAACACACGGCGAGCACATTACGTTGTTTCAATAGTTTGAGAGCCGGTCGTACAGAATGCAGTTGGAAACTACTAAACGTAAATATTGCCAAGTAAATGACAAGTAGCCAACAGATGTTGAAGTTGATTATTTAGCTACCTGTATCAGTGTATGTCTGTTGTTTGTGTGGTAACGAAGACTTTAGCCGCAGCGTTCATCTCATCGCATGTGGCTGTGTTCTAGCCATTTCTAGCCGATTCTGCTGCTCGTTGCGTTGATTTACCCATTCTAATTCTCAAACATGACACAAAAAGCACCGTTCGTCTCATAATTCGTACTTTCGTTCACTTTTTGGTTTGTTTATGAATTTCTTTCCTGCAGTAGAATCGAGATACCACTGCGAAATCTCCCCCACCTGTTGTTCGTCCGCGCACGCGCGTGTGAGTGTGAGTGTGTGTGTTTGTGAGTGTGTGTGTGTGCTCACGTGCGCGTGTGTGTGTTGTTGCGGGGAGGGGGTGCGGGGTGTAATGTCTTAGCGGCCAATTACGTAGCCTTTTATCTCTGCATCTACTTCTGGTTATCGTGGTTAAATTGGCGCCATTGAGTATTCTCCTTGTAGTCGTTTAATGTTGCACCAAGGAGAATTATGTCGGTTTGTTTGTGTGCACAATTAGAAACTTGACGTTGTAGACCACTCTTCTGTGTGCACAAATAGAAACTTGATGTTCTAGATCACTGTTCTGTGTGCACATGGCTAAGGCTCGAAGGCTAAAAGCTAAAACCAAAATTGACAGCGACACCGTCAGAGAGCTCCTGTTTGCTGATGATTGCGCTCTATACGCCAACTCAGAGGCAGACATGCAACATAATGTTTCAGCTTTCTCACATCAGGCATGTGCCAACTTTGGACTCAATATCAACTTGGAGAAGACTGTAGTTATGTACCAGCCAGCTCCAGGGAATAATCACGCTGTGCCGAATATCAAAGTGAATGATCATAGACTAAGTGTTGTGGACAAATTCACCTATCTTGGCAGAACTGTGTCACAAGCTGCCACAATTGATGACGAAGTGAATGCAAAAATCTCCAAGGCCAGTGCGGCCTTTGGCAGACTGTACAAGAATGTATGGGACAGAAATGGAATAAGCCTGCAAACAAAGCTAAAAGTCTACAAAGCAGTTGTATTATCCACACTGCTATATGCTTGTGAAACCTGGACTGTTTATCAGCGACACGCTAGGAAATTAAACCACTTCTACACAGTCTGCCTAAGGAAGCTACTGACGATTACATGGCAAGACAAGATTCCAGACACTGAAGTCCTAGAAAGAGCGTCCATGCCCAGTATCCACACTATACTAATGAAGAATCAGATTCGCTGGGCTGACCACTTAACTCATATGACTGCTCACAGGCTCCCTAAACAAATTTTTTTTTTTTTACGGCGAGCTGCGTTGTGGTAAACGCTCCCAGGGCGGCCAGAGGAAACGCTTTAAAGACACTCTGGAAATCTCAGTGAAAGCTTTTGGAATTCATCTAGACCCTGGGAGACTGCTAAAGACCGAAATTCGTGAAGTACATCATTACGCAAAGGTGCACTTGTGAAGCAACCAGGACTGCAAGAGCTGTGAAGAAAAGGATAGAAAAACCACTGCAGGAGATCCTCCTCCTGGTACGTCAAGCATTCTTTGCCCACATTGTCAAAGAACATTTCAAGCCAAAATAGGCCTTATCAGCCATCTTAGAACCCACGGCTCCATACCTTCAACCCCACTGGATGAAATGAATGGTCATCATCATTCTTGATGGACAAACAACCCCACTAAATGAAATGAATGGTCATCATCATTCTTCATGGACAAACAGCCCCACTGGATGAAATGAATGGTCATCATCATTCTTGATGCACAAACAACCCCACTGGATAAAATGATGGAAAAACAACCCCACTGAATGAAATGATGGAAAAACAACCCCACTGGATGAAATGATGGACAAACAACCCCACTGGATGAAATGATGGACAAACAACCCCACTGGATGAAATGATGGACAAACAACCCCACTGGATGAAATGATGGACAAACAACCCCACTGGATGAAATGATGGACAAACAACCCCACTGGATGAAATGATGGACAAACAACCCCACTGGATGAAATGATGGACAAACAACCCCACTGGATGAAATGATGGACAAACAACCCCACTGGATGAAATGATGGACAAACAACCCCACTGGATGAAATGATGGACAAACAACCCCACTGGATGAAATGATGGACAAACAGCCCCACTGGATGAAATGATGGACAAAACACCCCACTGGATGAAATGATGGACAAACAGTCCCACTGGATGAAATGATGGACAAACAACCTCACTGGATGAAATGATGGACAAACAACCCTACTGGATGAAATGATGGACAAACAACCCCACTGGATGAAATGATGGACAAACAACCCCACTGGATGAAATGATGGACAAACAACCCCACTGGATGAAATGAATGGCCATCATCATTCTTGATGGACAAACAACCCCACTGGATGAAGTGAATGGTCATCATCATTCTTGATGGACAAACAGCCCCACTGGATGAAATGATGGACAAACAACCCCACTGGATGAAATGATGGACAAACAGCCCCAATGGATGAAATGATGTACAAACAACCCCACTGGATGAAATGACGGACAAACAGCCCCACTAGATGAAATGATGGACAAACAACCTCACTGGATGAAATGATGGACAAACAACCCCACTGGATGAAATGACGGACAAACAGCCCCACTAGATGAAATTATGGACAAACAACCTCACTGGATGAAATAATGGACAAACAGCCCCACTAGATGAAATGACGGACAAACAGCCCCACTAGATGAAATTATGGACAAACAACCTCACTGGATGAAATGATGGACAAACAACCCCACTAGATGAAATGATGGACAAACAACCCCACTAGATGAAATAATGGACAAACAACCTCACTGGATGAAATAATGGACAAACAACCCCACTAGATGAAATGATGGACAAACAGCCCCACTAGATGAAATGATGGACAAACAACCTCACTGGATGAAATGATGGACAAACAGCCCCACTAGATGAAATGATGGACAAACAGCCCCACTAGATGAAATGATGGACAAACAACCTCACTGGATGAAATAATGGACAAACAACCCCACTAGATGAAATAATGGACAAACAACCCCACTAGATGAAATAATGGACAAACAACCCCACTGGATGAAATGACGGACAAACAACCTCACTGGATGAAATGATGGACAAACAGCCCCACTGGATGAAATGATGGACAAACAACCCCACTGGATGAAATGATGGACAAACAACCTCACTGGATGAAATGATGGACAAACAACCCCACTGGATGAAATGACGGACAAACAGCCCCACTAGATGAAATTATGGACAAACAACCCCACTGGATGAAATGATGGACAAACAACCTCACTGGATGAAATGATGGACAAACAACCCCACTGGATGAAATGACGGACAAACAGCCCCACTAGATGAAATTATGGACAAACAACTTCACTGGATGAAATAATGGACAAACAGCCCCACTAGATGAAATGACGGACAAACAGCCCCACTAGATGAAATTATGGACAAACAACCTCACTGGATGAAATAATGGACAAACAGCCCCACTAGATGAAATGACGGACAAACAGCCCCACTAGATGAAATTATGGACAAACAACCTCACTGGATGAAATGATGGACAAACAGCCCCACTAGATGAAATGATGGACAAACAGCCCCACTAGATGAAATTATGGACAAACAACCTCACTGGATGAAATAATGGACAAACAGCCCCACTAGATGAAATTATGGACAAACAACCTCACTGGATGAAATAATGGACAAACAGCCCCACTAGATGAAATGACGGACAAACAGCCCCACTAGATGAAATTATGGACAAACAACCTCACTGGATGAAATAATGGACAAACAGCCCCACTAGATGAAATGACGGACAAACAGCCCCACTAGATGAAATTATGGACAAACAACCTCACTGGATGAAATGATGGACAAACAACCCCACTAGATGAAATGATGGACAAACAACCCCACTAGATGAAATAATGGACAAACAACCTCACTGGATGAAATAATGGACAAACAACCCCACTAGATGAAATGATGGACAAACAGCCCCACTAGATGAAATGATGGACAAACAACCTCACTGGATGAAATGATGGACAAACAGCCCCACTAGATGAAATGATGGACAAACAGCCCCACTAGATGAAATGATGGACAAACAACCTCACTGGATGAAATAATGGACAAACAACCCCACTAGATGAAATAATGGACAAACAACCCCACTAGATGAAATAATGGACAAACAGCCCCACTAGATGAAATGATGGACAAACAGCCCCACTAGATGAAATGATGGACAAACAACCTCACTGGATGAAATGATGGACAAACAGCCCCACTAGATGAAATGATGGACAAACAGCCCCACTAGATGAAATGATGGACAAACAACCTCACTGGATGAAATAATGGACAAACAACCCCACTAGATAAAATAATGGACAAACAACCCCACTGGATGAAATAATGGACAAACAACCCCACTAGATGAAATAATGGACAAACAACCCCACTAGATGAAATAATGGACAAACAACCCCACTAGATGAAATAATGGACAAACAACCTCACTGGATGAAATAATGGACAAACAACCCCACTAGATGAAATGATGGACAAACAGCCCCACTAGATGAAATGATGGACAAACAACCTCACTGGATGAAATGATGGACAAACAGCCCCACTAGATGAAATGATGGACAAACAGCCCCACTAGATGAAATGATGGACAAACAACCTCACTGGATGAAATAATGGACAAACAACCCCACTAGATGAAATAATGGACAAACAACCCCACTAGATGAAATAATGGACAAACAGCCCCACTAGATGAAATGATGGACAAACAGCCCCACTAGATGAAATGATGGACAAACAACCTCACTGGATGAAATGATGGACAAACAGCCCCACTAGATGAAATGATGGACAAACAGCCCCACTAGATGAAATGATGGACAAACAACCTCACTGGATGAAATAATGGACAAACAACCCCACTAGATGAAATAATGGACAAACAACCCCACTGGATGAAATAATGGACAAACAACCCCACTAGATGAAATAATGGACAAACAACCCCACTAGATGAAATAATGGACAAACAGCCCCACCATATGAAGATTATAACGTGAGTATTATGTGTGCACATCTGGGATGTCGTCGATGCTCCTGAGTTCGTGCGCTGCACTGAAGCTCTCCTTGTGTGATCAATGTGAGGGGACTGGGCACTTATGGAGATATCTTTGTGCAATGAGCGTACTCATACATCAAAAGGAAATAAAATCTCCTGTAAAATAATTTTTACTGAAGCTAATTATCATATTATTTTTGATTGACAGGTACACATATGGGAAACCAGTCAAAGGTCATGTGACAGTGACCTTTGGCCTACTTTGGCATGGACACGTGTTCACGGTTGGCAAGCGACGAAATTTGCAGGCAAGGATATATTATATGATTGTTATAAATAGAATAGTTCCATTGCGTGAACCGAACTGTAGGAACTGCTTCAGCGTGGGATAGCAGTTGAGCCCTGTTGTTACAGTTCCCAAGATTAGTTGATCTGAGACGCATAAATCTTCCGCTACACCATCCTGAATTGAATTGAGTTGAGTCAAGAACCGACCAACAGCACTAGGGCCAATCCAATATGTGCTCCATTCTCATCTTCAACAGCCAATGAAGAGTCCCGAAGCTGATGGGACCAGTCAGTGTGTCCTTCTGACCGTTTGTCGGAGTACTGTATGTCGGCCAGATACTCCGGTTACATCCTGCCACGCCATTCCCTCTAGGTTATGACGATTTTCTGTTCACCACACTATTCAGTAACCAGAACACTGTATACACTTCATTGCCAGCACAATTGTCAGCGAGGAACCGACTTTCAAAAACTACTTGGTCACTACTAAACCAACCATTATCATCGAGATTTCATAAATTCAACACCATCCAGTTGTCTGCTTTTTCTTAACGCTCTTTTGAGTTGAGTTGAATTGAGATAAGAACTAACATCATTGCACTCAGGACATTCCCATACGTGCTCCGCCCCCTCGTTGAACAGCCAGCGAAGAGTCACACTACTAATAGTTCCCATCGCTATCTGATTGGAAATGCTCCTGGTCTTCCCTCTCAGTTTTGAAATTCTACCAGAACCCCTGCCAATCTCCCGCAATCTCATTCTTTTGACAAAGGGTTCTCAATCTGTTCTTCCACCTGGTCCCACAGCCGGACGGGCCCCCTCTCCCTTGTCTATAGGTAATCTACCACAAAGAGATGCATTCCTTGCCAGCCTATCAGCCTGTTTATTCCCCCTCACTCCCACATGGCCAAGGCAAAAAATCCACTCAGTTCTCACAGTCTGTGGCCTCTGAAGCGAGCTGAGTCATTCCACACGAAATATTCCTTTCTCCACTTTACTAAGCATACTCCTTGAGTCCGTGATGAAAACAATGTGTGTTGCTGTGGTCTCCTCTAACCAACACAATTCCGCTGTGACTGCTTCCATCTCCATTCTCATGCTGGAGATCGTAGCCTCATATGCCATACTCTCCTTTTTCAAGAATCGTCCATCAGCCTTCGCAATGAAACCCCAACCACTCCGTTTGTTTCTCACCACTGACCCATCAGTATAGATCACAATGTCACCTTGATCAGTCGCACCTCAAACTCAGTGCGGACCTCAGCCCATTCTCTGCATTCACATTCTTACTTTTACATTGTGCCAGTCCGTCCTGTCTGCCGGTACTTCAACCTACTCTTTTTTTCACGATTGGTAGTCTCTAGAGCAGTGGTTCTCAACCGGTTGGGGAATTCCCCCCCCCCCTAGGGGGGAATTCTAGGGTTTCCAGGGGGGGGGGGGGAATTAAGATTATTTCAAGATCGCGTTAATACAAGAACCGATTACTTGATATTGTTTTTCCCTTCATACCGTACGGTTCTGTACGTCTCACCCTTCTAATCTTCAATTTATAAAGTAAGTAGACCCACAAATCATGTTTTATGTGGACGTCTAGACTTGTTTTAATATGTGCTATTAAATTTAGATTCCATTATTACGTATACTGTGTAGGGGCGAGGGCGGGATATTTAGGTAGGAAATATGAAAGTGGGGAATGACGTTCTGAAAATATGGTGAAGGGGGGCACGGACCAAAAAATGTTGAGAACCACTGCTCTAGAGAGTCTTATCGCTCTATCATAAGCCAGATTCCTCACATTATTTCTTGCTAATGTTAGTTTGACATTATTTCTTGCTAATGTTAGTTTGACATTATTTCTTGCTAATGTTAGTTTGACACAGGGTCTTTTCCGTCAATATTGCTGCTAGCCTTATTCCCGCGTATAGTATTCACTTATGTGTCTCTTCTTGTTTGTTCTATGTGAATGTAATACTGTAACATCATTGATGTGCGAAAGATAGGTGATAGGATAGCCCGAATGTAAGACTGGCCTGCGGTATGTTTTTTTTCTCTGACTCTTTGAAAATAACATTTGTTTGTTCATTCGTTCCTTCTCCAAGTATTCTTTGATCTTCCTCTATTTCTCTTGCGCCGTGGCCGTCAATTCCAAAGACATTTCAAGTTATATTATGCTCATTTTTATTCTTAAATGTTTGAATTACCTGAGAATGAATGAAATTGAAGACTGGATGCAGCATTGTACGAATCAGCCTGACATTTACCTGCACCTAAGACTAGGAAAGTCATGACCCACATCCCTGTCCATGTCTGTTTCTAGCTCAATGATACCGGATTTGCCGAGTGCAGCATCACTTCGGAAGAACTGCGACTTCCCGTGCAGACGGTGTGGTTCCCCAATGGAGGGAAGCTTCACCTGCAGGCCTTGGTGACCGAAGCTGCCTCTGGGCGGGTGGAGAGAGGCGAGGATGTGAGCGCGGTGTTCTCTGATCACCTGTACGTCATCAAGTTCACCAGGTCCTCCAAGTTCTTCAAACCTGGACTGCCCTATGTGTTGGAGGTATGAATGTCCTTGCCCGTCGATCTGTCTGTCGGTATGTGTTGGAGGTATGAGTGAACTTGCCTGTAGTTCTGCCTGTCGGTATGTCTGTCTTTATATCAGTGTGTCCTTGTTATCTGTCTGTCCGTATGTCTATCTTTCTATCAGTGTGTCTTTGTTATCTGTCTCTCGGTATGTTTATCTTTCTATCAGTGTTTCCTTGTTATCTGTCTGTCGGTATGTTAATCTTTCTATCAGTGTGTCCTTGTTAGCTGTCTGTCGGTATGTCTATCTTTCTATCAGTGTATCCTTGTTATCTGTCTGTCGGTATGTCTATCTTTCTATCAGTATATCCTTGTTAGCTGTCTGTCGGCCATTATACATATGCACGTTAAAAAATGTTCGCAGTTGAGAATTTCAAATATCAGACCGAACAGAGCACGGCCTAGTGAGCATTTCAATATTAGACAACTGACCACAACAGGAAAGAGTACAGCATGATTCTGGGATGTGCACATATGGCGATACTGCTGAGCTCCATCCATCCATCCACCCACCCACCCACCCATGTATCCATCCAGCCAAGCATCCATCCATCCACCCATACATCCATCCAACCAAGTATCCAGCCATCCACCATACATCCATCCAGCCAAGCATCCATCCACCTATACACCTATCCACCCATCTACCACCCACCCCTCCATCCATCCTCTCATACATTCATCCATCCACCCATCTATCTACCCACCCATCCATCCATCCTCTCATACATTCATCCATCCACCCATCTATCTACCCACCCATCCTCTCATACATTCATCCATCCACCCATCTTTCTACCCACCCATTCATCCATCCACCTATATATATATATATACATGAACAGATAGAAGAACAGTCTGATAGACAGATAAACAGACAGGCTTACAGCGGGATAGATAGACAAATGGGTGGATGGGCTGACCTGCAGACAGACAGACAGGCAGGCAGGCAGGCAGGCAGACAGACAGACAGGCAGGCAGGCAGGCAGGCAGGCAGGCAGACAGACAGACAGATGACCATTAATTTGACAATTCCAAACATAAAGATAAATGAACACATAAGATGTTTTCAGATAGATGTGCCTATCATTTAGGACAAGTTAGAAAAACAGGATATAAATAGGCACACTAGGTGTTTTCAGATATATGTGAGTATCATAATTCAACAGTTAGAAAAACAAGATATAAATGAACACACATAACGTTTTCACATTGCTGTGCGTATCATATTTTAAAAGTTAGATAAACAAAGATATAAATGTACACACATGATGTTTTCAGATAGATGTGCGTATCATATTTTAAAAGTTAGAAAAACAAAGATATAAATGTACACACATGATGTTTTCAGATAGATGTATTTAAAGCCAATGGGGAGTTTGGTTCGCACCTGGCGCTAACCGTGGAGTGTAAGACAGACACACAAACAGTCATACAGCCCGTCTACTGGACCTCTGAGCCTGGCCTGAGGACGGACGCCAGGGGCCGGCTGAGTGTCCACTACTACATCCCCCGCACCGTCAAGTCACTGCTGTTTAAGGTAATGTTTGTTTAGGTATCCATTCATCCATCCATTCATCTATTCATCCATCCATCCATTCATCTATTCATCCATCCATTAATTTATTCATCCATCAATCCATCCATCCATCTATTCATCTATCCATCCATTCATCTATTTATCCATCCATCCATCTATTCATTCATTCATTCATTCATCTATTCATCCACCCATTCATCTGTTCATCCATCCATTCATCCATCCATTCACCCATCTATTCGTCCATTCATTCATCTATTCATCCATTTATCTATTCATCCATCCATTCATCTATTCATCCACTCCTTCATTTATTCATCCATTCATTCATCCATTTATCCATGCGAGCACCCACACATCTATTTATTAATTCATTAAGATATCCATCCATTCATTAATTATTCCATGCATTCATTCATCAATCTATTTATCCATCCATTCGTAAATTCATCCATTAATCCCCCACCCCCTTTTATCTATTCATCCATCCACCAACACATCCATCCATTCATTCATTCAGTTGCTTATCCATCTATTCATTCATACACCCATCTGTCAGTCCATATATCCATCTGTTCCACCATCCACCCATACATTCATCTATCCGTCATTTCATCCAGATATTCATCCATCCACCCAAACATCCATCCATCCATTCAACCACATATGCACCCATTTTACCTTATTTTGAGTATGTGAAGAGACGTGAAAGTCTAGAAAAATAGTTATAGGGGGAGGTGTACAGGGGAAGCAGAGAAGAGACAGATCACAGCGTAGATGGATTCACAATGTGATAGATGATTTACATAGGACAGCAACACGGATGTGACAAGGATAATGTACACAGGAGAGCAGCACAGACATGACATGGATAATTTACACTTGCCAATCACACAGACCGGAAATGGATAATTTATACAGGACAGTAGTAGAGGCAGGATATGGATAATTTACACAAAACAGCCACACGGGCCGGACATCTGGATTATCATAGAGGACATTGTGAAGACTGCTATAGAAGCAGGGCTCTTGATAATGCTTATACTGCTGGTAGTTTTTAGTTTTCTCATTCGTTATTTGGTTGATTAATTCATTGATTAAACTATTGAAGAATTCAGTCGTGTTTAATTCTTTTTGTCACATCAATCAATAAATGAATCTAGTATTGTCTCTACAACAATTATTAGCAGCAAAATGCATCTCCAGCACTGCCTGGTGGTACACTCTGACTTTGTTGTTCATCCCTCTCTTGATGTTATGTTCCCACGTGTATCATTGTCTACTTCTTGCCTGCTTGTCTGTTACTTTATCCACCAATATAGTTTGTTACAATTTCATGTCTTTTGCACACATATATTTTACAAGAATTTAGTATGATAGCTAGCCGATCTCCCTGGCCTAGGAGTTAACGGCTGTCTCCGTAATCCCTATATCCACGTGAGGAACGTAACCTGCGCGAGAACCGGTAGCGGTTCTCGCCGCGTTGGTAACTTACGGGGTATGTGATACGGTCGCTCAGAAAGCAATGGCAAACTACTGAGCGTGATGCTGATGTTGACAGCGATGTCATGTAGAGGATATACGAAAAAAAAAGTGATAACACGAACCAAGGGAAATAAGCAACAGTGTTATATAAATGGGTTATTTTACCCTGTCTCACTGTAGGCTGCCATGCAGAAGCGAGACAACATTAGAAGCTCCACAATAAATGTAGCACTCCTGTGTTTACAGAAGTTTGTGCCAGATTGATGCCACATGTCCACTTCATGTGACCTTGTCAAGTCATGGGATGATATTCTCACATTGTTTTATTTGGTTGGCGACAAGATCTGAGACGAAGGTGTTTTATTTTTTGGTTGGCTACAAGATCTGAGAGAGACGAAAGTGTTTTATTTGGTTGGCTACAAGATCTGAGACGAAGGTGTTTTATTTTTTGGTTGGCTACAAGATCTGAGAGAGACGAAGGTGTTTTATTTGGTTGGCTACAAGATCTGAGACGAAGGTGTTTTATTTGGTTGGCTACAAGATCTGAGACGAAGGTGTTTTATTTTTTGGTTGGCTACAAGATCTGAGACGAAGGTGTTTTATTTTTTGGTTGGCTACAAGATCTGAGAGAGACGAAAGTGTTTTATTTGGTTGGCTACAAGATCTGAGACGAAAGTGTTTTATTTGGTTGGCTACAAGATCTGAGACGAAGGTGTTTTATTTTTTGGTTGGCTACAAGATCTGAGAGAGACGAAGGTGTTTTATTTGGCTGGCTACAAGATCTGAGACGAAAGTGTTTTATTTGGTTGGCTACAAGATCTGAGACGAAGGTGTTTTATTTGGTTGGCTACAAGATCTGAGACGAAGGTCTTTTATTTGGTTGGCTACAAGATCTGAGACGAAGGTGTTTTATTTTTTGGTTGGCTACAAGATCTGAGAGAGACGAAGGTGTTTTATTTTTTGGTTGACTACAAGATCTGAGAGAGACGAAGGTGTTTTATTTGGTTGGCTACAAGATCTGAGACGAAGGTGTTTTATTTGGTTGGCAACAAGATCTGTGGCGAATGGGTTATGGACGCAACTCGTAATCCCGAATACCATGTTCGAAACACAGCTGCGGGCGATTTGACAGCAGACTTCCTTGCGTTGGTTTTCATTTAATGGCAGGAGTGCCGGTCATTCAATAAGCAATGGCAAACTACTGAATGTAAACTTGTAAAAAAATCACAAACAACCTAAAACTGCTGGTGTCGACTGCGACATCCTGTAAAGGATATGCAACTAACAAGATCTGTTAGCTGGTGATTCTTCATTGTTGTATTTGATTGGCTGACTACAACATCAGTTAGCCGATGATGTCTGCACAATTGTTTATATTTGCTAATTTAGGCTACCCCGACATTTGCCATGAAGGAAGAGACCAGTAGCTCTGATTACTTCATCAGCGTGGGCCCTTTCTTCTCGCCATCGTCCGTCTACCTGCACATCCATGCAGCTCTCACCGATGTTGTAAGTATACAGTCGGGTAGCCTTCCAGAATACTTGTCTAGATGTTGTAAGTTTACAGTTAGGTAGCCTTCCAGAATACTTGTCTAGATGTTGTAAATATGCACTTTGGTAGCCTTCCAGAATACTTATCTAGATGTTGTAAGTATGCACTGAGTGTTGTGATGTCGGTTCTTGACTCAAAAGGTTTTCTTAAATCTGGCCCAAAAAGTATTCAGACATGCTTAAAAGTTGCATGTCCTTTGCCGGACATTGCTGGAGATGGCAAACATAGTTTCAGAGATTTAAGTAAAAATAGGGGGAAACTGACTGTGTGGCAAAGAGCTTACGGGCACAGTTCATAATTCCCCATACCACATTCGAAACACAGCCGCAGGCGATTTAGAAGCATACCTCCTTCCAGAATACTTTTCTAGATGTTGTAAGTGTACAGTTGGGTAGCCTTCCAGAATACTTATCTAAACGTATACAGTTGGGTAGCTTTCCAAAATACTTATGTGATATGTGGTGTTGCTGATGTGATACGTGGTGTAGCTAATGTGATATGTGGTGGAGCTAATGTGATGTGTGGTGTAGCTAATGTGATGTGTGGTGGAGCTAATGTGATATGTGGTGTAGCTAATGTGATATGTGGTGTTGCTGATGTGATGTTATGGTGTAGCAGATCTGATGTGTGGTGTATCTTATGTGATGTTGTGGTGTAGCTAATGTGGTGTGTGGTGTAGCTAATGTGGTGTGTGGTGTAGCTAATGTGATATGTGGTGTAGCTAATGTGATATGTGGTGTAGCTAATGTGATATGTGGTGTAGCTAATGTGATGTGTGGTGGAGCTAACATGATGTGTGGGGTAGTTAATGTGATATGTGGTGTAGATAATGTAATATGTGGAGCACCTTATGTGCTGTGTGGTGTAGCTAATGTGATGTGTGGTGTAGATAATGTAATATGTAGAGCACCTTATGTGCTGTGTGGGGTAGCTAATGTGGTGTAGATAATGTTATGTGTGGTGTAGATAATGTGATGTGTGGAGCACCTTATGTGCTGTGTGGGGTAGCTAATGTGGTGTATATAATGTGATATGTGGAGCACCTTATGTGCTGTGTGGGGTAGCTAATGTGGTGTATATAATGTTATGTGTGGTGTAGATAATGTAATATGTAGAGCACCTTATGTGCTGTGTGGGGTAGCTAATGTGATGTGTGGTGTAGCTAATGTAATATGTGGAGCACGAGCACCTTATGTGCTGTGTAGCGCAGCTAATGTGATGTGTGGTGTAGATAATGTAATATGTAGAGCACCTTATGTGCTGTGTGGGGTAGCTAATGTGATGTGTGGTGTAGCTAATGTAATATGTGGAGCACCTTATGTGCTGTGTGGGGTAGCTAATGTGGTGTAGATAATGTGATTTGAGGTGTAGATAATGTAATATGTAGAGCACCTTATGTGCTGTGTGGGGTAGCTAATGTGATGTGTGGTGTAGCTAATGTAATATGTGGAGCACCTTATGTGCTGGTAGCTAATGTGGTGTAGATAATGTGATTTGAGGTGTAGATAATGTAATATGTAGAGCACCTTATGTGCTGTGTGGGGTAGCTAATGTGATGTGTGATGTAGCTAATGTGATGTGTGGAGCACCTTATGTGCTGTGTAGCGCAGATAATGTGATGTGTGGTGTAGATAATGTAACATGTGGAGCACCTTATGTGCTGTGTGGAGTAGCTAACGTTATGTGTGGTGGAGCTAATGTGATGTGTGGTGTAGCTAATGTGATGTGTGGTGTAGCTAATGTGATGTGTGGTGTAGCTAATGTTATGTGTGGTGTAGCTAATGTGATGTGTGGTGTAGCTAATGTGATGTGTGGTGTAGCTAATGTGGTGTGTGGTGTAGCTAATGTGGTGTGTGGTGTAGCTAATGTGATGTGTGGTGTAGCTAATGTGATGTGTGGGGTAGCTAATGTGGTGTAGATAATGTTATGTGTGGTGTAGATAATGTAATATGTGGAGCACCTTATGTGCTGTGTGGGGTATCTAATGTGATGTGTGGTGTAGCTAATGTGATATGTAGAGCACCTTATGTGCTGTGTAGGGGTAGCTAATGTGATATGTGGTGTAGCTAATGTAATATGTGGAGCACCTTATGTGCTGTGTGGGGTAGCTAATGTGATGTGTGGTGTAGCTAATGTGATATGTGGTGTAGCTAATGTTATGTGTGGTGTAGATAATGTAATATGTGGAACACCTTATGTGCTGTGTGGTGTAGCTAATGTAATATGTGGAACACCTTATGTGCTGTGTGGGATAGCTAATGTAATATGTGGAGCATCTTATGTGCTGTGTGGGGTAGCTAATGTGATGTGTAGTGTAGCTAATATAATATGTGGAGCACCTTATGTGCTGTGTAGCGCAGCTAATGTGATGTGTGGTGTAGCTAATGTGATTTGTGGAGCACCTTATGTGCTGTGTAGGGGTTGCTGATGTGATGTGTGATAACAGCCTTCATTCTATTCTGTCCTCATGTTTAGGAGAGTCGAGGGAATATGCCAAAAGTCGGTGATCAGTTGACAGTGACTACAAAATACACCAGCGCAGATAACATTCACACAGTCAACCTGGTGGTAGGAATCATTTCAGATTTGTTGTGTACCGATGTCTTATGTGTCTTCATGTGTGCCAATGTCTTATGTGTCTTCATGTGTGCCGATGTCTTATGTGTCTTCATGTGTGCAGATGTTCACTGCTTGTGTAGTCTTGCTTATATGTGAAATTTCATATCACTGTTGTTGAGTGTAGATGCTCACAGTTTATAAATGACATGCCATGTGAATATTTTTGAGTGTAGATGTTCACAGCTTGTAAATGACATGCCATGTGAATGTTGTTGAGTGTAGATGTTCACAGCTTGTAAATGGCATTTCATGTCAGTGTTGTTGAGTGCAGATGTTCACAGCTTGTTTGCTTGGTTTATAAATTTAGCCGTACAAGTTGATAGGGATTACGCAGAACAATAGTATGTTTAGAGAAAATATTCATGTATATTGTTCATGTATATTGTTTGTAAATTTCATTCAATTTGACACAATAGTTTTCGAGAAGAGAAAGATGGTGTATTACTTTCTGACTGTCCCTCATACACACATACATACATACTTTCATATGCAGTAATTCACATGTCCACATACTTTCATATGCAGTAATTCACCTGTTCACATACTTTCATATGCAGTAATTCACCTGTCCACATACTTTCATATGTAGTAATTCACTTGTTCAAATACTTACATATGTAGTAATTCACCTGTTCAAATACTTACATATGTAGTAATTCACCTGTCCACATACTTTCATATGTAGTAATTCACCTGTTCAAATACTTACATATGTAGTAATTCACCTGTCCACATACTTTCATATGTAGTAATTCACCTGTCCACATACTTTCATATGTAGTAATTCACCTGTCCAAATACTTACATATGTAGTAATTCACCTGTCCACATACTTTCATATGTAGTAATTCACCGGTTTATATACTTACATATGTAATAATTCACCTGTCCACATACTTTCATATGTAGTAATTCACCTGTCCACATACTTTCATATGTAGTAATTCACCTGTTCACATACTTACATATGTAGTAATTCACCTGTCCACATACGTTCATCATATGTAGTAATTCACCTGTCCACATACTTACATATGTAATAATTCACCTGTCCACATACTTACATATGTAGTAATTCACCTGTTCACATACTTACATATGTAATAATTCACCTGTTCACATACTTACATGTGTAATAATTCACCTGTCCACATACGTTCATCATATGTAGTAATTCACCTGTCCACATACTTACATATGTAATAATTCACCTGTTCACATACTTACATATGTAGTAATTCACCTGTCCACATACGTTCATCATATGTAGTAATTCACCTGTCCACATACTTACATATGTAATAATTCACCTGTCCACATACTTACATATGTAATAATTCACCTGTCCACATACTTACATATGTAATAATTCACCTGTCCACATACTTACATATGTAATAATTCACCTGTTCCTGTCCACATACTTACATATGTAATAATTCACCTGTCCACATACTTACATATGTAATAATTCACCTGTTCACATACTTACATATGTAGTAATTCACCTGTCCAGGTCATCGCTCGGGGGCAGATTGTGTGGCAAGTGAGCACCCGCAACATCCAGGGAAACTTAACAACATTCCACTTCAAACTGACCCAAGAGATGACCCCGGGGGCTCGCATACTGGCCTTCTCCGTCCTGGGCAACCAGCAGGGGGCGGAGGTGGTGTCCGATTCCGTCTGGATCGATGTGCTTCCTCAGTGTGATGGTGAGGTACGGTTTATTGGCCTCATTTCTTTCTTTGTGTTGCCTGCAAATTATGAAAATACTATCTATCCTCTATCTGTCTACCTATCGACTTTTATCTAGCGACATTCCATCTACCTTTATTCCTCTAACGACATTCCATCTACCTTCATTCCTCTAGCGACATTCCATCTACCTTCATTCCATCCTGGCAGTCCTGCTAGCCAAGTTAATATCGAATGCGCTGATAATGTCACAAGCTCAGCCGAATGTATGACTGGGCTCATCACTTGCCAAAGTGAGAGAAAGATTGGCCACCTATTCCTTCTTGCTCTCAGCCTAACAAAATGTGATGGTGTTATGACATCACTGATCCATGGCAAGAAATTTCTTCGGGGCAATTTATTTATTTATTATATACGAGAAGGATTCAAATGAAAACCTTAACAGTGTGATATAAATTACAATAGTCATGTCATTATCTTGTAACCTGTCAATATTGTTGCTAAGGATGTAAAGAGTGTTAAGCATGTGACACCATGGTGCAGACAAACATGGTGACAGTTTAAAGACAGTTTATAGATGGCCGCCCTACTTTTGGCATGCAAAAATAAAGAGGAGTAGAGTTCTTTTATAAGTTTTTGATCAGTGAAGGGGTGATACCTATATAAATTCATCGGCGAATAAAGGTCCAGTATGATGATGCATGTCTGTCTGTCCAGGAAGTGTATAAGTGGAGTAGGAAGTTTCAAAATGGCGTGACTTCTGTAACAGGCTGTTCATGACTGGATCAGGCACACCGAGTAGTGACCAAGAGAAATTTTTAGTACACAAATCCAAGCACTTTATCAGGGCTGGAGGTCTTGCATTGAATGCAGTAGTGACTACATCGAAAAATGATACATTTGTGTTCATTACATTTTCAGAATATATTCACCAAAACAAACATTTAAGGTTTTCATTTGAAGCCCCTTTCATCTTGGCAATGGGTTGAATTCTGCTGGCAATGAAATACCCAAAACCCGTGGAGGCAAGATGAACAGTCCAGCTCTAATCCCCGCCAGTCTGTGAACGACCTGGATACATTCTAACACGCCTCCCCACGGGTGTGAAGTGTTAGTACTGGTCTGGCAATACCCCTTGGTGTCTGTGGTGGAGAGGGCAAAGAGAGCGCAACAACACAGTGTCCCTACAAATCAGTGTTTCCCAAGCTTTTCAAGCAGAGGGCCATATCTGATATTTTCGGTAGTTAAGCGGGCCAAAACGTTATAAAGTTATAAAAGTCGTGCAATATCATTCTTACTTTTCTTAACTTTCTTCAATATAATTCTAAAACTTTAAAGGCAGTCAGTGTCAGCACTACACTGCGGTCATTATTTGGGTTTTAAATCAACAGTTCATTTAACAATAAATTTTTAATCAGATTCGAAAATCGCTATTAATGTAATTAATTTACAGTTGTAACTGTAGTTACTTAAGTTCAGATGCCAGTTTATCAATGTCTGGGCACAAATCTATCGTGCCCAAAGTCATAAGCGCAGCTAGGTTACTGTCGGTGAGTCTGGAACGTTGCTTGTTTTTTTTATAACGGTCATTGCGGAAAATGACTGCTCGCATCTGTAAGTCGAACCAAAACGACAAATGTATCTCTGGGCGAATGAACACAAGTGTTCAAATTGTTCGACAGGCAATAGTCACCCGAATGAAATCATTTGATAAGCTGAAGGTGAAGCTGGTAGCTCCAGAAATGTACATCTCAGTGCAGAATTGCATTTCAAATCAATTACTTCGTGTTAAAGGGTTTGCTGTAATTTACAGAGCTTGACACCAGGAAATACGAACGGATTTGTGACAACATGGCGCCTTGCGCACTCTGATTGGTCGACAAAGCTGGGATATGGGAACTTTTTAACATTTCGTTGCGATACGTTGACGGGGCGCTCCGAGTGCATTTTTGAAATTATTAAAATATATTATATTAAATAACGAGGCCTCGCATGCCACTTTCTGGCAGCTGGCGGGCCACAAGTGGCCCGCGGGCCGTGGTTTGGGAACCTCTGCTACAAATGATACGTGGGTGCTAGGTCGGGGGAGAAGTCAGATGACCCGGACTCCGTGTGCAGGTCTAGAGGTATAACCCACATTCTTACAGAGGGTCCGTCAACACCCCCCCCCCCTTTTCCTTCCCCAATGCTGCTCATATTTGCGTGTAATCTGCAGAACTGCCTGCTTTATCACACCTGATGAGTTCTGTTATCCGTCTCTTGATATAATCTTTATACTTGTGTCACGCCTTATGAATTATGTTAACCCTTCTCTTGATATAATCTTCCTGCTTACATCACACCTCTTATTTTATTGTAGATGCCACTCTTGTGTTGACATGTGATAAGACCTAATTATTATATACTAGATGGAAATAATCATATAGAGTGATATAACAAGCTGATTTCCTCATCAGCCTTTTCCTTCTTCCAGAACTCGGTACCCATAGCATAAGCTTGGCCTAAGCCCTGTGATATTTATAACGGTGACGAAATCCCCAATCAGAACGGAGACTCAACTTGTCAGATCCCATTTTCATGGATACAACAGTTGGGAATTGGAAGGCACTGATAGTGGGTTGAACTTAACGTTTTGACACCAGTTTCGGGTTTAGATCCCCACTTTTGAAAGACCATCAGATGGTGGAGTGATAGAAGTTATCTCCTATGTATGCCACATGCAATGGCAGAAGAAAGTTCAATGTGAAAAGTTGCACCACCAAGTGGCGTAGCTTCAGTAATGACATATGTTTTTTCTTGTTATGTTCAACAAATGTATCCTATGAGGTATCCAATTTGAAAGCTTGGCCAGGGCTGTATGGAAATCCTTTATATTTTTGCACAACTGAATTGTCAGTTTGTTCAGAATTTTAAATATCAGCTCTTTTGATGTCTCTTCATTTTACATTTGTTTGTTCACATCGCCCATGTTGTCAGGGTCCTATAGTGTTATATACAGACAGGACAGATCCCTGAGACAGGACAGATGCCTGAGACAGGACAGTGGCAGGACAAGACAGTACACCTAAGGACAAACGGTTAACGTGAGTTAACTGACTGACAGCCACCATCGACAAACTGACCAACCCCAGGTTAAGGACAGGACAAAACTGAGAGGCATTACTGACCACAAAATACGTGAGAAACACGGGGGTCATGAGACACGTGATGCGAGACCAAGAGGAAAAGCTGGGCAGACTGGGCTGAGACTTGGATGTGGACGGATGTGCCTGAGTGTTGTTGAGCGAGTGTACGGCTGAGACTTGGATGTGGACGGATGTGCCTGAGTGTTGTAGAACAAGTGTACAGCTGAGACTTGGATGTGGACGGATGTGCCTGAGTGTTGTTGAGCGAGTGTACGGCTGAGACTTGGATGTGGACGGATGTGCCTGAGTATTGTAGAACAAGTGTACGGCTGAGACTTGGATGTGGACGGATGTGCCTGACTGTTGTAGAACAAGTGTACAGCTGAGACTTGGATGTGGACGGATGTGCCTGAGTGTTGTAGAACAAGTGTACAGCTGAGACTTGGATGTGGACGGATGTGCCTGAGTGTTGTTGAGCGAGTGTACGGCTGAGACTTGGATGTGGACGGATGTGCCTGAGTGTTGTTGAGCGTGTGTACGGCTGAGACTTGGATGTGGACGGATGTGCCTGAGTGTTGTTGAGCGAGTGTACGGCTGAGACTTGGATGTGGACGGATGTGCCTGAGTGTTGTTGAGCGAGTGTACGGCTGAGACTTGGATATGGACGGATGTGCCTGAGTGTTGTTGAGCGAGTGTACGGCTGAGACTTGGATGTGGACGGATGTGCCTGAGTGTTGTAGAACAAGTGTACAGCTGAGACTTGGATGTGGACGGATGTGCCTGAGTGTTGTTGAGCGAGTGTACGGCTGAGACTTGGATGTGGACGGATGTGCCTGAGTATTGTAGAACAAGTGTACGGCTGAGACTTGGATGTGGACGGATGTGCCTGACTGTTGTAGAACAAGTGTACAGCTGAGACTTGGATGTGGACGGATGTGCCTGAGTGTTGTAGAACAAGTGTACAGCTGAGACTTGGATGTGGACGGATGTGCCTGAGTGTTGTTGAGCGAGTGTACGGCTGAGACTTGGATGTGGACGGATGTGCCTGAGTGTTGTTGAGCGTGTGTACGGCTGAGACTTGGATGTGGACGGATGTGCCTGAGTGTTGTTGAGCGAGTGTACGGCTGAGACTTGGATGTGGACGGATGTGCCTGAGTGTTGTTGAGCGAGTGTACGGCTGAGACTTGGATGTGGACGGATGTGCCTGAGTGTTGTTGAGCGAGTGTACGGCTGAGACTTGGATGTGGACGGATGTGCCTGAGTGTTGTTGAGCGAGTGTACGGCTGAGACTTGGATGTGGACGGATGTGCCTGAGTGTTGTTGAGCGAGTGTACAGCTGAGACTTGGATGTGGACGGATGTGCCTGACTGTTGTAGAACAAGTGTACGGCTGAGGCGAGCAACTGCTAGTTTGCGCTGTGAGATTGAACAACTGATAGTAGTGTGCAGCATGAACGGAGGGCAGTGCTGTGTGCAACGATCACTGTGAGATATATATATATATATATAAATACTAGCTGACCCGGCCCAGATTCGCCCAGCCCCTGGCGGGGATCTATCTGTCTGTCTGTCTGTCTGGGGTCCCTGATGGGGAGCATCTAATTTAGTTCATATAAGTAGTCATATAAGTTCCCGTTCCCGACTGTCTGTCTGTCTGTCTGTCTGTCTGTCTGTCTGACCCGGCCCGGCTTTGCCCAGTCCCCGGTGTGGAGCATCTCATTTAATTCACATAAGTAGTCACATAAGCTCTCGTTCCCGTTCCCGACTATCTGTCTGTCTGTCTGTCAGTCTGTCTGTCTGTCTGTCTGCCTGTCTGTCTGTCTATCTGTCTGTCTGTCTGTCTGTCTGTCTAATAATTTATTGGTTGCAGTTAGAACAACCTTAGATAAATGAAGACCAACTTACAAAAAGCATTAGAAAGAGCACTTGAAAGATCTTTACATCTTCCCCCAACAATTAACTTGGGTAAATGGAGCGGCAGCAGCAGCAGCAGCAGCAGAAGAAAAAGGAGGAGGACGAGGGAGGTGGAGGAGAGAGGAGCAGGAGGGGGAGGAGGAGGAGAGAGGAGGAGGAGGGAGGAGGAGGAAGGAGGATGAGGCAGGAGGAGGAGGAGGGAGGGGAGGAAGAAGGAGGAGGAGGAAGGAGGAGGGAGAATGGAGGTGAAGGGAGGAGGAGAGAGAAGGAGGGAGGAGGAGAAGGGAGGAGGAGAGAGGAGGAGGAGGGAGGGGAGGATTAGGAGGAGGGAGAAGAGTGGAGGAGGAGCAGGAGGAGGAGGAGAGAGGAGGAGGAGGATGCATGTATAACGCATATGTCTGTAGATAACTGTAGCGAAAGGGTCCACCTACTTAAGAAATATGCAACAATTTTACATATATAGCAATGCTATTAGAAGTTATGTCCCCTCGCTATACATACATTATAATGTAAATTAAATATTAAATAATATTAAGTAAATAACTGTTTGTACACTAAAAAAAAACTATGACAGTTGGCAGCACGGGAATGATTAGAAGACGTGTAGAAAATTTCATCTCAGTCGGATGAACCGTTCGCGAACGCATAAAGGACATACATGCAGACAGACAGAGGTTCTCTTTTATATATATAGAAGATATATACCTTGTATTATATTTGAAGATTAAACTTACCAATATGTTAATTTGTCCACCGGACTCCGATTGACGTTTATTTGTATGCCATTTAATGTCAGGGCAATTAATTCATGAGCCAGTTAAAGTCACAAGACCCTGACAAAATCATGGGGGATCATCTGGGATCTGAACCCGGGACCTCTCGCAAAAATAACATTGCAGAGTTTGTCCAGAATAAAATAATCAGAAATGTTGATTTGTCCTCGGATTACATCTGTTTGTTCACATAACCTCTTCTGTTGCTGTCCAATTCTGTTGTTTCCTATTTTTTGTGAAACCGTGTCTGATGAGACACCTAAACCAACTCTATTGTTGTGAAACCGTGTCTGATGAGACACAAGCCAACCTCTATTCTTGTGAAACGGTGTCTGATGAGACACCCAAGCCAACCCCTATTGTTGTGAAACGGTGTCTGATGAGACACCTAAGCCAACCCCTATTGTTGTGAAACTGTCTGATGAGACACCTAAGCCAACCCCTATTGTTGTGAAACTGTCTGATGAGACACCTAAACTAACCCCTATTGTTGTGAAACTGTCTGGTGAGACACCTAAGCCAACCTCTATTGATGTAAAACCGTGTCTGATGAGACACCTAAACCAACATCTATTGTTGTGAAACTGTGTCTGGTGAGACACCTAAGCCAACCTCTATTGATGTAAAACTGTGTCTGATGAGACACCTAAACCAACATCTATTGTTGTGAAACTGTGTCTGGTGAGACACCTAAGCCAACCTCTATTGATGTAAAACTGTATCTGATGAGACACCTAAGCCAACCCCTATTGTTGTGAAACTGTGTCTGGTGAGACACCTAAACCAATATCTATTGTTGTGAAACTGTCTGATGAGACACCTAAACCAACTCTATTGTTGTGAAACTGTGTCTGGTGAGACACCTAAGCCAACCTCTATTGTTGTAAAACTGTGTCTGATGAGACGCCTAAGCCAACATCTATTGTTGTAAAACTGTATCTGATGAGACATCTAAACCAACTCTATTGTTGTAAAAGTGTATCTGATGAGACACCTAAGCCAACATCTATTGTTGTAAAACTGTATCTGATGAGACACCTAAGCCAACATCTATTGTTGTAAAACTGTGTCTGATGAGACACCTAAGCCAACCTCTATTGTTGTGAAACTGTCTGATGAGACACCTAAACCAACTCTATTGTTGTGAAACTGTCTGATGAGACACCTAAACCAACTCTATTGTTGTGAAACTGTGTCTGATGAGACACCTAAACCAACCCCTATTGTTGTGAAACTGTGTCTGATGAGACACCTAAACCAACATCTATTGTTGTGAAACTGTGTCTGATGAGACACCTATACCAACATCTATTGTTGTGAAACTGTCTGATGAGACACCTAAACCAACCCCTATTGTTGTGAAACTGTGTCTGATGAGACACCTAAACCAACATCTATTGTTGTGAAACTGTCTGATGAGACACCTAAACCAACTCTATTGTTGTGAAACTGTCTGATGAGACACCTAAACCAACTCTATTGTTATGAAACTGTCTGATGAGACACCTAAACCAACTCTATTGTTGTGAAACTGTGTCTGATGAGACACCTAAACCAACCTCTATTGTTGTAAAACTGTGTCTGGTGAGACACCTAAACCAACTCTATTGTTGTGAAACTGTGTCTGATGAGACACCTAAACCAACCTCTATTGTTGTGAAACTGTGTCTGGTGAGACACCTAAACCAACTCTATTGTTGTGAAACTGTCTGATGAGACACCTAAGCCAACCTCTATTGATCTGAAACTGTGTCTCATGAGACACCTAAGCCAACGTCTATTAAGGTTCATGATAAACAGGTACCATTGTGTTGATAGCTCTGTACACAATCCACCATGCCATCAATTTTGCTTACATTCTTTTGACTTTCAGTCTATAGATATCATGATGCTGACAATAGACTTTTGTCTTGACAGATTTCAGTTCACCTTGAAGATGATCGGCGGAAAGTTTTCCGACCAGGTGACATCGGTACAGTGACGTTCTCGGGGCCACCAAACACCGTCATTGGGGTCATTGCTGTTGACAGCGCTGTGTATCATTTGAAGAACAGCACATTAACAAGACAGTCGGTAAGTATATCTGCTGTTGGCTGATTTCCAAAGAACCTTCTCTATAGACAGTGATTTTGCTTCTGCTGCCTTTCATCCACCATCCAAATCATTCACCACCTTTTGTAAACTTGTTTATGATTGGGTGGAGTTTACAACCCAATTATACTTCTTCGTTTGTTCTACGAGCAGTAAGAAAATGCCCTGCCAGCTTGCTAGACCATTGCAAATTAAGGACAACAATCTTACCAAGGGAATGAAGAAGAGGCAAACCAAGTAAATGATGAGCCTAGGGAATAACAGAGCCCGTGGGAATCTCCATATATGAAGTCCAAAACCAGGCACTCTCCCGGTGTTTATGCTTCCCCTCGACACTGCATGGTGCAAGTGGATGGAGATGAGATGAGATGAGATGAGATGAGATGAGATGAGATGAGATGAGATGTTTGCAGCTGAAGTTTTCAACATGATGAAGCAGCCAGTCTCATGCTAACCCTCCTTAACAGACATGAAATGGCTGGAGATTCACGTCCAGCGATCTTCATTGTAGAGATGGTACTGAATGATGGTGATCATGATGGTGGTGGTGGTGGTTTTGGATACATTTTAGCAATGGTGTAGGTGATGATGATGATGATGATGATGATGATGATGATGATGATGATGATGATGATGAAGATGACGACACAACGACGATGATGATGATGGTGATGATGATGATGATGATGATGATGATGATGATGATGATGATGATGATGATGATGATGATGATAGTGGTGGTTGTGTTGTTGATCATTATGGTTATAATAATAACAATGATTTTGATAATGATGACCATGTTAATGGTGATGCCAGCGATAATGATGTGATGATGATGTGATAATGATGGTGACAATAATGATATTGATGATGACAATGATGATAATGATGGTGGTGAGGAAATTATGTCTGATGATGATAATGACAATAACAATGATCATGATGATAATCTCTGGCAACTTTTCTGAAGGTCATTGTGGTTTTCTTTTGCCAGGTTTTCCAGCAGATCCGGGAACACGATCGAGGCTGTGGGTGTGGAAGCGGGAGAGACACCAGTAAAATATTTCAGGTTCGTTCAACATTTTTTTTTCAGGAATGCTTCGGGAGTAGCGGCAAGTTTCAATTCAACAATCACAAATAGAGCATCTGTTGGATCCCCCCGGGGCCGCAGGACATGCTGGTGTGGTGGGAAACGAGCAGGCGGACAGATTGGCTGGGTCTGTACCGCTTAGTGTGGTATTGGTGCATGATAAGGTGGATGTGGTCGGGGTTCTTTAGGATCAATTGTGTAGTGCAGAAGAATGGGTAGATATTCATGGCTTGGAGAGTATGGGTCTGCAGGAAGTGACCAGGTGATCTAATCGACACTCAGGAGGAAAGGCCAGACGGATGCATAATCAAACTGCTAATGGTACTCTTTGTTGGATGTTGAAGATGACGACTAAGCACATATGGGAATGTCCTGAGAGCTGTCTGTTCTCAACTCAATTCAACATTTTTTCTTAAATCTGCCAAAAATGTATTCAAACATGCTTAACAGCTGCACGTCCTTCGCAGGACATTGTTGGAGATGACAAAGTCTCAGGGTTGTCAGTCAAGATGAGTGGGAACTTGCTCTGTGGTGAAGGGCTTACGGATGCAGTTCATAATTCCGCATACCGCGTTCAAAACACAGATGTGGGCGATTTGGCAGCATACTTCTGTTTGTTTGCATAAAATGGTATGAGCACCGGTTGTTCAGAAAGCAATGGCAAACTACTGAACGTAAACTTGCCAAGAAATCACAAACTACCGAAAAATCCTATAATGGATTTGCAGCTAACAATGGGGACCGGTGGCTGAGAGCTTATCATGTTCGCTCATGCCCAGGAGGTACCAATTCAATCTCTGCATCGGGCTGGACACTTGTCCAAGAACCTCTGCTATCTGATGATATCACACGTCTCCCAGACCTCTTGGGTAGTGAGATTCTATACCTAACCTAAGGGTAACAAAAAGGAAGTCCCATATGCCAGTTGTGTACATTAAAATTGCCACTGCAATTGGAAATTGCAAAGAGTGGGTCATACAGCATCTGTCATGACAAAATTGTTAGTCAAGACAACCTATCCATGGGTAGCTGGAGCCCTTCATCTTGGGTGGAGTCTGTCTAGAGTGAGCACACCTGACACAAATACAGGCTGAAGTCGGACACACTGACCTGTGAGGTGTGTCACTGGGTGTGATGGATTCCCTATAATGAGGAACGTAGAAGAAGAAGCAGAGGTCCAGGATCTGTTTCCACGTATTGAGGCTGGAGGAGTATAGGGTACATGGTGCCAACAATATATTTTTATAGCCCAACTGGCACTTCATGAGTGATGTGGTCAGTATCTGGCCAGCCGCCAGTCCTTCCCAGACCTGCTTCTAGTAGCCGTATTGTGCTGATCGATCGGGCAGTGTAGGTCCATTCTATTTTAGAAGGGGGATTTGAACACAAGACTACTGACTGGCAGGCAAGCGAGCTGACCACTGAATGACTGTGACTGTCAGTGTTACATGCGGTGGCGATATTTATGTAGCACACGATATGGCATGGGTAAGTTACGTTTTATGGTAACAGTCGTGATAAGATGTATGTAACAAGTCATATGGCATGGGGTGGGTTAATCTTATGTTATATAAGATTTATGTAACAAGTCATATGACATGGGGTAAGCAATGTCTTATGTTACACGTACTGGTAAGATGTACGTAACAAGTAATATGACATGGGGTAAGTTAGATTGTATGTTACATACAGTGGTAAGATGTTTGTAACTTGTGATATGACACTTCCAGAATGCTGGCCTGACCGTGCTAACAAATGCAGATCTGGAAATGGAGAGCAAACTTGTGGAGGGCTGTCTGGACAAGGCTGTCAGGAAGAAGAGATCTGTTCAGTCTGGTAGGTTGACACAGTTGTGTTCGTTGTTGGTTGTATCTTGTTGTTTGTTTTATTGTTGTGAACGGGTGTCTGTGATGTTGTATATGGTGTGTTGGTGATGTTGTATATGGTGTATTGGTGATATTGTATATATGTGTCTATGATATTGTATATGGTGTGTTGGTGATGTTGTATATGGTGCTTCTATAATTGTGTATAAATGTATGCGTGTGTTGTTGATATTTATGTGTCTCAATACTACCCGATTATGTGTCTACCTGCACTTTCATCGGAGCATGCTTTCTCAGCCAGTATGCAGAAAGAGGCCAAACAATATGGCATGAAATCTGGTGCAATGAAGTCACTGTTTTTATCTTTAAACCTCTTCTATTTGTCCCCAGAGAAGCAGATCAAAGAAGTCTGTTGCCTGGAGGGATTCAAAGTCCACAATGCCACTTTGGCTATGTGCTATGAGCTGTCCAGGGTGTTGAAGAAAACCTTGACTTCTGACCTCTGTGCCAAAGAATTCTTTGTCTGTTGTCGGGACAATGCTAAAGGCACAGTAACTCTGGATGTTGCTGGAAGTAAGTTATCTCCCCCTTTTCTGTACCAGTTTTCTTTCTTTATTTCTGATTCTTTCTTAATCCTTTTATTTCATCTTCTACGTCTTTCTTGCTTATGTTTTGTAATCCTTATGACTGCTCTTGTTAGTTTTCTTTCAGTGCATTACATTCTTTTCCCCTCTTTCTTTGACTCCGATCTCTTACTGTGTGTCTCTGTTACCAATGTTATGAGACTTGTTAAACTTTGGAGCAATTTTTTTTTTTTAAATATTGATTAGAAAAAATGTCTCCAGTGATGCTTATTGGATCTTCACTATTGTGTTGGTAAGGTTTTTCTCTAACCACTTTGCTTTTATATGTGTATATGGTGTGTGTGTGTGTGTGCGTGCATGCATGTATGTGTGTGTTCATTCCTGCATGTTTACCAGCTTGTGCATAAAACAAACAAGTGTATTTTGTCCTTTCCAGGACATTGCAATCAACCCCAGCATTTATTGCCTGTCCATGATTTACTAGGCAATGTTGTGTTGACTAGTTTTGTAATTGAATTCTAAATGGCCGACTCTCAAACCATCTACATCAAAACAAAGTGCCAACACTCAGGACTCTGAGGAAAGACCAGACGGAGACATAATCAGACTGCTACTAGTACCATTAGTATTGGAACTCTTCGCTGGCTGTTGAAGATGAGAACAGAGCACTTATGGGAATGTCCCGAGTGCTGTGATGTCTGCACTTGACTTCACTTATCAAAGTAAAGTGACCTACTTCCAAATCACCTGCGGCTGACTTCAAATACTCAACTCATTACATTGAGGGATTTTCCCTCTGTTCACAAGCCCCATTGCGACAGACCTCATTATCAAGTAGATCACCATTTCCCAATCCATCACAGCCCACTCTACAGACTCTCAATCCTTCAACAGTTCCAATGCCTTATGTATGTTCATGTCCAGGGTGTCCTAAAAGCCCTCATCTGTCAGGATACATGCCTTCTTTCACTGTTCTTTCTGAACCACACATTTCCGGTCTGCCCGCTTGTGTGGATTCCATTACACAGGTGTCCAGTCCGCAACAAGGAAACAGATGAGTCACTTTTATATATATATATGTGTGTTTTTATATATATATATATATATATATATATATATATATATATATATATATATATATTTTTTTTTTTTTTTTTTTTTTTTTTTTTTTTTCATATAGAGTTTTCCATGTTGTTGTATCAGTGTATTTGTTGTTTGTGTGCTGATGAAGGCTTCAGCCCCAACGTCTATTTTGTCGCTTATGATTGTGTTCTAGTAAAGCTTACCATATACTTCTTTTTTTTTTTTGGTGATCCATTCCTGTGACGTTTGGTGTGGTCACAGCATGTTAGTTTCCCAGACACAATGCAGTTTATGACCCAGTTGTCTTCAGTGTTCCAACCTTCTCCATGTATCTGTTTTGTTTTCCTCTCTTAATACACAGTATTCTCAGAAATATTCTGTAACATTTAAGTTCAATAGTCTCAATTTTCTTTTCTTTTTTTTTAACATGCTTGAGAAATGGTTTATGGTTTAACATTCACATCTTCCCACAGGAAAGATGAATATTCCCAAAATAAATATTAATTTATGAATACAACACAGAGGGGGAGCTAGCATTGTTGAATGAGAATTGTGCTGGTAATTTCATGAGACACTGGTTCGATGCCGGGGCTCATCGCCTACGATGGTTAGGGAAAGATTGGTCACTATTCCTCCATGCATTCAGCAAACAAAATGTGATGGCCAGACTCATGGCCGGAAATTTCTTTGAGACAATTATACAAACAACAAACAAAAATATGTGTACAAAAACTAACTTAACTATCATTGTGACATACAACAAACAAAAATAACCATGATACCACCATTATGTGGATTTGTGAACTTCCAAATAAAATGCTTACATCAAGAAACCGATCATCCAGGATATACACCACCTACCTTATAAATCTGACAATAGTTCTAAGCCTTGAAAGACACCCAATCTAATCCAAGATAGTCCAAAGGATGTTTATCTATGGCAAGTAAACATAAGAAACCCTGGCATGTACAGTGTTTGTTGTCCGCTAGAATCTTAAACCCTTGACCTTCAATGAAACCCATATGGCAACTCCTAGCCGTGGTACAACAGGCTGCAGTGATAGTATTTGTTTTCATATTTTGCTGCATCAATAAAGACATTTTTGTTCTATGTGTATGCCAGGATTTAAAAAATTTGAAGACCGAGCGGCAGATGAGCTTGAATTAACATTTGGAGAGGAGATTCTGGATACAGCCAATATACCTGTCCGAACCAATTTCCCAGAATCTTGGTGGTTTGAAGAGTACAATTTGGGGTTAGTATTCTTTGATGTTCTAAGGCTTATTTCTTGTCTGTGACTTTGTTGTCTTATGTTCCAGCAATCCATTACATTAACCAATAAGTTTCTTACTACTTTAGTTCTAGTCAATTGTTACGTTAACCAGTTAAGTACTACTTACTACTACTTTATCTTTATCTTTTTCTTTCTCAGACAATTTTTAACCTTTATCCATTCTGTCCCAGATTTCTTTAGTTCCTTCTACCAAATCAGTTATTATTCTAGCTCCTTCTATCCCACAATCTATTCCCTGAACGTCCAGATATTATTATTGTTATTTTAAATTAGAAAATAGGTGAGACAAAAGTAATAACTGTTATTGTGCTTATAGCCTGGTCTTTGAAATGTGTGCTTGTGTGTGAATAAAATTGTCTGGGATGTAAGATGGCTTGGTGATGCAATTCACATGAACCATGAAGTGTTGTTTGGTCAAGAAAATATGGACATAACGCCATTATTGCCAGTATCTTTTGTAGGCTGCCATATTGGCATGAAAACAGAGTTCCTTCCCTTTGTCATGAAAATACATTGCATGAAGGAAAATTAAAATTTTACAGAGTTCCTCCCCTTTGTCTTTTAAAATAATTGAACGAGTGTTTATTTAACTGTTAAAATTATATTTTACATACTGAAATCTTGCAGACCTGAAGGTAAAGCAGACGTGGACTTTGTCCTGCCTGACTCCATCACAACCTGGTCAATTCAAACACTTGGCATGTCACAGGAAGCTGGGCTGTGTGTAGCGCCACCAATGGAGATTCCAACCTTTAGTTCTTTCTTCGTCCACTTGGACTTGCCGTACAGCGCAATCAGGCTGGAGCAGGTGGAGATTAGAGCTACAGTGTACAACTACATGACACGGAAGTTGAGGGTATGACTCAGCTAAAGCAGACTGTTCTATACTTTCATAAATATTCGTTGACTTTCAGATAAGGGAAGCAATTACTAGTTGTAGTTCTTGTTGATGTAGAGAACAAGCTAACAATATTATTTGGCAGCTCTGGTGGCATATTGACCTTTCAGCTGGATATGCTTTTTCATGACAAATCTGCAAGACTGACAGGGTTAATGTCCATGGTCATCATCATGTGTCAGGGGTCACAGAAAAAAACTGCACTCTAGAACCAAATGACAGATTACAAAAATAAACCCATGACCTTCATCATCATCAAGATATGTGTCACCCTGCAGCAAGCTGTCATTTATTGCCTGCTGAACATATCCTGTATCCACCTTCAGTGTCCTATTGATCAGTGCTTGTAAAACTAACATATCAACTCACTCATTTTCTCTCAACTCTCTCTATCTTCAGTGTCCTATTGATCAGTGCTTGTGTAGTTAACATATCAACTCAGACATTTTCTCTCACCTCTGCATGACCTGAATAATGGATCCACACAAATGTTTTGAAAGAAGGCAGAAGGCCTCAAACAGGGGCAGACATTGATGCTAGAATCATCCATCCTAATCTTTTTGAAACATGGACTGAGAATCAGTGGCAATAATCAGCTGTGTAAATGGAGTTCTGGAGAACCATGTTGGTCTTGCTCCAAATAAAAACACAAAATATCACTGAGAATCTCGACAGATGGAACAACAACACATCGACACAAGTGAACATTTTATATGGAATTTTTTATCAATGGAACAATAAAAATGAAACAATAAGAAACAAAACTAATTTTTTATAACAAAATAATACCATTTTGCTTATTTCTGTTTTCATATTGTTTGCATATGAAGTTTTTTTTAAAGAATTTTACTTAAAACAATTGACAACTTGTAACTTACTTGGTTGAGAGCCTGGGTCTCCAGGTTTGAGATATGAGTATCATAACCAGCCTACCAATCACCTACTTCTCATGTACTCATTATTTGTCGAATAACATCACATTAATTCTTTTATGCCAGGTAAATGTGGTGCTACAGAGTATGGACGGAGTCTGTTACTCGGGGCAACCTGGCCACAAGACTGAAGCTGTGAAGTTGGAGATTGGCCCAAATGATGCCGCTTCGGCTTACTTTCCCATCATACCTTTGGAAATTGGAGAATTCCCCATCAGGGTCATGGCCGTGTCATCGTGGGGGAGGGATGCTGTGGAGAAAACACTGAGAGTGGAGGTATGCCAATCTAGTCAATAGAAACCTGTACACATATTTCATCTGTGAGTTGAATAACATGCACTTCCAATATTTTACTACTTCTTGATGTCAAGTTGTTGTTGTTTTTCATGTAGTTGTGTCAGTGTATGTTTGTTGTTTGAGTGATGACAAAGGCTTTGGCTGCAATGTCCATTTTGTTACGTGTGATTGTGTTTTAGTAAAGCTTACATATTCTACTTCTCATGTTTTTGTGATTCATTCATTGTACTTTTCTCCTCCACTTCTTTACCAAATTATCTCCCAGTTCATAATTGAAATGACCCTAATGTTCTATTTAAAACCACCAAAACATATTTACAGAATTATTCCACATTTCAAATGAAATTACCCACACATTCTATTCAAAATCACCCACACATTTTCACTGAAATCTCTCCCACATTCTAAGTGTGTATTATTCCCCCACATCCAGGGTGAGGGTCTGGAGAAGATCCACACAATCTCTGTCATGCTGGACCCAAGTGGGAAGCGCTTTCTCCGGGGTGGTTCATCGAATCATTCTTTCTCCATCAAAAGTGAGTACATTATACTTGATTCTGTTTCTCAGCTTTTTAATAATAGCACATGTTCCGTGCCAGGATTTTCACTATTGTCATAATTTTCAGAGAATATCAAGTTTAGTTGATTCAATGTCAAATGATACTATATCATCAAATGTGACCTCGCATTTGGAAAGAAGGATGATATATCACCATACATGGGTCATTGTGTTATTTGTTTTGTTTCGTTGCATCTTCCTCAATTTGCTCAATGAACGGAAATGTACATTATAATATTTGTTCATTTGATCGTGTACCATGTTTGGTCCAAACTTACGTTTTGTTTGGCAATGAATCAATTAACTAATGTCAATCATTTCTATGAATACCATGTTTTTACTAATGTCATGATTTTAAGCAAATACCAGGATATTTAGTAATGTCATCGTTGTATACAATTACGATATTTTTCATTAATTACATGGGTTTAGTTTGCTAATGATATAATTTTCTACTAATACAGATTTCTACAGATGTTATATGCTGTTACTAATGTTATGGTTTTCTACAAGTACCAGATGTTGACAAATGTCATGATTTTCTATCAATACCAGGATTAGCACTCATGCCAAGGGTTTTTGCTTTTGTCATGCATGGTTTCTAATGGCACATATTATTATTAATGTCATTCAACAAATCTTGTTTGTTAAAGTTGCATGTTCTTTGTAGGACATTGCAATCACACCCAGCCTATCTTGGCTGTTTGTTGTTCAGTAGTTTGCCATTGCTTTCTGAACAGGAAGTCAGTGTTTAAGTCCAAGTGAGTGGCATGTGGAAGGATTACATTACAAATACCAGGCTTTTAATAATGTCTTTTAATAATGTCATGATTTCCTACAAAAATTATGTTTTGACTGTTGTCATAATTTTTTTAATGTAAATTGGGTTTTCTATAAATAACAGGCTTCATACTTTTGCAGTGGTGTTCATTAAAATCCACTTTTATTGTGCTGCTCTTATTGTCATGGTGATTGTGGTAGCAGAGGTGGTTGTGATAGTATTTGTATCTGTGGTGGTGATGATACTTAGGGGGGTAGTCATAGTGGTAGTTTTGGTGGTTGTAATTGTAGTGATGATGATGGTGGTGGCAGTAGTGGTGATGATCATGGTGGTAGTAGTGGTGATGATGGTGGTGGTAGTAGTAATGATAGTGGTGGTGGTAGTAGTAGTAGTGATTGTGGTGGTGCAGAGATTTTTACCATTTTTCAGAGTAAAATTTGATATTATTGGCTGGTCTTCTAAGTCTGATAGTTGCTGTGACATGGAAAAATAACTCATGATACAGGACAAGATTGTGTAGTAGTAGTAGTAGTAGTGTGTTGTTTGTCCATCAAGAATGATGATGACCATTCATTTCATCCAGTGGGGTTGAAGGTATGGAGCCGTGGGTTCTAAGATGGCTGATAAGGCCTATTTTGGCTCGAAATGTTCTTTGACAATGTGGACAAAGAATACTAGACGTTTCTGGAGGAGGATTTCCTGCAGTGGTTTTTCTGTCCTGCCTTTTCTTTACAGCTCTTGCAGTCCTGGTTGCCTCACACATGACTGCACCCTTGTGTAATGATGCACGCCACGAATTCCGGGCTCTGGCTGTAGTCTCCCAGGTGTTATGACGAATTCCAAATGCATTCAGAGAGATTTTCAGAGTGTCTTTAAAGCGTTTCCTCTGTCCACCTTGGGAGCGTTTACCACAACGCAGTTCGCTGTAAAAACATTTTTTAGGGAGCCTGTGATCTGGCATGCGAGTCAAGTGACCAGCCCAACGAATCTGATTCTTCATCAGTAGAGTGTGGCTACTGGTCATGGACGCTCTTTCTAGGACTTCAGTGTCTGGGATCTTGTCTTGCCATTTAATCTTCAGTAGCTTCCTTAGGCAGACTGTGTGGAAGTGGTTTAATTTCCTAGCGTGTCGCTGATAAACAGTCCAGGTTTCACAAGCATATAGCAGTGTGGATAATACAACTGCTTTGTAGACTTTTAGCTTTGTTTGCAGGCTTATTCCAGTTCTGTCCCATACATTCTTGTACAGTCTGCCAAAGGCTGCACTGGCCTTGGAGATTCTTGCATTCACTTTGTCATCAATTGTGGCAGCTTGTGACACGGTGCTGCCAAGATAGGTGAATTTGTCCATAGCACTTAGTCTATGATCATTCACTTTGATATTCGGCACAGTGTGATTATTCCCTGGAGCTGGCTGGTACATAACTACAGTCTTTTCCAAGTTGATATTGAGCCCAAAGTTGGCACAGGCATGTGAGGAAGCTGTAACATTATGTTGCATGTCCACCTCTGAGTTGGCGTATAGATCGCAATCATCAGCAAATAGGAGCTCTCTGACGGTGTCGCTGTTAATTTTGGTTTTACCTTTCAGCCTTCTGAGATTGAATAACTTTCCATCCATACGGTAGTTGATGTCTACTCCAATGTCGTCGTTCTCAAAGGCATTCATCAACATGGCTGAAAACATGAGGCTGAACAGTGTTGGTGCCAGGACAGCAGAAGCGATAGTAGATTAGTAGTAGTAGTAGTAGTAGTAGTAGTAGTAGTAGTAGTAGTAGTAGTAGTAGTAGTAGAGTAGTAGCAGTAGCAGTAGTAGTAGTAGTAGTAGTAGTAGTAGTAGTAGTAGTAGTAGTAGTAGTAGTAATAGTAACAGCAGTAGTAGTAGTAGTAGTAGTAGTAGTAGTAGTAGTAGTAGTAATAGTAACAGCAGTAGTAGTAGTAGTAGTAGTAATAGTAACAGCAGTAGTAGTAGTAGTAGTAGTAGTAGTAGTAGTAGTAGTAGTAGTAACAGCAGTAGTAGTAGTAGTAGTAGTAGTAGTAATAGTAACAGCAGTAGTAGTAGTAGTAGTAGTAGTGCCGGTCTCTCTGGCCGAGGGGTTACAACACTTTCTCTCTGTAATCCCGTTTATCACGCAGAGTCTCGTAGCGGAGCGAGAGCTGAGGCGGTTCGACCCCCGCTGGTGACTTGCGGGATAACTGAGCCGGCCGCTCAGAAAGCAATGGCAAACTACTGAGCGTAATCTTGCCAAGAGATCAACAGACAGCTGAAAGATGCTGGTGTTGACAGCTAAGTCCTGTAAAGGATATGCTTTAAAAAAAAAAAAAAAAGTAGTAGTAGTGGTGGTGGCGGCAGCGGTGGTGGTGGTGGTGTGACGTGGAAGAAGAAACAATGTTGTGGAAATGTCTGTTGTTTGATGTATGTAAACACAGGTTGAGCTGGAAGGATATTTGGTTGCCTGTGACAGGACATGTTCTCATTGTTATCCTCAGACGAGGTGAGAGTTGAAGAGAAACGTCAGAGTGTGGAACTTGACCTTGACCTGCCCCAGGAAGTGATACCTGACACAGACAGTTGCACAGTTCATGCTATGGGTAAGGTCATACAGCAAATGCGCTGTTTTCATCATCATCATCATCATCATCATCTTCAACATCATCATTAATTTTATTCTTCATATGCTGTCCTTTAACATCCACTGGAGAATAAGCAGTCAAATCAACTCACTGCTAGCGGATCTAGGTTTTGTTATCTCCTACAGCTCCTTCCATCTCATCTCATCTCATCTCATCTCATCTCATCTCATCTCATCTCATCTCATCTCATCGTGTTCCTCTTGTACCTTGTGGTGTCGAGGTGAAGTATAAACAGCGGGAGAGTACCATTTATGGGCTTCGTGTATCAAGACTCAAACGGACTCTTTGATTCCCTCTGTCCATTGTTTACGTGGTCTGCCTCTTCTTCTGGTTCCATTTGGTTTGTACATCGTTGCTTGCTGTGGTATACTGTCAGATGGTAGCCTAGTTATGTGGCCGAACCATTTCACTTGCTGTTATCTAATGAAAGCGAGCACTAATTCTCTTCTCCATAGTTTAGTAGGTCTCCCACTAATTCCTTTGCCCTGTCGATACCAGAGAGAGGACTCACTTGGTTTATTGTTAAGTTTTTTCTCAGTGTTTGTCATATCCACTGTTCATGTCTTTCCTTCACATCTTGATTCAGTGGAATTTTTTTAGTTCTCTCCATAAGCACCAAGTTAGTGATTCACATTTGATCTGGGACAGGGAAGAAATCTGGACATTTATTGAAACATGCAACACAGTGTGTTTAACACTCAAATCCAGAAGATCTTTTCTCCTGGGCATGCCGGTGTGCTGGGGAATGAACAGGCGGACAGATTGGCTGGCTCGGCAAAACTTGGTGGAGTATTGATGCATGACAAGGCAGATGTGGTTGCGGCCTTGTGGGAGCATGTACACCTCGGAGGAGCAAATGGATCACCATGGTCTGGTTAGAATGAGGCAGCGAGGAGTGACGAGGGGATCTGGCTGATGCTCGACGCTCAGAGGAAAGGCGAGACGAACATATAATCAGATTGCTACTGGAACTATTAGTGTTGGAACTCTTCGCTGGTTGCTGAGGATGGGGACGGAGCGCTTATGGGAATGTCCCGAATGCTGTGATGTCGGTTCCTAAATCAATCAATCAATCAATCAATCCAGAAGCCAGTATTTTTGGTTGATATTTCCAGGTGTTCATTGCGGGATATTTCAACTAAATGTTTTTGTTATTTTTCTCCTTGCCTATAAATTTTTAAAAACTCTATGTCTACCTAGTATAATACAAATATAGTTTTGTGAAAGCCTGAGAAAAAAATAACTAGACACTATCTTGTCTGGAACTCACAATGCAAACGGAATAGCGGGAGGCTTAAAATACACGGAGAAGAGAATTACAGACAGAGATGAATAATATTGGGACGACATGGAGGAAGCTGCAGGACATAGCAACAGATGGGGCGGCTTGGTGTGGATTGGTTGAGGGCCTGTACCCCAGGGGGTGGGGATAAAGGCAGAAGAAGAAGAAGATAGTTTTGAAGACTGTGAAAATAAATTAAGCATTAATCTTGAGCCCTAAATTACAACTTTGAAAATGAACCAATGAACAAACTTTATTTTTAAAGGATCACAAATTGGGAATGCGGGTATTCCATGGTATTCTTTGCAATTTTCCCAGAAACCACGTTTCTCCATGAAAATCCTAGTGTAGATGATAAATGCCAAAGAAAGAAAATCATATATTCTTTACCTGGCATAGATGCTAACAGAATTATCATTTTCCATCACACAGGTGATCTTCTTGGCCCAACTTTGCAGGTAGCAATCGAAGGTGTGGCCGAGATGCTGCGCATGCCGACCGGATGCGGTGAACAGAATTTGATCTATCTTGCCCCAAATGTGTACGTCACTAGGTACCTCCGATCTACCCGGCGACTATCAGCGGCCATTGAGAAAAAGGCAACAATTCTGATCAGACAGGGTAAGAGAAGAAAACAATATGGTGGTACAGTTTCAAATGTGGTCTACAGAGGTTTGTTTACTGACATACTACAGTAGTAGGGCAGAGGTCAAACATGATGAAAAACATTTAGTATATTATCATGTAGCAATTCCTGTACAGAAATCCACTCTCATTGTCACCAGCTGGAAAGACTCTACATCCTTCATCATTACAACTGCCTCATATATTTTCATGGCCAGGGTGTCTTTAATGTATATCCTGTGTCCACCTTCGTGGTGTCACCTTGCCTCATCTTTCATACCTTCCTTGGAATAAAACAGCACATGAGGAACACTTCATACATCATTGCATGGAACTTCACAACAACTGATGAACATTTGCATCTATCACTAGGCAATTGGCTAAAACAGTAACAATTATTACAATCTTTGGGTTAGGGAAAGCTAAAGTAACAATGAAGATTTTGTGTTTGTTTTTTTTGTGTCGCTCGCTTTGATCTCAAGCGTAGTCTATACATGTGCTACTACGTCTAGTGGAGTGGACGGACTTTTATGTGTGGGTCAGCTTTCCCTATTACAAGTGTTCCTCACCATCAGGCGAACCCACTCTGACTTCAGAGATACTTGTAATTTACATCCCCAAGTCAAGGACGAGAAATCAACATTTTAGGCCAACTGAACATCTAGGGGTTGAACTGGCTACCTCGGCATCAGCATATTAGAAGTTTAAGAACATACACCCTTATCCATTGGGCCATGCTGTTCTACACCATGAACTTATGACTGGTATATTACAAGCCTTCAGCTCTCCACTCACCCACCTTTCAGATTTTGCAATGAAATTTGTGCATGTGAAAACAAATCAGCTAGAACATTTTCTTTCACTGATTCAGTGCCAAAGAAAAATATATTGTCAGATGTGACATCCCATTTGAACAGAAGGATGACATATCACCATACTAGGTTCATCGTGTGGATTATTTTGTTTCTTGGTATCTTCCACAATTTTAATGCGCAGTAAATGGAAATTATAATAATTGGTCATTTGATTGTGTTCGATGTTTGGCACTGAATCAGTTAAATAACAATGGACAGCAGCTGCTCCATCCAGATACTCACAGGTAGCATAAAGCTACATTACTTATGAGATTTTTAATATTGTTCTTAGGTGTTGCTAGACAGATGACATTCAGAAAACCAGATTCATCCTACGCCACTTGGCCACATGCAGACTCAAGCACCTGGTAAACATGTAATGTTGCCTGTAGACTGTTCTTGTCTGCATATGCCAGTTTGCATTTTTGAAAAACTACTTTCCAGCTTTTTTATTTTTTCAATATTTCTATTTTACTGCTATTTCATACTTACTGTTTACTTGATTTCTTGCTGTCTGTTAACGGGCTGGTTTATCTCCCCCCAGGGGAAAAATACATATTTGTAAGTTAATAGCGGTATATAGTTATTTATAACTAACAATATGAGTGATAAAAACACACAATAATTGAGACAGAGGCTGCAAACTTGAGATCTATATGGGAAAAACTGTTGAATATCTGTAAGTTGTAGCATTTTGGGAGGCATTGTGTTGCCATGGATATCTCACAAGTGTGTTTTATTCCTTTCATTTTAACATGAGCTTGAAATGTTAGGCTTTCACATGTTCTAGGTCATGGATTAATGAGTTGGGGTGGCCAGTTCCTGTACTCACTACAGTTCCTTTTGTACATTCTGTTTATATGTTCAGTAATTGTATTACCATGTCTTTGTTCTGCATTAATGTAAAGGCATAGTACATAACCGGTACATGGCTGGTTTCCCTGGCCAAGAGGTTAACGACATTGTTCGTAATCCCATATATCCATGTGGGGAAAACAGCAACTGCGAGATTCGGCAGTGGATCGTGCTGTGCTGGTAACTTATGGGGGTATGTGAGCTGGTCATTCAGAAATTAATGGCAAACCACTGAATGTAAAACTTACCTATTAAATAGCAGCTGAAAAATGCTGGTTTTGACTGCAACGTCCTGTAAGGGATATGCAACATAAAAATAAATAGTACATAACACATATGTTCATAACATAACATAACACAACTGATGTGTGAAAGATGAGTGGTTGGAAAGGCCAAATGTAAGATGAGACTGCGTGCCCATTGGAAGGGATCATGTTTCAGCACGTTGTTCTGGACATGGACATGTAGTAATGTGGCTTTGAGCTTGTGTAACAGAAGTTGGTGGCGGATTCATTGGGTTCGATGATGGAATCTCTTAATTGGGCTGATTTATCTCCCCAGGCTGACGGCTTTTGCCATGAAGACTCTATGCCAGGCAGAACATTACATCACAGTAGACCACAACCAGACCTGTGATTCCTTGCACTGGATCGCTCAACAACAGAACACAGATGGCAGCTTCAAGGAAGAAACCTGGGTCACACATAGGGAAATGTTGGTGAGTTGTATTGGCAGTGGTTGGTTGTTTGGTTGGTTGGTTGGGTGGTTGGTTGCTTGCTTGCTTGCTTGCTTGCTTGCTTGGTTGGTTGGTTGGTTGGTTGTTGGGTGGGTGGTTGGTTTGTTGGTTGGTGGGTGGGCTGGTATTGGTGGGTGGGTTGGTTGATTGATGAATTGATTTGTTGGTTGATTGGATGATTGAATGAATGATTGGGTAGGCAATTATATGGTTGGTTAGTTGATTGGGTAAGATGAATGGTTAGTTGAATGGTTGGCTGAATGGGTGAGTAGGTGGGTTGAATGGTTAATTGTTTGATAGGTTGGTTGATTGGTTGGTTGAATGGTTGGTTGGGTTTGTGGTTTGGTTGGTTGGTGGTTGGTTGGTTGTTTGATTGAATGGTTGGTTGGTTGCTTGGTTGGTTGGTTAATTCTGTTTGAGATAGCAAGATGGGGAAAAGCAATATTTCCCAAGTCATCAGCAAATCGCCTAATGACGTCATGTCTGGACCATTTTGGGAGCCAGATTTATAGTAGGTTGGTGGAATAACTTCATACTACTGTTTGTGCTGACATGACATGTTCTACTATATCTTCCTATTTCATTGCCAGGGCGGTATCAATGGCGACGTATCCCACGCTGCCTATATCTTGACAGCTTTGCTGGAGTGTGGTTGCCAAGGGGAGGTAACTATGAAGTTTATAATTCAGCAAGATTCTTCAATTAATCATAGCATTTTATTATTATAGCTAAGTGGCAGTTTTATGTGTTATGTCAAATCAGTTCAAACTTTGTGCTGCCTGGAACTAGAGAGGAACTCCACGCATTGTGGAGCACATCATGATAACTTGCCTGACTGTCTAAATGTCACAGACATGCTTGCAAGAAGAAAAAAGGGAAATCTGCATTCTTTCATTTAATTTATTGTGTCACATAGCCGTCCTATAGGATATATTGTGAGTTATTTGTGTTATTCTGCTTATTATTAATAAATATTGTTGTTATTAGTATTCCTTTATGTATTTCTTTTCCGAAAATGTGTGCAACATCTGCATAGAAGAAAACTGGTCACTCCATCTCATAAAGCTGTAACTAAATTATGTGAAATTCTAAGCTCCTTATGGCAATTTCATAATTGATTATTTACATTTTATTCAGTTTTATCTCTACCTACATATTTACCATTTCCTGTGTCTTATTTCATGCAGAGACAGAAAGAAACCATTGACAAGGCTCAAGGCTACGTGGAGGCTCACATAGGTCAGACAGACAGGCCGTTGGCGGTTGCTCTCAGTGCTTATGCCTTGACCTTGGCAGGAAGTCAGCACAGTGACACTCTGGTCAAACGCTTGTTGTCCATGGCAAAGTCTTCCCCTGAAGGTACTTTACATTCACACAGCTGTTTTAATCTGTCATGTGAACACAGCTGTTTTAATCTGTCATGTGAACACAGCTGTTTTAATCTGTCATGTGAACACATCTGTTTTAATCTGTCATGTGAACACAGCTGTTTTAATCTGTCATGTGAACACAGCTGTTTTAATCTGTCATGTGAACACAGCTGTTTTAATCTGTCATGTGAACACAGCTGTTTTAATCTGTCATGTGAACACAGCTGTTTTAATCTGTCATGTGAACACAGCTGTTTTAATCTGTCATGTGAACACAGCTGTTTTAATCTGTCATGTGAACACAGCTGTTTTAATCTGTCATGTGAACACAGCTGTTTTAATCTGTCATGTGAACACAGCTGTTTTAATCTGTCATGTGAACACAGCTGTTTTAATCTGTCATGTGAACACAGCTGTTTTAATCTGTCATGTGAACACAGCTGTTTTAATCTGTCATGTGAACACAGCTGTTTTAATCTGTCATGTGAACACAGCTGTTTTAATCTGTCATGTGAACACAGCTGTTTTAATCTGTCATGTGAACACAGCTGTTTTAATCTGTCATGTGAACACAGCTGTTTTAATCTGTCATGTGAACACAGCTGTTTTAATCTGTCATGTGAACATAGCTGTTTTAATCTGTCATGTGAACACAGCTGTTTTAATCTGTCATGTGAACACAGCTGTTTTAATCTGTCATGTGAACACAGCTGTTTTAATCTGTCATGTGAACACAGCTGTTTTAATCTGTCATGTGAACACAGCTGTTTTAATCTATATATTATCTAACCCAGTGAGATCAATATGGCTGAACGGATAAGAGCACTTCCTCTTAAACTTCTGGTGTGCTGATGCTGAAGTAGCAGGTTCACGCCCTACACTGATCAAATGTTGGCTTCTCATCCTTGACTTGGAGATGTAAATTACAAGTAACTCGGAAATCAGAGTCTGCTCACCTTATGGTGAGGGACACTGGTAATAGGGAAAGTTAGCCCACATGCAAAAATCAGTCCAACAAGGACTACAATTGAGTTCAAAGCAAGGAAAATAAAATAATAATAATCTAATGCAGTGCAGATTCTGAGAGGTGCAGATTCTGAGAGGTGCAGATTTGGACTTTCTGGGCAGTTGTCTTTGGTCCACATTTGAACAAAGCTATGAGGGTAAGTCAATAAGTAAGTAAGTAACAAAATGATATACGATAGCTGAGAAATGGGTGCTGGTAGTTTATAAAGGTGTCATTATGTGGCATGTCCATCTATCTTGATGTCTATGTGTGACAGATGATCATTGCCGCATGTATGTGCATTCAGAGCTTAACATGCACATGGTGTTGAAAATGTCTACCATACTTGAAGATTGCACCACCAAAATAAAGCAAAGCATGAAAATGGTAGGTTTTTGGGCCAGAGGCCTCTTCACCAAGGATATTCATATGGAAATATTACCTGCCTATGGTGGCAAAGGTTTGTCATGGAACATAGTAAATAAAATCTTTCATTTTGCACAAAACTGGCTGGAGCTAACTCTCCAGTTTTGTGCACGTACAAAGATTTTGTTTTAAATTTGTGATTACCATGGGGATAACAGACGCACCACATTCAAACAATACCTGTTTGTTTTAAGTATTTCAGCCAAAGTATTATTCATTTATTCATCTCACATGATGTAAAACTCTGCAGTATGCACCTGACGAGATGTGCTGAAATATGCCAGGCAATAAATCGTGCAACATATTGTTTGTGGCTTAAATTGTTTTGAAATCATGTATTTGTTTCACATATTAGATACCAGTTTTTACATCATGTATTTGTTCCACATATTAGATACCAGTTTTGCTAAATAGTATTTGAACCTATCTGAGACCTTCCAATTATGAAATCTGCTGACATTGGAGTCCTTCCATTCCTGAAATCTGCTGAAATGCTGAAATCAGAGTCCTTCCATTCCTGAAATCTGCAGAGTGCCACCGGAGCAGTCAGACTTGTGCACAGTTATAATCACATTGAGCAGGGAGTGGCCAGCAGAGGCCACGGAAGTGGAAATCCAGCAACTAATTCAGGAGAATGCTCGCTCGGGTGATGTGATTATCTACACAGATGGGTCGGTGTTGAGAGGTAGAAGAAGTGCCTGGGGTTTCTTAGCAAAAGCTAATGGTTAACGTTTGGTGCAGGAGAGCCTGGCATATGATACCACAACATCTAGCTTAAGAATGGAGGTGGAGGCAGTCAGTGCAGCTTTCTGCTGGATGGAGAATACAATACACACACACATCGTGATTGTAACAGACTCAGAAAGCATGCTGAGGAAGGTGAGGACAGGCAAGCTTCGGGCAGAGTGGCTTGCTTTGCTTCGGAGGTCACGGGTGGCAAGCATCACCTGAATCTTTTCTCCGGGGCATGCTGGGGAATGAACAGGTGGACAGATTGGCTGGCTCTGCAAAACTTGGTGGAGTATTGATGCATGACAAGGCAGACGTGGTTTCGGCCTTGTGGGAGCACGTGTACACCTCGGAGGAGCAAATGGATCACCATGGTCTGGTAAGAATGCGACAGCAAGGGGTGACAAGGGGATCTGGCTGACGCTTGACGCTCAGAGGAAAGGCGAGACGGACATATAATCAGATTGCTACTGGTACTATCGGTGTTGGAACTCTTCGCTGGCTGCTGGGATGGGGACGGAGCGCTTATGGGAATGCCCCGAATGCTGTGATGTCGGTTCTTAAATCAATCAATCAATCAATCCTGAAATCTGCTGAAATCAGAGTCCTTCCATTCCTCAGCCTTCACTTACTGGGTGCCAGGGAGTGAGTCAGACTTTGGGGATCATCAGAAGCCATACTGGTATGCCAAGAAGCCCAGTGCTCTGGCAGTGGAGGTCACAGCCTATGCCCTTCTGACCTTTCTGGCACGTGGTGATATTACTACCAGCACGAGCATTGTTGGATGGCTGTTACAGCAGAGAAACTCCCATGGGGCCTTCATCTCCACGCAGGTAGATTGTTCTGTTGTTTCTGCTGCTGCTGCTGTTATTGTTGTTGTTGTTCTTCTGATTGTTGCTGTTATTCATGTTTTTATGTTGTTATTATTGCTGCTGCTGTTATTGTTCTTGTTGCTGTTGCTCCTGTTGTTGTTGTGATTCTTGTTTTTGCTGTTGTTTCTGCTTCTGTTATTTAATGATGTTGTAGCTACTATTAACTATATAACTAATTAATAACTAAAAATTAACTAATAACTATATGTTGTTACTACTGCTGTTGTTGTTCTTTTCATTGCTGCTTTGTTCCTGTTGTTGTTGCCGCTATTGGTGTTGTTGCCGCTGGTGGTGTTGTTGTTGCTGTTGTTGTCAAAGCCTATCAGTTTGAAATTAAACATAAAGATACTTCAAGAGCCCGTGTAGACACAACAAACACAACATATTATTTGTGATCATTTCCCCACTCTGCTGTCTGTTCACCTGGCCTGAGTTATGTACATATGCTTCTTGTTTTGTGGATATTTCCCATCGATTGCCGTTGATCATCCTTGATGGATTGGAGGCTAGTGAGGACTTAGTTTCATCTTGCTAGGTGAACAGCAGACGCATTCCCGCCATGCTCCCGAGATTTCCAGGAAGTGAGTGCAAAACGTAGGTTCTGCTTGTTTACAATCAATGCAGGGTATAGCTGTGCCTCTCGTATCACGCAAATTTGGAATCCTTAGAGCTTGCTGCACTGCAGTGAAGACTATGGTCTATTCTCCCTTCGTTGGCCAGACTAATGGCTGCACAGAATGCAATATAGATTAGTGTCTGCAAGGAAGTTCCACAGACTAGTGTCTGTCCAGGATATCCCACAAATAACAGTCTCCATATTGAACCATCATACTGTTGTAGATTTCACAAGGTTTTACAACCTTTCGCCACAAAATATTAATAATGTCGCATTGTTCTTCCATGGTGCAAGTAAATAGTGGGGCAGTCATATTGTAATTACTTGTGTGCATGTTCAAGCTGTTCGATCTTCATTACCCTTATATGGGGTATTGCTTAAGAGCCAGTTTGTGTCCTAAAATAGTATGTTCCATTCTTGTCCAAATTCTTCCATGCACTTTATAATAAAATTCTTGTTACTAAATGACTTTTTTCCTTGTAGATTAAGTATTTTATCTATGATTATAGATTTAATATTGTATCTCTGATTGTAGATTTATTACTTTATCTCTGATTGTAAATTTGACATTTTATACGTGATTGTAGACTGAATATTTTATTTGTTATTGTAGATAATTTACCTGTGATTATAGATTTTATATTTTATCTGTGATTCAGTATTGAATATTTCTCTTATTGTAAGCACAGTATATTACCTCTCATTGTAAGTTAAATATATTATCTACAATTTTACACTGAATTTTGTTATCTCTGAATATAGATTCAAAATTTGAAATGGAAATAGAAGGGAAAATTCTTAACAAATTGGATAATATTAAATACATAGGGGCATTTATGACATCAGAGGGAAGGTGCACAGCAGAGATTAAGAGCAGATTAGGGCAAGCAAAAGCTACATTTCAGAAAATGAAAAGTATTTTATGCAGTAAGTCACTATCATTGAATGTAAGAAAGTGAGTGCTGAAGTGCTGTACAGAACCTGTTTTGCTGTATGGCAGCGAATCTTGGAATGTAAATGGACAAATTAAGAAGAACTTGGAAGCAACAGAGATGCAGTTCTAAGACAAATTTTGCGAATTCCTTGGACTGCCAGAGTATTTAACAATGATTGCCTGAAAAAGGCTAATGAAACTAGAACATTATATACAGCAATAAGAAAGAGACAAACAGCTTTTTTTTTGGTCATGTGATGAGAAGAGAAGCATTGGAGAACATTGTGACAACTGGAAAGATCGAGAGGAAGAGGGGCAGAGGCCAACCAAGAGAAATGATGCTGGATGGATTGAGATGGTAACATGGAAGAATATCAGCAGCAGAGTTGATCCAGAACACCAAAGACCAAGATATGTTGAGAGACATGAACGCCTACACCAGCTGGCTGGGCAGTAGTATATAGGGAATTAGAAAGAGTACACTTCCCCACAGACCCCGCGGTGGGGCCGAATCGCCCCCTAAGGGGGTCAAATAAGGGTCCGAACCGATGCGCGCCCCCCTAAGGGTCCGACCCCCCTAAGGGCTCGAACAGAGGGTCCGAACCGACCCCAGCAAGAGAGGCTCGGTCTGACTCGATACCCAGACATATTATTTTGGAATTAAAGCTGTATGAGATATAGGGGTACGCACCATGAACATGTGTCGGTGGCTACTGTTGGGGACGACGCGCCAGTGTAACTATAGCGCAAAAATCGCTGGGGCAACCCCGAGTGTGGGCAACCATATTTTGTTATAGGAGGGTGACTATACTGCGTTACACAATTAGAGCCTTACCAACCAGCCATATCATGATGGGCACCGCTACGCGAATACGCATGGGAGCACTCGGCGAGCGGGCATGCTCTCTCACCGAGCACCACCAACACAAATTGCAACAGCCAAGACCCCCTCCCAGAAATATTAGGGGGCGCCGGGCAGCGCGTCGAATTAGAGGTTGACTTATCGGGCACATACAGATGGAGACCTATGGATGTGAGTGGCCGAAGCTCGACACAGAACTTCATTGCGGCCGCCCAGCCATCGGCCTTTATTGTTCTTGGCACGATGAAAAGGCAAAGCGGGGTGAGGTGATAGAAGAGTGTATATTCTGTGAGAGGGGTGTTAGGAAACCATATGAGATGTGTGAGCGTTGCACGTTAGACGAGCTTCATAAGATGTTTTGGAAGTTTGAAAAGACGACCGGCATCAAGCTGCTACTCTATAAACGGATGAAGCTAAGTCCTCAATATGAACCAGAGGGCCGCCCACCATACCAACGATAAATAGGTGTATAATGGGGCACATACATCCACACACGCACACATACGCACGCATACACACACGCCCCGATAATCAAATTTGTGCGCCAGACAACGCCACTTCCTGCTAAAATGATCACGCCGGAAGGACCGTGATCAAAACATAGAAGCGTGATCAATTTGTCTTTGCGTGACGAGTTTTATGAACGAGTGCCGCGCCGTGATTTTTGTTCTCGCGAAAAAATCCCACGCGTGCTGCGCGGTGATTTTTTTGGTTCTCGTGAAAAATCTCACAAGGCAAGCGCCAGTTAGCTTTGTGTAGCCAACCTTCATTGTGGAGACGACACTTGATTGAGTCAGCTGAAACATATTTAATGAGTGTATTGTTAGAATAACACTTGAGATGTTAAGTGTATTACTTCTGTGTAGTGGGAATCCGCCGCACTTAGTATTCTTTCATATTCATTACTTCCATATAAAGTTTTACCAAACAGAATTACACCACATGGTGTATGGTGTTGATACATGTCGTTGCGGTGATTAGCCTTCATCAACAAACAAAACACAACATATAGAACAGGAGATCTTTTCATTCACATGTGGCAATAGGATGAGAAAAATGGAAAAGCAATGAATGGAAAAAATGTTCATACATACCTCAGAATTTTACATTGTTTATCCGAGGAGTATATCCTATTACTGAAATCCACTGGCGGATCGTTCGGTGGAATAGGGGGGTGGTTCCAAACTGTCCTGATCGCGTATACAGGTTATTTCGATCCTATAGCTTTGACGAATTCTGCCCGTGCCTGGTCCCGCCCTTTCAGAATGAGAGACTTTTTTGTCTCTTCGTCTAGATCCGCCGGCGCCTTGCTCCGAATATCTTTTTTCAACTGGTGAAATTTATTTTCTTCAGCTGTAATTATTTTATACTCCACGTCTGAAATTCTCCCATCATCCAAAGCCTTTGAAACAAGGTCGGCTATACTAGAAAGCTTAGCCATCGCCAGAGTGCAAATTTCATCATGCTTCTTAGCTTTTGATGTTAGTTTGTGGGACGCTAGCTTGCTCCCAGCGGACATGATTCCACAAGCTAGGGCAGCTATCTCGAGCCCGACAACTATAGGGGCAGCGATAATGGTGGTAAGAAGCCCAACACCCCCCACCCCCATACCAAGGCTAGCCGCCAGCATCGCGCTGTCCACAGCGTCTAATGCATTAACGGCACGCTGATATTTTTTATACAGTGCAGCCCGTTTGTCCCTTTCATCTTCCAGAGACTTCCGAAGACGGGTAAGCTCTTGAATACGATAGGCACCGCCGTCACTAGTATCGATTGTAGGATAGAGCGACATTATTCTTTGCGCGTCAAACCTACTTCTTCAACTGAGATATTAAATGTTCAATGCGAACGGTGCTAATCGGCCCTGTAGTGAACAAAAGCCGGACAAAAGCAGTAACGGTAGTAAAAATGATTTCATCTACCGCAACCTCACCGAGCTCTACTATAATATCCGTCTCTGTTGCCCGGGCCGCCCACGTCCCGTCGGCCGCGGAAGTAATGACGAGAGCAACATGCCTGGGGAGTGATGACGCACTCCATTTAATAGAGACCCCAGGAAGGACTGGGGCAAACTCTGTCTGTGCCACAGGCCCAATAGCTAACTCGAGATAGATGGTTGACTCCTTAGGAGGCTTACCTAGCATATCAAGGTCAGCTTTACACTCTGTAACAGCCTTCAGGCAATATTTAGTCCCCTGGGCTTTAGCCTCAGTCGCCGATATGGCATAGAAGAGAGCCCTGGCGCACTGCATTTTCAGAAATGACTGGTAGGTCACAACAGGAGACTTGTTGGGGCGTGTGACTGTCCTGCAGGTCTGATAACTCACAAACACCTTGCCCATGTTGGTTAACCTGATAAGTATCCCATTGGGCTCGAGGTGAGTATATCCCGTGCGAAGCTCAAGCTGCAGATCCCAGTCATCGTCGTCGGGATGGTCTATGGCGGCACGAGCATAGACCCCCTGGGGAGTGAGCTGGAGGCCATAGATCTTGTAGTTATGACCCGGCTCCCGCCACCCAATAGTGTCGGCCAAATCAGCAAAGGTTAGGGTAGAGCATGCTCTTGGGCGATGCCTTCCTGGACCTTCTGAATCAGCCATTGTGTTTTCTGATGTGGAGTTCACAACTTAGATATGCTAGTGGCACAGCTTTGCCTTTTTCATCACAGACTGAAAGTCTAATATCGTTTAGAGTTCCTGTCTCCAACTTCTTATAACGAGGCACAGAGAAAACCTCGTGTCTCCCTTGATTACATTCCACATTTTTAACGGGCACAACCCTGAGGAGTGTGGAGGGAAGCGAATTATGACGGTTCTCATATGATGATAGACCCTCGAGATGAATGTACAACTCCTTATATAAGAGGAGTCTGGGAAACTCTTTTCCAACCGTCCCGGTATCATACAATTCCCACTCAGAACCCCCAAGAGTGTAGGATAAGCCTGCTCCCAATATATTGGCGTAGTCATATATACCATCGAGGCTTACAAGACCAGTTGCGGGGTTCTGTGTCAGAGAAAACTTTTGAGGCTCAAAGAATTGTTTGTTGAGGGTACACACATCATAGTATCCATCGGGTATAACAATCTGCTTACCCTCCACCCAGAACTTATTATTGTCCAGCTTATAGGAAATATTAACCCACGCAGGGTAGAACAACAATTCCACGATAGCTACCTCTGGGTCACCATCACGGTTGTCTAGGACCGGGTTGAGGGGGATGGGTTCCCCACGCTGAATGTTGGTTAATGTGATGTACATTTTAGCATGCCTGATAATTTACGAGTTCAATAAGGATGGTAAATTCCCAATGGAGCAGCCATGTCTGATGTGGAGTACACAGCTTAGATATGCCAGTGGCACGTCGTCACCCTTTTCATCCAGGACTGAAAGTCTTATACCCCCTACAGTTCCAGTTTCCAGTTTTTTATAATGAGGCATAGAGAAAAGCTCATGTCTCCCTTGATTACATTCCTCTTTTTTACCAGGTACAGCCCGGAGGAGTGTGGAGGGAAGCGAATTATGACGGTTTTCATATGATGATAGGCCCTCGAGATGAATGTACAACTCCTTATATATGATAAGGGTAGGAAACTTCGCCGCATAGAATGTAAACACCTCATTGAACCGCTCACTTCTGTAGTCTATGCCGAACCCAAGAACCCCACCTAGCCCTCCGAACCCTAAGACCACCCCCGATTTTATACCACCGAGACTTACAAGGCCAGTTGCGGGGTTGAGAGAAAGAGAGAGCTTCCGTGGCTCAAAGAATTGCTTGTTGAGAGCACAGACATCATAATACCCGTCGGGGATAACAACAATCTCGTCACCAAGTTTGAACCAATTGTTTTTCAGCTTCTCGGAAATATTAACCCACGCGGGGTAGAACAACAATTCCACGATAGCCACCTCTAGGTCACCATCGCGATTGTCTAGGACCGGGTTGAGGGGGATGGGTTCCCCATGTTGGACGTTGCTAAGTGTGAAAAACATATTAGCACAGCTAATAATAATGACTGCTTACGAGTTCAATAAGGACGCCAAATACCCGACGGGTGGGGTATACCCGTTTGCTCAAATAAAGGATCTCACAAAGGTGGACATACAGGTCAACCTCCAAGGAGCCTTTCCGACACAGTTCCCCAACATGTTTGAAAAATACCGGTTGCCATACGTGGAGTCAGACCAGATCGTGCAAGCCTGGTACAGCAATCCGATGCAATTCTGGCAAAGCCAACTCAACTTCGCAGTATGGTGTGCCACGGTGGGGTGTGGGGTGTCCGCGCAGGAGCATCTATCCGGCCCTGACCCACTAACGCGAGCCGTCTTCATATTCCATGTCTACTACCAGATTCGCCGAATCCTCAAAGAGATGCGTGTGGCTCTACCACAAGACCAGGGTTGGAACGCCTTTGAAAATCCCTACGATGTAAGAGCCTATTAGCGTATATGCACGGAATTTGGAATTCCCCAGAATGATAACTGGAGACGGCTCGGGAGGAATAACGGGTTGGGGAGTGTATACATTTACTGGACGAAAACTGGTTTTCGCGTCCTGCCTGATGGGCATGATGGTGTATATGACCCAAAGCGCCATTCATTCACACAACAAACCACAAATGACATACTACACATAGATTATATCTCGCAAGATGATATTCACGCTGATTCTGGCTGGCAGGCTTTCATTCTTAACAAGTCACAGGGCTTCACACGCCCCGGTGTTGAGCGAATAAATGACAGCATTCGAACCTATGTGTGGGCCATCTTAGGGGCCCAGGCTCAGACTAGAACACGAATTCTGGGAACCGGAACGGCGTTTGATGCCCAGAAGCAATTTCTGGTATTAGTAGAAGACGCCATCTCTGCGCCCGTCGATCTCGCGGCGGCCATCAAAAGATATCAGGATGTGCTACAAAACGCGAGCTCAGAAGTTAATTATGTCTTTGGAACGGGGTTGTATATGGCCCCCAGCGACATGCTGCTTCGCATTGGCCAGATAGTTGGATATAACAACATGATCATCATCGCAGAGCCATGCCTAAAGCGTGGCCTGAATACAACCATTAATGCCCCAGACCTGTCCAGCATTGCACAGCCGCCACCGATGGTAGAGCTGCCCAGCAATGCTCAGCCAGCGCAGCCGACCACTAGCATAGCTGATAAGGCAGCTGGGCTGCAGCATCAAAATGAAAAGATAGCACTCATTGCTGGGGGTGTCGCAGTCGGTCTAGTGGCCCTATGGTTAGTTCATTTACTTCGCAATTAGCCGCTCTCTGATAGCCAGCAGCAGCAAGCCACCGAGTGCAACCACTAATGCCCAGAGATTTCCAGCCAGCCATCCCACACCCTTACTCAAGAAGTTAAAAAGCCAGGAGATAATGCCGCCTATGATTCCTGGGAGTGCCTCCGCAGCCTTACCAGCTAGCCTGGCTAAAAGGCTCGCTAGGTCTTTCAGTTTCTGCCGAATCCATTCCTTAGCCCCAGGGCCAGGTGGCGGGCCAGGCGGTGGGGTAGGGCCAGGCAGTGGGTTAGGGGATGCACCACCACCGCCACCAGTAATGGCTAGGGTGATAGTGGAAATTAAGAGGCCGAGCGCTGTGAGAATGCTCGCTATGGTGATGCCCTGCTCTCGGAACAGAGTCCGCAGCCTCGCACCCAGTGTGGTGTCTTCATTGACCACCCGATGAATGGTTTCACGGATCCGACTGAATTGGTTGCGTAAGTCTTCGTGTAACTCAGCGACCTCTATTAAAAGCCTCTTCTTAGCTTCTTCAATATCGGCAATCTTTTGCTCTTGAAACTCCCTATTCTCCTCATTGGGTGCTATCAACAATTCCGCCGCCGTATGGTGATTTCTTTATCTTGCTGGTCGAGAATAACGAGGTAGTTTGTGAGTTTACCTTTAATCGTTGTCACCGCTTTGTCAAGTGCCATGAGCCCCCCGAGTTCTCTCACTGGAGGGAGGCCTTTCTCCCCCAGGTACTCGTCTACTATTTGTGAGGTTTCCATAGACTGCCGCAGTCTCAACATGCCCCTTTCTAGGATATTGCCAACATTTACCGCTATGTGTGGGACATCCTGAATATCCGCACCCCCTAGAGCTGCTTGTTCCTGTGCCATAGCAAGATCAGTCTGCTGGAGGATGGCGACAGCCTTTGGTGGTATTTTTTGGTCAAACCCCAATGCACGTCTGGTACTCGCTCTGAGGCTATTCAAAACTAACGGCTTACCATCATCTTTCCGTGTAATCCTTTCTCCCCCAACAATGAGCGCGTTCCTATAACCAAACTTAATTTTAGTATAATCTATGCCAGTTATGGGGCGCACACCCCACTTCTCCTTCACCATTCTAAAATAGTCATCAATAGCACTCTTTTCTAGTTCCACCTGTAAATTGCGGGTCGGGCTCCCCAAGCCATCTGACCACTCTGCATTAACAGTGTGGGGATTGTCGATATCAAAGTCGTCGATGAAGCTTGTCTCTTCCTCGCCCGTTTCAGGCGGCCCCTCTTTGCCATCGAAATCGGTCAACTCAACTCTATCCATATTAGATATTGCTACAAAGCAACATCAATAAACAACTAGCCATGTCTTCAAGTGCATATGGTCGTAAGCTTAACCCTTACCGCCGTCTCCGGGAGCCGCTCGGTGTGAAAGGATTGCGGCAAACGATCATCGTGACCAACAATCCATCTACGATCGGCCCGAAGCAGCAGTTACTAGTTCGTTTTCCCAATCTCGGTGCACACGATGTTATCGTGCCTGGGTCAGTGCGGCTGGCATTCAATGTCGACCTCAGCTCCCCTGATGTCAACCGGTTCGTGGTGCAGAACCTCGGCCGCGCGCTGGTTCAAAAGCTGACCGTCAGGCTCTCTGGCAATGAAGTCTTCTCTCTTGTGGACAGTGATGTCTACAACGTCTACCTGGATCTTTGGAAGAGCCAATCAGAGCGGGTGAGCGCTGTGTATCAAGGCATCGATACAAGCACCGGTATGAATGTGACCAAGGCGCGTGTTGGCGCAGCGGATGCTGTTGTTCTGCCCGCCGCCAATGCGAGAGATGTGGCCATCACGAAGGCCTTCAAAAACAGGTACTACATACCACTAGACTTTGAGCTGCTTGAAACGCATGCGGCCTTCTACCAATCTGCTCTTAGTGATCGGCTGGAGATTGAGTTGACCTTTAACGACGCTTCCCGCGTGATTCGTGCAACTGGTAAAGATGCCGGCAACTCCTCATACTCCCTAGAAAACATCTGTCTCGAGTACGAAGTAGTCACTGAACCCACGTTGGCCCGGCTAATTCGTAGCATGTATGAGAGCCGTATGGTAGTGTTATACGAGCGGGTCCTACGACATAGACGGATCCCTCAGAAAAAGGAGGACTCGATATGGAACATCAATCTGAACACACCCTGTAAGTCTTTGAAAGGCATTCTCCTATTATGGGAAGATCCCGCCAACCAAAAGGATTTTGCACGCCAACCAGTGTTGTTTTACAACCCACAGATCACCAAAGTTGAAGTCATCGTAGAAGAACAAGCCAATCAGCTATTTGCGCACGGTTTAGCACCACACCAGCTCTGGGACGAAGCCAGGAAATTCTTCGCTGGTGGCCTCAAAAGGCACCCTGAGACAAGCGCAGTCGCCAAAGAGCTAGGATTGTTCGATGTCAGTCTAGGCGAGTACTTGACGACAAAATTCTGCTTGTGGCTGGACTTCCGGACCTCTGACGATGACCATCTTCACGGCAGTGGCCGGCGTGTAGAGAACGGCTCTGAGGGCATCACTCTCCAGATCACGAAAGAGGCCGAACCGGCGGGGCCCCTGTACTGCTACGTTTATTTGGTTATGGACGGACAGCTGAACATCGACACCGGGAGATTCGTTAGTGCTGTTTATTAATGGAGTTCCCACTTAAGCCACACTCGGCCATCATCACAGGCCCCACATCGTGTGGTAAAACAGAATTCATTCTCGACCTCCTGGAAGGCCCGTACAGGGGTGTTTTCGAGCATATTGTAATTGCTTGCCCTTCGGTACGATACAATGAAACATACCGGGCCCGGCCGTGGGTGTGGTCAGATCCCGAGGTCTTCATATTTGACCCCGGTGATCGGCTGCTCAAATGGCTAGAGGCCTTCTATAAAATGTTTCAGGGGACACCAACGTTATACATCATTGATGACTGCAGCGCAGAGGACGCTATTGCGCAGAAGCGGACTATGTTGACTTATCTAGCTTTTAGCGGGCGACATGCCCAGCAAAGTCTGTGGGTTCAAACCCAGAAGTACAACGCCGTTGCGAAAGGCCTCAGAGCGCAGACACAGTGGGTGGCGCTCTTCCATTCCAAGGATAAGGATAGCTTTGAAGACTGCCTGGATGAGAACTACATCATCCACTCTAGGGAGGAACGTGATGGGGTGCGAAAGCAACTCGAAGCTAATGAGTTCTCAAAGCTGGTACTGAGGACCAAGTTCCCATTTTCTTATAAAGTGCTCAAAGCTGGTGAGGTTTGTTAGATACTAAGCATATGTTAAGCATCAGCTAAGCATATGTTAAGCAACAGCTAAGCATATGTTAAGCATCAGCTAAGCATATGTTAAGCATCAGCTAAGCATGTATGAAGCAGTGCTTTGTTACTCCGTAACAGTCTTAGTTGTATTACAACTTATATGCACATGTTGTGTGCTTGGATGGGCTGTGCATTCCTATATTAGAGTTAGGTGGCGCGCTTGGGTATTTGCAAACGCTGTGATGGATTGTGACACCATACTCGACCAGCTGTTACGTGAAGAGGTAAAGCCAGCAGAGTCTGCTTCGGAACCTACAACAACACCACAGTCCGGACATGCATCACCACCTGCCACAACACCACAGTCCGGACATGCGTTGCATCGTGAAAGTCTGGCAGCACTTGCGGCTGGGGGACGTGCCGGGCAGTACATAGGAGGTAAGTACTCCAAACTTACTGTGGAACAGGTTGAGGCCTTGCCTGATCAAGAAATTGAGAAGCTATATGCGAGGCACGAGGCGATGCTTGGAGCGGCAATAACAAAGACCCTGGGCACGGCTATGCTACAGATGTACGCACAAGTGGCAAGTATGTTCCTCCCCATTGCTGATAATCAAGCTTTGGTGACAGACCTGGAGGCCGACCCGTTTCTAGGGCATGCACTAAACACAGTTACATGTGAACTCTACCATAAGTTCGGTATGTGCTTAGCACCTGCAACTGTCGCGCTAGCAACTTTTAGGCACTGCCATTTTGGACATATCTGTCCTAAACAAGAACAAGATGGAGGAGGAGACCCCCGAAATTGCTCCACAGGAGAAACTAGTGACGAAGGACCCCAGGAAAGTTGCGGCTGGGAAGAGAGGAGCTGCTGCTCGAAAGAGTCGTGAAGCAGAGAGGCTGTCTGTAGCTCTGCAGCAGGCTGTTCGTGAGAAGAAACGGAAGTTAGCCCCCGAGCATGAGCAGGCCCCACCACCGCTGTTTCCAATGGTTCCCGTTGATTACCGTGGCTGGACTCCCTGGATTATCGGAGTGGCTGGCGTTGTCGTTGTCGTCGGAGTAATTAGGCAGAAAATGCGGCGGACTAAAGCACCTGCCCCGCCTGCGCCCTCCAAGCCACCGGAGACTAACATATTAAAGAATAGAGATCCATTTTATATGGAATAATGGCAGGCGTTGACGGGAAAGCTATTGTTAACGCTGTTTACCACGGCGCTGTGGTGGCCGCGCTTACGGTAGGCACCGCAAAACTGACCAAGCTGATTTTCAAAGGGGCAACCTTTCCCAAGCTAGACGCTGATATGTATGACATTGGGATGATGGTTTTAGACACGTCCATCGCCTTAGCACTCCGAGATTTGCTTATCAAAGAGGGCTTGATCCCCGCTGATATATTGCATAAACCCTTACAGTATCAGCCCCGCTAGCTATGGCCTCTGTCGCAATGATGATAGGGGGCGCTGTTGTCAATGCCCTCGCGTTTACGGGGGGCAACTACCTCTTTTCCAAGCTAGGGCATGCGGACGCCCATGAAGAAATGAGGCGGCACGATGAGGCTGTCGAGCGGCTACAGGCGGCCCAGGCTGAGTGGACGAGAAAGAGAACCGCGCGGCTGGACTGGCTCAACGATGAGCTACAGCGCGAAGGCCACGCCGTTCACTCTTTCCAGGATGTCGACCAGGCCATGCGGGAATACAGCCTGATCTCTGGCAAACGTGTCGAGCCCCTCGAGCCTGAACCTCGCCTGTCGGATTTCTATGTGCCATCCGAGCCGCAGAAAGACCGCGAGATCACTTTTATCGCTCTTGGGCTGGCAGCGACTGGTATTGTTGCTTATAAGTTGCTTTAGAGATTGACCGCTGCTACCAAAATGAAAGATCTGGAGGATATCTACTACAGCCCTCAGGGCTACTGGAAAGGCTTGGTGGCCATTAAGAAGCTAGCTGCTGCAGCTAATGTTTCGGAGGATGTTGCCCGAGACTGGCTCAAGAAGCAAGCTATTTTTCAGATCTATTTACCCGCTCCTCGTTACATTCCACGGCCATCTATTGATGAAGATAGACCGAATGTCGTCCATCAGGCTGACTTGCTCTACCTACCACATGACCGGGTTGGTCGTAAGACATTTAAGTATGCCTTGACAGTTGTGGATGTTGCCTCACGGTTTAAGGAAGCAGAGGCTTTGACAGACAAGAGCAGTGAAGGGGTGGCTTTGGCCCTAGAGCGAATTTACAAACGCGGGCCACTCAAATGGCCACGGCTTCTGCAGATTGATCCGGGGCGTGAGTTTATGGGTGCTGTGAGCCAGCTGGCAGCAAAGCATAAGACACAGATACGGCGTGGAGAAGCTGGGAATCACCGGCAGCAGGCGATCGTCGAGAGGTTCAATCGCACTCTGGCGGAGAGACTGTTCGGTGCCCAGTACGCCCAAGAATTACTACTGACGGCTCGAGGGTCCTCTGAACGTTCAGCTGAATGGGTTCAGGCTCTTCCTCAGGTGGTCGCGGCTCTTAACGGTGAGGTGACTCGTTTGACGGGTCGGAAGCCGGTTGATGCCATTAAGGACACTTCTGTATCCCATTCACCGGCCGCTCCTGCTCACCGTACTATCGGCCTCAAAGAGCCTGTGATTCCGTCTGATGCGCTAGTTCGGTATCTGTATGCAAGCTCCCCTGGGGAGCATGAGCTTGAAGGTGGCCGGCGCCGGGCAACTGATCCTTCGTGGTAATTAACAGTACACGAGATTCGTAGAACTGTATGCCAGGATGGGCGGCCTGTGCTGTACTACCTGGAGGATGGGCCGGCTAGGGGCTTCGTTCGCGAAGAGCTGATGATTGTTCCTCCCGACACCCAAATGCCTCCTGGTCGGATCCTCCCTAAACAGTGAGGGCTCACTCCGCGGCGTCCTTGCGGTACTCGAGGGGCTGCGTGTGGATACCATCGGGTAAGACATACCGTTTGTCATAATACGCGCTGAGGCCCAGCTTGCCTTGTTGGTAGCTGGCCATCTGCCCGTTATGCATGCGCATCCCTCGGTTCTCCACTCTATCTACGGACCCCTCTAAGGTGGCTTTGTATCTCCCCCAGGTCATGGTGTTCTGCCTTTTTCCCACCCCCTTGCACGAGAACTTCGTGTTCACGTCCCCGTCGAAGATGTAGCATTTGCTGCAGAGAGCGATGCCTCGACTCCCCTCAAACTCGGTCTTGAAGATGCCGGGTGTTCGCCCGCTCCATTTGTCCCAGGCAAGCCACTCCGTCTTCACACGGTTGAACTCCTCTTTCATCTCAGGCTTTACCGCCTCCTCGAGGTTGAGGGTGCTCAGCGCGATGTACAGGCTGTCGGTGTCCATCTGCATGACCTCATAGTCCCTGCGATCCACGAACCGGTCAAGGAAGTCGTGGTAGAATTCTAAGATGCGGAGCTTGGCCAGTTGATACACGGCGATGCCTACCTGGAAAGGACGCTTGATGATCACACGGGGCTTACGCGATTTGATCTCGTATGCGTCGCCTATCTCTGTGAGGTCGTCAAACCAGGCGGAACGTAGTGCCTGATCCACTGTTTCTTTTGTCTCGGGTGTAGCTGGTGTTGGTGTGGCGCTCGAGTGCCTCGATGAGCTTTCCGTATGCTGAATTGCCTAGAAGCTTCATAGCCTCGTCCAGCATCGCCTTCGCTTTGTCCACATCCCCGAGGTGGCGCGCTTCGGTTACTTGCTCAACAAACCACGTGAAGAGCTTCTTTGGCTCATACTGGATGACTGTATAGACCGCCTCCAGCTCGAGTCCGTGTTCTAGATACCATTTCAACAGCGGGGTGTACAGCAAGATTCCGTCGGCCTCAAGGAGGCCCAACAGTTTCTTACACCCCGACCGCTGGCGGCCGGTGCGTTTCAGGTATTCCAACATCTCCGGCGCTACTAAGGCCTCCGGTACTGCCTGGTTCATAAAGAGGGGTGCCATTTCTTCGAACTTTGGCCACAAGGCTTTGGGGGTGGAGATTTTACACTTGACAAATCCAAATAGCTGGCCTTTTAACACCTGCTGCGCAACCTTGGGGGCTACCTCTTGGGGGTTTTCTGTGTGGAGCACTCGCTCTTTCCCGCACGGCATGTCCATAGCCATGGTGCTGAGGTAGAGCGCGTTAGCGTCGTACCCTTTTGCGGTCCTGCACAGCTTCCCATTTGGGTATTGGTGTGACCGAATTCTGGAGACCCCGCTTCGTGGTACCGGGTGAAGACTAGCGACGGCCCTCCCGTCACTGCTGCCTTTAGGAGTGGGTAGGCCTCCTCTCCTGGGGCATACAGCTCACCAGCCTTGGTGCCCCTGAGGAGGTATTGTAGGGACATCCCAGGGAGGCTGCACGCGTCTTTGAATATGTCGATTCCCCGCTCTCCGTAGAAGGCCTTCATCTTCCCTAAGGCCTCGATGCCTGGACCGACGTAGAGGTTGTAGTACCTCAACCAGTCGGCAAACGTGGTCATTCCTTTTTCCTTGAAGAGCTGCTTGCAACTCCTCCACTCCTCCAGCGTGAGCACGTATCCACCCTTTAGGCTGGAATACCACGCGGGGTAGTCGGACAGACCTGGGTAGTTCAGCTTCTCAGGTGTGTCGGGCCATTCATACGGCAGCCACGACTTGGTTGCTGTGCAGCCATAGGCGCGCACCCATGCATCGTACGTGGTGCCGGGGGCCAGGTAGTTGAGAATATCAAGGAACTTGAACTCGGGTGTGACGAGGAACATTGTCTTTGTCCCTTGTGCGGCCACGTTGATCTTCCGGCAGGTGCTTGCTAGCTCCGCTACGAAGTGTTCCTTGATTAGGTTTAGGTCGTACCGACCTGAGTTGAAGCCCAACACAGGGACTTGCCCACACCACTCACGCATTTTCTTCTGCAGTTGTGGCTGCAGCTTATCCAGGTCTTCCGGGAGGTAACGCGCTTCCATCTCGGCTCGTATCGCGGTTGCTCGCCGACGCAGGTCTGCCATGAATTCGGCTATCAAGGCTTTTGGGTCTGCGTTGCTCAGGTGGGTCGGCTGCTCCTCTACGGTGTCCCCCACCGAAACAGATATCGCAATCTGATGGCTCTCATAGGTGAGGTCGGGGGTGGGGCGCTGGGCTTGAGCTTTGTCGTGCCAGGCCTCGAAGTCATAAAAGATCGCATGAGGGTAGACCACCGTCTGCACCTGAGGCATTGGGGCGCGAGACAGAGGCGGTCGCTCACACTCCCACACTACCACCAGATTGTAGCCAGAGGCCTGTATTTTCTCTCCGCGGCGGAGGGTTTTCTGATACAGCGCGTCGGCGTTGGGGGCGTCACTGTGTGTGGGACACCCATGCCAGTAGCAGCCGTGATATTGGTACACCGTGTGGGTGGTGGGGTCGTAACCATCTACCAAACCGTCAACGATCCACCGCTCTCCCCCGTGCCCGCAGTATACGTGGTGGATGTGGCGCCCTGATTGTTCGGCCATGTGCTTTAACCATAGGATGGAGCTGCGGCTGGCGTTGTTTTGGGGGTAGAAAACTTTCTCGTATGCCGACTGCGGCCGCTCCACCGCCTTCCCTGGACAGAGAATCTTGGTTTCCCCTCTGCTGCAGTGGTCAGCGTGGCGCTGGAGATTACAGGCCTGGGTGAAGCGCTGATTGCAATGCTGGCACTGAAAGAGCTTCGCTAGCTTTGGCAGGTCAGTTATCAGGAAGGCGTGATTTTCATAAACCCCGATCGTCATCGGCTTGGTGCCGACGCGATCGTAGTTCACAGGCCACCTTACCAACCGCCATACCCCTCTTCGGTTGGCTCGTAGACGCGGATCCCTAATTTTAACTTCTCCTCAAACACTTTTAACGAATCCAGGCCTGGCTTGTCTGGGGTGTCGGTGCCACACACCTTTCGCGCCAGCTTCCTGGCTTCGGCGGTGCAACGTTGTGGCCTCGCGCCATTGTGGACAGCTAGACATCAGAACAGACAGAGGTTGTCGTCGTATGTGTCCAATGCGTACAGCCCCTGCTTGTACCGCAGCCAGTCTGGCTGTGGCTGTTGCAGTGTCTTGCATCAAATCGCGGGACCCGCGTAGGGTTTTGTGGTACAACATGACGTCTCCGTTTTCGATGTTTCGGATTCGGTAAGTGTAGGCGTACCGCAGATAGAAGGCTGACCTCAATGCCTCGAGGTGGGGCAGGAGCCTCTCTACGATCGGACCGTCTAGCCCTCGGAAGAGCTTCCATGTGATTGTTCGCCTCCCCCGCTCTTCCCTATCCTTGGGGGTTACCTCCTCTAGGAGTTGGGGACCGCGCTGGGTGATGAGTCGAGCTAGTGGCTCTGGGTGTAGATAGCGCCAGTGGTGCCTTTTTGAATTGGCGTCTAACACGGCGAAGCGTTGTAACGGGTGCGCTCGGGCCCGGGCGGCGTATTTACGCGCTCGCAGGGCGGCGGTGACCTCGTCTTCCAACAGCGCAGCCTCCTGCAAGTGCTGTGCTGCGTCCTGGACTAACCCCCGAAGAGCTGGATACCGCCCGGTGGTGGCGGCCCGCTCGAGTCGGGTGGCGCGGACTGCATCTCTCGCCTGAGCTATCTCCCGGGCAAGGACGACCTTGCTGCGGTGACTGTATGGCATCCCATACTGGCGAGCTTGATTTTTCAACTGATTTACGGTGCCCATGATTACTGCTGGACTCGTACCGGCAACACTCCACTTCTCTCTAAATGAAAATTTCTTTTGCGGGAATTTAAATATTTATTCTTTTCAGGCGCCTCCATTCACAGAGAAACGGACCCTCCTGTTGGTATCGCAGTTTGTGGTATTTAATGTTGGCTCCGCACGGCCGGCACAGGGCTAGGGTGGTTTCACCCCGATGCCGCAGCTCGTACAGGCGACTGTGAATCCCCCCTTCTTGAGATGTGCGTTATGCTTCCAACAGAATTCCCCCCTACACCGCCTCTCACACTGGCGCGTCGTCCCCAACAGTAGCCACCGACACGTGTTCATGGTGCGTACCCCTATATCTCATACAGCTTTAATTCCAAAATAATATGTCTGGGTATCGAGTCAGACCGAGCCTCTCTTGCTGGGGTCGGTTCGGACCCTCTGTTCGAGCCCTTAGGGGGGTCGGACCCTTAGGGGGGGCGCGCATCGGTTCGGACCCTTATTTGACCCCCTTAGGGGGCGATTCGGCCCCACCGCGGGGTCTGTGGGGAAGTGTACTCTTTCTAATTCCCTATATACTACTTGGGCACTTGATGATGATGAATATAAGTAGATTGAATATTTTATCTCTCATTGTTTTTACATACAAAGGAAGTTCTATTGCACATCTGATCTAATACCTAAAGAATATGTTAGAATTTAATTCCTGCCACACGTGTGATGCTTCAATTTAATCCCTACCACTCATGTGATGCTACAGTTTAATCCCTACCGTTTGTGTGATGCTACAATTTAATCCCTACTACTTGTGTGATGCTACAATTTAATCCCTACCACTCATGTGATGCTACAATTTAATCCCTACCACTTGTGTGATGCTACAATTTAATCCCTACCACTCATGTGATGCTACAATTTAATCCCTACCACTCACATGATGCTACAATTTAATCCCTACCACTTGTGAGATGCTACAATTTAATCCCTACCACTTGTGTGATGCTACAATTCTGAGACTTTCTTGCGTGATGGAAACAATCGTCTGCCAACATAAAAGTTTGGTTGCACTTTTTTCTGTAGGACACAGTTGTCGGTCTGCAGGCACTATCGGAGTACAGCATCAAGTCTTACTCTGCCATCTTGGACATGACTTGCCACATAAGCTCAGAGGTTGATGACAGATTCCGAAAGTCAATATCCTTGACCCCAAAAGATGCAATGGTTCTGAAGTCAGTGTCCAAGGTACACAATACTGTGATGTGAATTATAGTTTATATACCTTGATTAGAAATAAATAACAGAGCAATTTGTAATTCAGTATTTTTTCAAGTAAATTATTTTGAATAATGAAGACACAAAAAGTGGGTTGGATAATTTATTGCATGGCAATTTTGATGCATCTCATCCGGTATAAATTGCAGAAGTCACTCAACATAAAACAAAGCGAACAAGGAATCCTTCAAGCTGGAAATATACAACACACATATTCTTATGCTAATTTAAATCATCATCATTATCCTCTTCCATTTTTGTTTCATCAAGCATCGTTGGGACGAATAGTTAATGTTTTAGAGCTTGATGGATGGCACTGGATGTGCCATTTTGTGTGATTGTACGGTGTCTTTGATGTCATCAATCCATTTTGTGTGATTGTACGGTGTCTTTGATGTCATCAAGCCATTTTGTGTGATTGTACGGTGTCTTTGATGTCATCAATCCATTTTGTGTGATTGTACGGTGTCTTTGATGTCACCAAGCCATTTTGTGTGATTGTACGGTGTCTTTGATGTCATCAATCCATTTTGTGTGATTGTACGGTGTCTTTGATGTCATCAAGCCATTTTGTGTGATTGTACGGTGTCTTTGATGTCACCAATCCATTTTGTGTGATTGTACGGTGTCTTTGATGTCATCAATCCATTTTGTGTGATTGTACGGTGTCTTTGATGTCACCAATCCATTTTGTGTGATTGTACGGTGTCTTTGATGTCATCAAGCCATTTTGTGTGATTGTACGGTGTCTTTGATGTCACCAATCCATTTTGTGTGATTGTACGGTGTCTTTGATGTCATCAATCCATTTTGTGTGATTGTACGGTGTCTTTGATGTCGTCAATCCATTTTATTCTCGGGTGTCCACTTACTCTTGTATAAGATCTTTTTCATGTAGTGTCAGTGCTGGTAGTTGATGGTGTTGCATTCTAACGATATTGCCGAACCATTTGATCTTCTGCCTTTCATTATATGTAGCACAATGTGTTGATCCCACTGTCTTTATGATAACATCATTTCTTATTCGGCCTTGGGTAGTGAAGTTGGCAGCTCTTCTCAAGCATCATCTCACAAGTGTTGAATTAGGGAAAATGTGGTTTTGTCCAAGTTTACATTGAATCAATAAAGGCAATAAATTGTGCAACCAATTGTTTGTCTCTTTATTATTCAAATTCACTATGGGTAAACATTGTTTTGAACAAACTGTTTTATTAAACTCCTGGAACAAATTGCATCTTGGAATGTTTCACACTTACAGCATGGAAGACCAGATCAGGGGCCAATATTTCCAAGCATTTCTATTGGAAGATTAATATTCAAGAGCAATAACTCTTAACAATTATTTGCTGTCTTTATGCCCTGATTATTTTTAAAACAATGAAAAGAAACAAGTACTGAAGCAGGAACCTGCCATGCTCAGACCATCACATTTTGTGAGCCTGAACGCACAGAAGAAATGATGGCCAGTCATTACTTGTCTAGGTGGATGACAAGCACAGTTGTTGAATGCCCGTCCAACTCCACTCAAAGCATCTTCAGCATAGCCTCCTAGCAATTACACTAATACACTTGCTGGCCCTGGTCATGCTTAAATAAACAGTTGGGAAATACATGACCATTAAACTGTAGTCTTTTAACCATATGCGAAAATTTAACGAGATATAAACCTGTACCCAGCATGAGAAAACTAATCACATTGTTTCATAAGAGTTAAGTTAGTGACCATTATAATGTAGACTGTATCCCACAAGATAAAGTTCTCAAGGCTTAAAAATGAAAAATTACTTTTGGAAGTATGTTATGATAATTACCAACTCATTTCTGTGTCACTTGTAACTAGCAATTGCCATGAAATATTTTGCCAGGTGCCCACTGGTGGCAAACTTCATTTCGAGGCTGAAGGAACCGGCGTGGGTATGATGCAGGTCGAGGTCAGGTTTAATATTCCCGAAGATAAAACAGAGTGCCGTTTTGAGGTCAAGGTCACAAATCATCAGCACAACTCACTTCTGCAGAGCTTTTTCTGGGATGGCAAAAGGTATGGGTTTGTTTCCTTTCTTTACTAAATGTCATGTGCAAATATTTAAACGTTCACACATCTACAAATATGTAAAACTGTACACATCAATAATTATGTAAAGCTTCACATGTCTATAAATATGTAAATCTGTATGTCTACAGATATGTAAAGCTATATATGTCTACAAATGTGTAAAGGTTCACACATCTACAAATATGTAAACATTCACACATCTACAAACATGTAAAGGTACACATCCAGAAATATGTTTAGGTTCACACATCAGGATCCTCACTGGTGCTACAGTGTTCGTGCACTGAGCTGAGATTCTCCGGACTCAGGCTTGAGTTAGGAGTAGAATGGAGCACTTATGGGTTACACCCATGTGCCGTGATGTTGATCCATCGCCTAAACTAAACTAAACCAACCTAAACATCTATAAAAATTTAAAGCTTTATATGTATATAAATATGTATAGCTTCGTGTGTAAAAATATGTAAAAGTTCACATGTCTACAAATATGCAAAGGTTCATTTGTCTATAAATATGTCAAAGTCTGTTGACTGAGTACAATATAATGACTTTCCCAAATCAAGGTCCAGGTGTGAACCATGTTCCATTGACTGCCAAGAGGAAGGTGAGGATGACGATTCCCCTGATGGTGATGAGGTTGACAACTTCACATTTCCTCCAATCATACCAAGAATCCAAACTCTGTGGAAGGAGCTGCAGAAAGGAAGCAATCTGAGTCAGTGGGTGGATGAGTACATTGATGACAATGAATCCAGGTACGTAGCTGTTGTGAATGTTGTCAGAAGCAGACGTGAGATATGTTACATCAGCTTTCATTATAATTACAGTATTTGGAGTATTGATACATGACAAGGCAGACATGGTTGTGGCCTTGTGGGAGCACATGCACATCTCGGAGGAGCAAATGGATTACCATGGTCTGGCAAGAATGAGACAACGAGGAGTGACGAAGGGATCTGGCCGACGCTCAGAGGAAAGGCGAGACGGACTTATAATCAGATTGCTACTGGTACTATTAGTGTTGGAACTCTTCGCTGTCTGCTGAGGATGGGGACGGAGCACTTATGGGAATGCCCCGAATGCTGTGATGTCGATTCCTAAATCAATCAATCAATCATTATAATTATGGTTTATTGTTAATGGGAGCTGTGGTAGCACTTTAAATTATTGACAGTTTCAGGGTGTTGTTTGATTACTCCTGAAAACATAAGGAAATGACAAATTAAATATTATGGGATATATCAACAGATATCAACAGGAGACTATCTCGGAACAGACATGACATCTGATGGGAGATGCCTTGAAGAGATTAGAACAAGAATCTCCATGGTGAAGGTAGCCTTTTGCAAGATGAAAAACATACTGACTAATAGAAAGGTGTCAATTGCAATGAGAAAAAGTGTGTTGAAGTGCTATATATAACACGTACTTGTGTATGGATGTGAAACATGGACAATGTGCAGACTTGCTGACAAATGTCTAATGGCAGTGGAAATGTGGTTTCTGAGGGAAATACAAACTATACAGGACAGACAGGCAAAACAGTGAGCAAATCCTACAATAGGTAAATTAAAACCGTAAATTGATTAGTGAAATATGTAGACAGTTAATATATTTTGAGCATGTTTTGAGAAGTAATAAACTGGAGAATTTGGTGAGAACAGACAAGATTGAGGGGAAAAGAACAAGGGGAAGGCAGAGAAGGAAATATTTGGATGGCTCGGCCACATCGTTTAATCAAGGCAAAAATACAGAGCTGATCCACAATGCTTGCCTTCATCCTTGCCCTCCAGTATAGTTTTTATAAGAGTATTATGTCTTTTAATATGGCTGAAATATTTCACTTGCCTATGTTTCATTTCTTTCATCAGCTGTCTTTTCATCCCCAGTTTTTCTTGAACCTCTGTATTTGATTGTTTTTGTTTCCATGAAATACGGCATATTCGTCAGTATATCCACATCTCCAGGGCATCTATTTTACTTTCTAGTTGTTTATTCAATATCCAGTCTTCCGCGCCATACAGTAGTGTTGAATATACATAACATTTAACAATTCTCATCTTTAATGCGTTGTTAATGTCTCTAGATGTTAATACTGATGTCATGGTTTTGAAAACATTTTTGGCCGTTCCTATTCTCTTTTTGATTTCTGTTTCACTTCTACCATCATCTGTTATTACATGTCCAAGATAGGAGAAACTTAAAATAATATCAACTTCTGTAAAATATCAGATAATAAAGACAACATATAAATAATATTTGTCTGTCATCTACTGCCTGTAATACCAAGCAGTGTAGGACAGGAGGTCTTGAGTCTCAGGAATTAAGGCTTGCAGTCGCCACAAACTGTGCAAGTTAGGGTTTTCTTTTTGCCTCCTCCCCTTCCTTCCTCCCTCGACTAAATGTGGATTATGACCAGACTGGTCTTCCATCATTTGTTTGATCCCCATCACATATCCACTTTTTGACTATAGATTTGATGTTTTGTGATTGGTTCTGGACTTGCTAATTTCTCTCTAGTTATTTATTGCCTGTTTTATTTCTGATTATGTGCATGCATTATTGTAGTTACTTGGTGTGGGGAGGGGGGGATAGGCATTCTGATAATATAATGAGCACAATCAGACGAGAGTTGAACACCTGCGTTTGTCATCTACTGAAGTGAGTGAAAGTCTGGCCACCTGTCCCTTCATGCACTCAGGTCTACACCATGTGATGGTCCTAGCACTTTATAGACCCCTGTCAGGTTTTTGTTTTGGGACTTTTTGAAAATTTCTGATCGTAGCTTGGGCATTTTTTAACCCCATTCTATGGTAGGTATTTTATTACTATACTATACTATACTATACTATACTATACTATACTATACTATACTATACTATACTATACTATACTATACTATACTATACTATGCTATGCTATACTATACTATAGTATAGAATACTATACTATACTATACTATGTTGAAAAACAACACTGCAAATTGAGCAACCCATGTGTTTGATAATTACCTGCTGAATGTTTTAACTTATTGTATGTGGGGCATTATGTTTCTGATTGTGGATCAGATATTGCATTATTGATTATAAATTGATCATTTTGTAGCTGATTACAGTTGAGCTGTGTGATGTCTGTTTGTTTGTACTCTGTCTTTAAATATGAACAGATATTTCTGTATCTAGTTAGCTCTTTCAGAATTAGAAGATTTTGCAGCAGATGTCCAACCAGGAAATAACTATTATAAACAATCATATTTTTTTTTATAAACAATCATGAGTGTATTGCTTTCAACAAGGGTAAATAAACATGGAAATGGCCATTAGAGAAGCCAGATTTCTTTATCATACAATGTCTAAATGTAAAAGTAAAAGAACATATCACACGCTGCTTAGGACTAAAAGAGTGAAAAAATAAGTATTTATGTTGGTCAGTTGAGTATTTTTAGCTAACTGAAGATTAGTTAGAGATATATTGTCTGTGATTACCAATTGCTTATTTTGTGTTTATCATGACTAGCACCTCGCTGTCTTGACAGACGATAGTTTGTAAAATGGAGTTATACTTCTCCATAACACTAAGCCTGGGTTGAATTTAGAGACCATGTGTTGCCCATGCAGCATGATCCCTCTCTCGGCCTGCCTAGTTTATTCTAGATGGAACAAGACAAGCTACAGAAGCTGCCGGATCAGCAAAGCAATACTCTGTCCGCCTATCAGAGCTTTGATCCTAGACCAGTTGCCATTCAAGGCTTAGGGTCTGGTCTGCCCTGCCATGACATTTAGTCTTTCCTCGCACATGTTTAACGAACACTGAGTAATTCCTGGACAGTCAGAATGAGTCATCTCAATGGGTTGAACGAGGCTAATACATACAGATAGCCCATTACAAACAACAGGAAGAGGAATCCAGCATTTTTGGCCATACCCTGAGAAGTGAAAACTAGAAACATATTGTGACAACTGGAAAGATTAATGGAAAAAGAGAAAGACAAAGACAGTGAGAGAAGATTCTTGACAGCCTTTCTTCATGACAGGGAAAAATATGAACACATGAATTGATCCATTGTGTTGGAGAGTATGAGATGTGGAGAAGTATGACTACTTGTGCCATCTGACAAGGCACACGATGATGATTGTGTGTGTGTGTGCGCGTGTGCATGCGCGTGCGTGTGTGTGTGTTTTCTTTTGTTATCTGATGATTCTATATAAACATTAATGGTTGTGTGTGTATGTCTGTCTGTGTTTTATTTTGTTATCTGATGACCACTTCTGACCTTCCAATCAACCCTCGAACAGAACAGATGTGGACACCATGCTGTATGGATCCCGCATTGGAAGACCCAAGCGTTCGGTGAAAGCTTACAGCTCTACAGTGATCTGTTTGGAGATCTGTATCCGGTTGGTGTTGTTCATATCATTGTATTATCTGTTTCATTTTCTTTGGTGGCATTGAGCAGAAGCTAAATTACCCCCCTTTGTGAATCTTTTGTGATAGAAAATGCTATAATAGAGATGAATGCAAAATGACAGAGAATAGGTGCCAGATGTACTGAGACAGCGGCATGAAGGAATATGTGTAGAGTTGATCCATAACACTAAGGACCAAGGTCTGTGGAGAGACATGAATGCCTATGCCAGTTGGCAGGACATATAATGATGACTATCAATATCACCAAATTGTTTAGTCCATAGCTATCATATGGTCTATGTTTTACCAAAGAATGTACTCCAACAACATCCTACAGTCTCAAAGAGACCGAATAGTTTAGTCCTGCAAGCATTCTATAGTCTCCAGGGTATCAAGAACTTAACATGAAACATACCATAGATGCATCTGATAAGTCTCTATCTGAGCACAATTATTACATGTTGTGAATTTAACATTGGTATTTGTCATAATCCAGCAATTTCATTTATATTTCTAATTCTTGAAATTCTCTCTTCCTTGGTAGAAGCAATCTGGTTTATTTTTTATTTGTTTTTTTTGTTTTTTTTGTTTGTGGTGGTCACTTGCTTTGAACTGAAGAGCGACTATTTCTAGTGCAATGGACTGATTTTTACGTGTGGATTAGCTTTTCCTATTACCAGAGTTCTTGCCATCAGGTGAACCCATTCCAACTTCTGATGTACTTGTAATTTACACCCCCAAGTCAAGGACGAAATCTGGTATTTGTTGCTATTTAAATCAGGAGTGGCCTGTTTCCGATGTGTGCAGACAATTACTTTACACGTGGGCTCCCTGAAGTTAATTTACACAGAACAAGCCTCCCATGTAATGGTGCGGGCTGTAAGAGAGCACTCTCACAATGTAATGGAGTGAAGTTTAATAGAGGTCGATCATTTCTAGGCTCTTAATTGTCTAGGGTCTAGTATTGATATCTTGAGTTATTATTATAAAATCTTCCCTTTTTGGATTCAGCCTTCTGGATGTAATATTGTTACTTGCTCGCTCCTTGCATCCTGTCTCAGTCCATAAGAATATAACAGTTGAAGTAACTTACAAACCACACAGAATACCAGAGGTGATTCAAATTAATCTCTGTAATCTATCTTACATGATTTATTCACACTCGATTTACATCAGATATATAATTTACGGTATACAAAGTGCATGAAAATGTCATTTTAAATTAATTTCCTATCATAAAATGTAAACACAAAACAAGTTTGTTCTCAACTCTTATGAAGCCCTATATCATAGTCGGCTAGATGATGTGTCCACTTCAATGTCCAGACTCCAACTGTCCACAACTCAAGTACTTTTCATTCATCACGAGTACTTTTCTGTGATTCTCAACTTGCACACAATCTATGCTCCCCTCACTACTCAGAAAGCATGCTGAGGAGGGTGAGAACAAGCAAGCTTCGTGCAGAGTGGCTTGCTTCGCTTCGGAGGTCACGGGTAGCAAGCATCACCTGGATCTTTTCTCCGGGGCATGCCGGTGTGCTGGGGAATGAACAGGCGGACAGATTGGCTGGCTCGGCAAAACTTGGTGGAGTATTGATGCATGACAAGACAGATGTGGTTGCGGCCTTGTGGGAGCACGTGTACACCTCGGAGGAGCAAATGGATCACCATAGTCTGGTAAGAATGAGACAGCGAGGTGTGACGAGGGGATCTGGTTGACGATCTACGCTCAGAGGAAAGGCGAGACGGACATATAATCAGATTGCTACTGGAACTTTTAGTGTTGGAACTCTTCGCCTGCTGCTGAGGATGGGGACGGAATGCTTATGGGAATGTCCTGAATGCTGTGATGTCTGTTCCTAAATCAATCAATCAATCAATCAATCAATCCTACATTAAATCATCTTTGCACTAGATACTCACAGGCATACAGCACTCTATGACAACAAGTGTAACATTTTCAGAGATCACTGGGGATCATCGCTGGAGCTATAGAGTTTGTGCTCTGTGAGACACTTTCAACAGGTCGCTCTGCAGAAAGAAGACCAAGCCATGGAGGATAAAATCCAGTTCAATGGAGTTGATATTTTTGTCTTGAAACCCCTGTAGCCTTTAAAACTAGGATGAATGTCAAGACCCTGAATCTAACCAATGCCTGCATTGGAGACAATGTGGAGGTCTGGTCGCCAGCGAGCAGGGAGCAGAAGAAGACCTAATGATGGCCGTGATGTGTCTGCAACTCTCCCAGTGTTCTACACTGGAACTTGTATAAGTTCAGTCAACTTTTGCTGATTTGCTTCTGACGCTGGTGTCTCTGGGAGCCGTGCTGGCACAGTTGCTTGCACACTTGCCTGTTAGCCCTGTGGTCATGTGTTCTAATGGCCATAATTTTTTACCCAGGTCAACACAGATCAAACTTGATCCCAGGAGGTGTCCAGGGAAGTAAAGGCAGCCTGCATCACCCATCGAGTACAGATTTGTCTGTAAACTAATGGGGCTTGTACCAAATACCAAATATATATTTGTTTATAAAACAACAGAGCTTGTACCAAATACCAAATATGCCTCAAGGCATTAAACAGGGACCTTTAATTTTAGCCTGAGTGCCTGACTTCTCTCCACTGCCGATATTCTTGAATACTGTTTGTTATGATTGTACAGGTACCTGGGGGACACCAGCACAGGTATGTCTGTTGTCGACGCTGGACTCTTCACCGGTTACGAGCCGGTTGATGAAGACCTGGAGGCTGTAAGTATTATTATCAAGTTTGTTGTTTCCTTTCATGTCAACAGCAAAGGTGGAATAGAGATATTAACCTTGTTGAGGGAAATGTTCTGTCAGGTCTTAGATATGACTGAACTACTGGATGACAGTAGACGGTACTACCTGCTTTCTGTTAGCGCTGAATGTGGAGGCACTCACTAAATCCAACATCCCACATTGTGCCAATGGCTTCAGGTGGAGGAGTGCAACTGGGAGGACAGAAGCCTCATCCTATTGTGAGGAAATACAACTTATAGACTAAATGTAATGGCAGGGCAGATCAGGTCCTAAGCCTTGGTCAGCAACTGGCCTAGGATCAGAGTTCTGACAGGCGGACAGTTAGAGTACTGCTTTGCTGATTCGACAGCTTCTGCAACTTGTCTTGTTCCATGTGTATTGGTGTGGCCTTTCCTCTGGAGTACACTAGGCAGGTTGAGAGAGGGATCATGCTACATGGTCAACACATGGTCTCTACAATTCAGCCCAGGCAGTGTGTTATGGAGAGGTATATCTCTATCCCTGGTCCCTGCCATGGGTTGCAGTTATTATGCCTTTTTTGAAGCACAATGAAATAAAATATCGTCTGTCAAGATGAGAAAGTGCCAGTAGTTGGGGTAAATACCAGGCAAGAGAGGCAGAGAAAGACAGAGAAAGCTTAAACAGCTGAGTATGACAGGTGTGGGGTGGTATTGTATATATTAGAGAGGGTTCACCAGACACCTGTCGTCATTAAGAACATGGTTCATTTGTGTATGGACGATGGATATTCATCTGCACATCACGGATGGTACATACTGTTCCAACATGTGCTGGGGTTCACTCATGCTAAAGTAGGTGTTGGTGGACAATATGTCAACTCCATGACTCGTTCATCTACGGATAGCGTATGTGTGGTATATTCTGCATGAATTGTATGAGATGCTACCTCTGACAATACACGATAGAACATCTGTAGGACATTAACTTCCTAGTCACACTTTTTATATTACATTATGGGGGCAGCTCTAGGTTCATTGGCCAACGTTCTCTCTACACAAAATTCAACAACACTCTTGAACTATAACGACACAATTATAAAATCTACTGAACTATTCAAGATATAGCAGAAATCTGGCACAATTCATGTTTTATAGCTGTAAGCTAATTTCCGTCATCTGCTAGTCACATCTAATGTGTATGTCACTTTTACAGTTATACGTTCATGGTTATACCAGCAGATTCCTGGAAATAATAATAATACCAAACTTCCTCATACCTATACTTAACCTGGCTGTAACTAAACAGTTGTTAAGCATGCTATGTCTATACACAACCGGCGCGAATGCACACATACACGCATGCACACACACACCACACACACACACCACACTCCCTCCACACACCCCCGCACACCTCCACACACACCGATCCATCTGTCTTGACAGATTTGCCCTGAATGGTGACGAGACAGACCATTAACTTGTCGTGTACCTTGTTTGCATGTGGGTTCACAGGTCACACGTGTTTCATTGGGTCTGTGCTTCAGCCACTCACACTCTTGTTTACTATCTGCCACAATAAAATAAATATAGATGATAGAGTATTGACTGCAAACAACAACACAGATATTCAACATTTAGTGGATGCTGTTAGTCAACAAACTGAACAATTAGGCTTAGAATGTGTTCTGTGGTCACTTGCTTTGAACTCAAGCGTTGTCCATACATGTGCTCCTGCTTCTAGCAGTTGTCACTACTGAGACATGACCTGGACTGATTTTTGCGTGTGGATTAGTTTTCCTTATTACCTGTGTCCATCACCATCAACTGAATCAACTCTGACTTCTGAGGTACTTGTAATTTACATATTTTAAGAAAACAAAAATTATGGTATTATTATACACTTGCATTCTAAGACCTGATGAATTGCACAGATTTGGTCATATCTGAGGATATTACAATAGCTTTAATGTTATCTTTCCATCACATTTTTTACATCCTTTGATCATTTATTTTATTGTTGTATCCCCATATTGCCGGTCTCTCTGGCCGAGGGGTTACACCACTTTCTCCATAATCCCGTTTATCACGCAGAGTCTCGTAGCGGGCGAGAACTGGAAGCGGTTCGACCCCCGCTGGTGACTTGTGGGATAACTGAGCCGGCCGCTCAGAAAGCAATAGCAAACTACTGAGCGTAATCTTGCCAAGAAATCAACAGACAGCTGAAAGATGCTGCTGTTGACAGCGATGTCCTGTAAAGGATATGCGGGAAGAAAAAACAAATCCCCATATCATCATGTTTCATTCACGTAAGATTTCCAGACACTTTATTGATTGTTTGCTGATAAATTTGATCCTGAGGTTAACGTGGCAGAATGGATAAGAGCACCTGCTCTGAAATTTTTAGTGGGCTGACACTGAGGTAGCAGGTTTAACACCTACACCAGTCAGTTTGACTACAATGTTGACTTTTCGTCTTAGGGACAATTCAATTCAATTCAACTTTATTTTAAAAGGGTCACAAATTGGGCATGCCAGCCCATCTTACATTCGGCCCTTCCAATCACTCATCTTTCGTTCATCAATAGTTCATGATACATTCACATAGGAAAATAAAACATTGTCAAATGAATGTTGTAAACATTAAGCAATGCAAATTATCATGTTAGGCACATCTCCCACCCACCCACACATCACCCCACCCACCCACCCACACACACCCAGGGACACATACATACCCCACCAATCCACCCATCCCCCTCCCACACACATCCCCCACCCACACACACTTCCCCCACCCATTCCCCCAACTCACACACACTCACCCACACAAACATCCCCCACCAACCCACACATCCCATACCCACCCACATACACATCCAAACCCACACACCCATCCCCACCCACACATTCCCCAACCTACACATCCTCTACCCACCCCCCACCCCCCCCCCCCAACCACCCATCCTCCAACCACACCTCCCTCGACCACACAATCCCACCACTTACATATCCCGCACCCACCCACACATTCATCATCCACTCACATATCCCCAAACATACACACATATACATTACAAGTACCTTAGAAGTCAAAGTTGGTTCACCTGATGATGAGGGCCACTGGTAATAGGGAAAGCTAATCCACTTTGAAAAATCAGTCCAGGGCACAAGAAGTTGTAGCCTGTGTTTGAACCATGGTTGAGTTCAAGGCAAGCAAATGCACACAACAAAAAGACAAAAGAAAGAAAACCATAACAAATTTGATACAAAATAACTTACCATATTTCTGATTTCATCCTTTCACATCCTGTCCCTTCTGGAAACTCCAAAATACTTCTCAAGCATGTCATCTCAGACGTGAATCTCTTCCTCTGGTGGGATGTTGACAGGCACCAGGTTTGACCTTGACAGAAAACATCATCACGTGACAGGTCCTGGCTAGAATGTTGCTTTCATTAAGTTGCCCGAAAAACCTCTCTGTGGTGGTAGCATACAGTTGAAATTATGTCCCTTGTCTATTTTATTTTATGACAAGTTTTTTTTTTAAGTATATGTGCCAATTTTATTTTTACTTCAAGCTGAAACTTCGAGGGAAGATAGACCACTATGAGAAGTCCCAGAGATCTGTTGTGCTGTATCTAGAGCAGGTAGGATTTGCAATTTCTGCCAGTAAGACCTGCACCTTATACATGCAATTTTGCACTGTTTATACAGCTAAGTGTGCACTTTATACATGTAATATTGCACTGTATACAGATATGTTTGAGAACAAAATTTTAAGACGCATCTTTGGACCCATTAGGGATACACAAAGTGGAGAGTGGAAAAGAAGAAGTAACAAAGACATTTATGATCTGTTTAAGTCCCCGCTAATCACTGGTATCATGAAGGCTAATAGACTTCAATGGCTGGGGCATATAGAAAGAATAGAAGATAATAGGGAAACAAAACTCACTTACACTCAGGAAATAAATGACCGTAGACCCCGAGGTAGACCAAGAAGACGGTGGAGAGATAATATATTATATACAGACCTACAAGCACTTGGAATCAACGACTGGCAAGAGAGGGTCCACCAGAGAGACGAATGGAGACAGATTGTATCTGCAGCAAAGAACCTCAATGGCTCGGAACGCTGAAGAAGAAGAAGATACAGATATGTTTGCACTTTATACAAGTAATATTGCACTGTATACAGATGTTTGCACTTTATACACGTAATATTGCAAATTATATATGTAATATTACACTTCAGCTAGCTAAGTGTGCACTTTATACATATAATGTTGCACTTTATAATGTAATATTACACTTTATACAGCTAAGTGTGCACTTTATATATGTAATGTTGCACTTTATACATGTAATATTGCAGTTCATATAGCTACATTAGCACTTTATATTTGTAATACATGTGGGAGACTGCTGCCAAAGACTGAAATACATGGTGTACATCATTACGCAAGGGTGCAGTCACTTGTAAAGCAACCAGGACTGCAAGAGCTGTGAGGAAACGGCTGGACTGAAAAACCACTGCAGGAGATCCTCCTCCTGGAACGTCAAGTATTCTTTGTCCACATTGTCAAAGAACATTTCGAGACAAAAATAGGCCTTATCAGCCATCTTAGAACTCACGGCTCCATACTTTCAACCCCACTGGATGAACTGAATGGTCATCATCATTCTTGATGGACAAACAATATATGCGTAATGTTGCAGTTTATACAGCTAGTATTATACTGTGCAAGAGAAGCCATTGATGAAAGGTTATGGTTCTTACCTGAAACTCAGAAGGTACTGAGTTTGATCCCAGTAAAGCACTGGTAATTTTCCCAAGTACCACTGGCATCTACTGACATCACATGCTGCTCTGATCTCTTGGGTAGTGAGATCTCATACCTAGCCTGCTCAGATGAGTGCAAGAAACAGGAAGTCCCATGTGACAGTTGTTCATGATAAAAATTCCATGGCAGTGAATTTCTAATCATATTCACGATTGGCTGGAGTTTGCAGCTAAGGTTGTCTGTGTGATGGGGTAGCTGGTATCAACCCCCCTTAGTAGCCTCTTGTTTAATTTAGTTTAGTCGATGGATCAACATCATGGCACACGGGTGTAACCCATAAGTGCTCCGTTCTACTCCTAACTCAAACCTGAGTTTGGAGAAACTCAGCTCAGTGCACGAACTCCATAGCATGGCGAGGATCCTGAAATACTTTGGATAGATTTTGCCCGGGCAGCGCCGTTAGGCTACTCTTTTTCGATTTCCAACTGCCAAGGGATTTTTTATGTGCACAACAATACACACGGGGTCCAATCTCACTACCCAGAGACCAGGGGAAATTTTATTACTAGAAGTCCACATGAAAAAATCCCGGTCCACACCGGGGCTTGTACCCGGGACCTCCAGCACTCGAGGCGGACACCATACCTCGAGACCACGCAGCCCCCCTTTTGTAGCCTCTTGTGACATATTTCATCGGTTACAGTGTTTTATTCTCTGATAGGCCCCAACAATACACTTCATGTGGCATGCAGTATTCTAAGCATCATCATCATCATTAAGTGCCCTGCCAAATTGCAGTCTTTGGTTTTCTGGATCAACTATGCTGATGATATTCCTCCATGCCACCGTCTCAATCCATCCAGCATCATTTCTCTTGGTCTGCCTCTGGCTCTTTTCCCATTTATCTTTCCGGTAATCATAATGTTCTCCAATCCTTGTCTTCTCATCACATGACCAAAGAAAGACATTTGTCTCTTTCTTATTGCTGTATATAATGTTCTAGTTTTATTAGCCTCTTTCAGGCAATCATCGTAAGTTATTCTGGCAGTCCAAGGAATTCTAAGCATAAACAGATAAAATCAGTATCCCCGTGAATTTTTTTAATTATATGGCGATGATACTAAATTACTATAAATAGCACAGTCACCCACAAATATTATCGATGTTACTATGAATTGGACATTCACGTCCAAATATTGATAAAGTTACTATAAATAGGACATTCACATGCCAATATTGTAGATGTTACTAACAATAGAATACTGGCCTGCAAATATTGTAGATGTTAAGTATAAATAAATCATTGACCAGAACATATTGTAGATGTTATTATACATAGAATATTGACCTGCACATTGTGTAGATATTATAAATAGAACCTAGACATAGTGTAGATGTCGCTATCAATAGAACATTTAATTGCAGATATTGTAGATGTTATTATCAATAGAATATTCACCTGAAAATTTTGTAGATTTCCAACAAGGATACAACATGTCTCAAATTTCGGGCCAAGCAGGTCCACATGGCAGAGAATCTTCAACCAGCCAAAGTTCAAATCTTTGATTACTATAACCCAGGTTAGTTGTTTTCTGCTGGTTGTTATGCATGATTGTTGTTTGTCAATCATTGCCTGTCATTGTATTGCCTCGATCACAATCTATGACTGTATTTAGTATCTGCTGTTCCTCTTGCTTAATTTATGTGTCGAACATTATATTGTTTGCCTGTCTTTCACTTTTCTATTCCGTATAAAAGTGTCATGTTCTTATTTAGTCGGGTCTTAATCAGATATGACTGAGCTACCGTATGACAGTAGACGGTAATTAGTGCTAAATGGTGGATGGCACTCACCAAACGCGACACCTCACTTTGTTCTAACGGCTTCGAGCAGAGAAGCGCAACTGGGAAGGTACAAGCCTTACTATGGTGCGAGGAAATGCAACCTAAAGACTAAATGTCATGGCAGGGCAGACCAGGCCTTAAGCCTTGGTTGGCAGCTGGTCTAGGATCGAAATTGCGACAGGTGGACAGTTAGAGCATTGCTTTGCTGATCTGGCAGCTTATGCAGTTTGTCTAACGTATTTATGTTAGAGTAAACAGACAGTCCGAGAGAGGGGTCATACTGCAGGGTAACACATGGTCTCTGCAATTCAGCCTATGCTTTGTGCTATGGAAAGATTATTATGCTGTTTTTTTAAGCACAGTAACAATCGTCTGTCAAGACGGCAAGGTGCCAGTACATGTGTCATAGTGTAGAAAGAAGTAATAAAGTCGAAGGTTGAATAAAAGTTTGTTTATTTGCGTAAGATGACAAGCCGTGTCTGCCTTGCTGGAATATCGGATGTTGACTGCCCTTCACAACAACAATACGTCACGATTGAGCATCTCTCTCCGCTTTCACTCATAATGCTCAATCGTGCTGTATCTCTAATTCCCCACTAGATCCTAATTATAACCCAAACTACACATACTGTTACACCTCCCCATGTTGATAAAGAATTTTCCTTTAGAAGGAAAAATCTTTACTCCTAATCCCCCTAATTCTTCTCTAGATTTGTCAAGTAGTAACTCCTATATACTTCTTCTTCCATTTTACCTCTATACCTCGTACCATGTACTGTAACCCTTTTTGAACTTACCATTTCTACTCTTCTTTCATTTCCCCAAACTATATAGCGATCCACTATATATTCCTTGGCTCCTCAAGTTCCTATATAAAATATGCATATTATAAACAAAATGGCTCGTAAAATCGTATTAGTACAACTGGCATTAGGAAATCACTCGCATTTCTCAATACAAGACAACCCGAACAACGAGAACAACGTATTTAGAAGAAGTAAAGAAGGGGTGCACCCAGTAAAAGGAATAAATAGTCAAGATAAGCACAAAGAAACGCATATTCCACACAACCACATTTACCTCCTTTGCCAATAAAAAAAATTTGTACAATCAAATTTTTTTTCTTATAAATACGTCATACAAAAATAGATCTTTGTTTTCTATAAACCAAGTTGATATAATGTTTTACAAGCTTTATATATACAACCCTTTATGAAATAGACCTTTTTACGTAAGTTTCAAGCCTTATATCTTCAACATTTAAAATTTCCAACTACAATCTTGTCCAAATTGCGTTATCTCACCTTTTAGCATGAGATCATGTTCAATTTTTTATGAACACCTTTAATATAATTAAAGCTGGTTTTTCACAGCACCTATTTCTTGCCCCCTTCATGTCCCATGATCTGCCCTTTATCCCCCTATGTATTTCTTCTATATGCTGCTATTCACAGTTTTTCCCTTAAACTTCTATCTACTTATACTCTACTTATATATTCGAAGCTTTTCAAGCAACCTAACCTTCCCAACAGCCTATGTTTCCATACTCTCCCTCAATAATTTTATAATTCCTTTCTGAACGAAAGGGCTTTTTTTTTTTTTTTTATAAAGCTCCCTGTATTTGAAAAGTCAACTAATATTCTAACCAAACTTAAAACCAATTCATTAACCACATCACTTAATCTATCAATCCAACTGTTTACGCAAAACTAAATCAAAACAAGGCGTCACAATTATTCCATTAAAACACATTTTCAAAATTAATATGGCATGCATTTTATCAACCCAAAAGCAAATATTATATCATTATTAGACACTTTTACGGTCCAATAGTGTTTTACTCAAAGCACTATAAACTCAACGATCCTAACTTACTTAAACTAACTTTTTATAAAACCAAACCAAGCATGAAATAAAACATAATACATATACATATAGCATTGAAACATAGTCTCAATAAAATAATCAATTAACAACCATCATTGCCCAGTTACACGAAAATAAAACTCCAAGTGAATAAACAAAGATTTTCCAAGTAAACTTTCTTAAAATTATTACGTATAGTGGCCCCAACAACCATACTAATAATGTACCACATCTCTATTTATTCAGGCCATTCCATTTATATATTTCCTAACTCCATTCTCATTTTCCTACCCCATCATAGCCAATTGCTAACCAGAGACATACTTCCCAGTATATCAATAATACCAAAAACTCCCCACCAAATTCTCTATAAAACTTCCTACAACTCTCTGTAAGCGAACCGCTTTTAAATTTAAATTGTTCATTAAAATTATGATTGACAAAACCGAAGATATTTCCCTTATCCCCCATTTCACATTCTCACAGAAAAGATATGTTAGATTGAGTTAGTGCGCACTTAGGAAAATTAGAAAAAGAAAGGAAAAAGTAAGAAGTAATCACACTTCTCTTTCCATACATACTTTATGAATAAAGTTTCAAAATTTATCTTCAGTTTCCGTCAATAATAATTGTTATTATCAAAAAAAACATTGATTCAACACTACTAGCTTTTCTTTTTTTTTTTTTTTCATTCCTCTCGTCAATTTCAAGTTTACCATTCCAAGTAAACCCATCAATTCAATGCTACATATGTGTATCTGTTACTTACAGATCAATATCCAAATCTTATAACCATATCTGCCGATATCATTGATAACAAATAGTACAAACATTAATTCCTCCTTTTTCTAGCCTAACTCCAAACACATCATACTACCCGGAAAATCCTCTTAATTAATCACTGTAAACTACAGTACAAGTCCTCTTATCTATACTAATGTAGTATTCACCATCCACTCATCTATTTACTTGTGGCCCTACCTGCCAATTATTTCCCTTCAATTTGTCCAAGCTACTAAAAAATCAACCATCAATTCCACCCCATAGAGAAATAACCAAATATATACATATACTTCATTCAAAACTACCTCCATATTGATTATAAAAATACCAAGAGTCATCTTCTTCATTTTCGAATTCTAACACTTATAAATTGCTATCTGCAATATTCTCTACTTATCTACTTCCTACGGTTCCACTTCTTCAATAACTCCAAATTTCTTTGAACCAATGCTAATTCTACATCAATGTCTTCTTCTTCGTACAATCTATTTGTTTCCTCCATACTACTACTACTTGACTCTGACTTTTCATCCATTTCTTCTTCTTCGTCTGTATGTCTCTCTTTAGCTGCCGCTAATCTCTTTTGTTCAATATCCCATCTAATTTGTCGATCACTATTCCTCAAGGATCTTTCTAGTAACGGCATATCCTCCCCGCTCGTTGAATAATCCCTAATTCTCCTCTGTCTTTTCACTTCTCTATCTCTTTGTCTATCCATTCTCCTTTTCGTTGCCTGTCTAGTGTTCCTAAACGGAGCACTTATTTCCTCCTCCATACTATCATAATGAGTCTCATTCAACTTTTCTTCTTCTATTGTTTTCGGTATCGTCTGTTCTTGAGTATCATCAAAACCTGGAGTTGCTAACAAGCGATTTTGTGCTGGATCTCTTCTAACGCCTGGGGTTACTGTAGCACCTCTAATGAGTTGTTCATCTAAAAACCTTGTGTCTGAATAATAATTATTATTATTATTATATTCTATCTCTTCTTCATCTCTCCTTAAGTGTTCCACGTGTGCCCTCGCTACATGTCCCGTGACCTGGTTCTTGATTTTATACGATACTTTACCTAGTTTTTCCAAAATATAATACCCTGGAATCCAACGATTATCAAACTTAGAGTTTCTCCTATGCTTCTTGTAATAGACCCTATCACCAACCTTAAATTCCTGCAAGTTTGTATTTATATTCTTGTACTTTTTCTGCCTTTCCCTAGCTTTAATTATATTATTCCTTAGTCTTACGTGTGCTTTATGCATTTCCTGTATTATAACCTCTTGAAAGTCTTCACCCATATATTTCCGTCTAGGTTTTAATAGATTGTCTATAGGTAGTATCGGTTCTCTCCCGTATATTAAATAATATGGTGAAAAACCCGTGCTTTCATTTTGATTAGTACGAATGGCGTTAAGGGCAGGTCCTAAAAACAAATCCCAATCCCTTTCATGTTCATCTACAATCTTTGATATAATGCTATATAACGTCTGATGTTGACGCTCGTTTCTAGCATTGGAAGTAGGTCTATAATATGATGTCTTTATATGTTTTATATTTAAATCATTTAACAACTTTTCAAATTTCTTATTTATAAATTCTTTACCATTGTCTGTAAGTATACTTTGTGGACAACTAAATCTTGGGACAAACTCTTGTAAAAAAATATTGACTACTGTATCTGCACTCTTATCCGGAATTGCATAAACCTCCGGCCAAAGACTGTAAACATCTACTATATGAATCAAATACACGTTTCCTGACAATGTTCTGGGGTGTGGACCCGATATATCTAAACTAATCTTTTGCATTGGGAACTGAGGAATGTCAGTATCCTGCAAGGGACACTTTATTGTTTTCATGTTCCTCAATCTGCACTTCTCACAGGTATCCACATATTTATATGCAGATTTAAATAAATTTGGCCAGTAATATTTACTTGTAAGCGCCTTCACCAATTTGTCTCTACCTAAATGTCCATTTTCATCATGATATGCCTTTAAAAGTTCATTTTCTAAATGTTTTGGAATGTATTTCCTCAGTTGTTCGTTCCTTTCAGACATGTAGTATAAATGTCCATCCTCTTGTAAAACCAAATAATTCCTTTTATATTTGTTATCTTCTGTTTCTCTTAATTTTTCTTTTATTTGTATCACTTTTGGGTCTAGGTCCTGCTCCTCTTTCATATTAAATTTTCCTAAGTGTAGATCATCTTCCCTATGTTCAGACTCTTGGTCCGATGGTAGACTATCAATTTCTCCTCTAACTATTTTAGCAGAATCTAAAATATTTACTTGCCAGTTTCGATCGTCAATCTCTGGTTCTCCTTCATCTTCTGTGTCACCTGACACCTGTGGATAGGGAATCCTAGACAGTAAATCAGCGCATGTGTTAATCTTACCTGGAATGTACTCAATTTTCGTATTATATCCCTGTAAGTTCAATGCCCAGGTTTGTATTTTCCTGTTCTGCACTGGGGCTTCTAAAAAAGACTTTAAAGGCATATGGTCAGTTCTAATAACAAAATTTGCGTTATGTAAGTAGTAATTTAGTTTTTGAAGAGCGTAATGTATTGCGTAAGCCTCCTTCTCAATAGTCGTCCACTTTCTTTGTGATCTGCTAAGTTTATGCGACAAGAAGTATATAGGCCTTTCATTTTTAACCCCTGGTATTCCAGACTCTTTTCCTTCATATGGTTGCACCAAACACGCTCCTACTGCATTGTCTGAAGCATCTGTGTACAGTATCAACTGTTTGTTTAAGTCTGGATGCGTCAACAGTGGTACCAGTGTTAAACTGTTTTTTAAATACTCGAACGCTTTTTGACACTCGTCATCCCACTTAAACCTAGCGTACTTGCCTGTTAAGTTTGTAATAGGTTCAGCTATTTTTGAAAACGCTGGGACAAACCGCCTATAATACGCGCATGTTCCTATAAAGGCGCGTACCTCCTTAACGTTAGTTGGAGCAGGTAACTCTTTAATAACCTTTATTTTGTCCTGGTCTGGTTTTATACCTTCTCTATTTATAATATACCCCAAATATTTTGTTTCTGTCTTTAAAAATTGGCATTTACTGAGCTTTAACTTCACATCATGTTTTCTTAACCTGTCAAACACTAACTTTATATGTTTCAAATGATCCTCCACATTTCCAGAAGTAAAAATCAGAATATCATCAATATAAGCAAGAGCGAACCTTTGCATACCTTCTAAAACTTCATTTATTAAGAGCATGTAGTGAGATGGCGCAGTTTTGACTCCAAAAGGCATACGTAAAAATTCATAAGAACCCATATGAGTACAGAAAGCACTTTTTCTCTGCGCGTCTGCCGACATCGGAATGCACCAAAACCCTGCTCTTGCGTCTAACGTTGTAAAAAATGTAGCGCGATTTAGCAACCCCAAAATATCATCTATCACTGGTAGTGGATATGCTACATTTTTAGTAATTTTGTTCAACGCCCGATAGTCGCAACAGAATCGACTCGAACCATCAGGTTTGGCCACAATTACCACCGGAGATGACCACTCTGATTTTGATCTTTTGATTATCCCTGCTTTCAACATTTCTTCTATTGCCTTTTCTACAATTTCTCTATTTCTTAAGGGAGTTCTATATGGTTTTAAGCTAATCGGCGGATGGTCTCCCGTATCTATCTCCATTGTTACCGTTTTTGTCTTACCCAACTCTAAATCACTAATTGCAAACACATCCTGATTCTCCTTTATAAACTGTTCCAATACTTCTTTATTTTCTGGTGAAGTCTTTAACTGTGCCAACAATTCCTGTTCTCTTGTCTGTTTATCTAGTGAATGTATTTGTGCTGTATTTCTTTTGAATGGATGGATCAATTCATTCATTCGTGTGTTTCCTCTACTTCCGCGTCCGCGTCTGTTATTACTTCTTTCACTAGAAGACTGTGAATAATTAGTTCCCGGCATTTCTACTCTATCCGTTGCCAATAATTCACTAACGTTCTGTTCTATTTTTGCTACTACACACCCTCTGTATAATTTAATTTCTCTACCTGTGTTGTTAATCACCATAACTGGAAAGGTTAAGTGTTTATCTAACGCTATTATTCCATCCGGAACTTCCAAACCAGGCTCATCAATTATTTCCTCTTGTAATTCAGTGATTCTGACTGTGTTTCCTTCTACATAATATGGGTTTTTCTTCAGCTTCACTTGTATCAAATTAACCGACTGTGGTTTTAATGTCGTTGTCATTTTAACTCTAACTAGTGCTGATATATGCATGTCTTCTTGCATATCTATATAGACGTCCCTGAATTTTAATTTGTGTAAATCATATAAAAGTCTTACTCCATTTTTTATTAAAAAATCTCTTCCTATTAACATGTTTCTATTTAACCCCTTGACTACATGAAAAAGGTGTCTTATGTTGATCCCTCCTAACTTAAAATTTATCATTGTTTGTCCCACTACTTGTAAATTCTGTCCCGTAACAGAGTGTAAATTATTATGACTCTTAAATACTCTACAATTTCTTACTATATTATATAGAAAACTTTCTTTTACTACACTAACCTGAGCTCCCGAATCAATTAATGTACGAACTCTATACTTTCCTATTTCTAATATACAAGAGCTATAATCTGTTTTATCTTCTATAAATTTCTTGACTTCATCTAGTTGAAAATATTCTCTGTTCGAGCTATTATACCTGTTATTAACATATTCTCTAACCCTTGGGACCTTATTATTTACCCTCCTATCATAGGTCCTGCCTAATAGGTAGGGCGCCGATTTTCCTGTGTTCTTGTACCTGTAAAATGCCTGTATCCATCTACAACATTCCTACTCACCCTATTATTGTCATGTCTACCCTGTGTATTCGACTGGACACGCCTGTTATTACAAAACTGAAAAACATGTCCCCGTTGACCACAATTCCAACAGACAATATTTGTACTATTTGTGTTACCTACTGTTTCTCTTGTAGGGTATCTCATATTTCTTCTTTCCTCATTATCATACCTATTTCTACCTTGTAACGTCTGTATACCTCTTCTCCTATTCCATCCGAATCTTGTTTGTCCTATTTCCATAGGTTCCTCAACTCTGTCATCTCGATTACTTCCCACTTCTCGTCCTGTTCTTAATCTAAACCTACGTCTCAAATTTTCTTCTTGTACAGCAATATCAACTGCTTGCGATAATCTCTCAGGGTTTTCTCTCATTAGTTTAAGTTTCAAACCATCAGAATTTATGCCATCCACAAAAATTCCCACCAACATCCTCTCTACCTCTTCTCCTCTTACATTCTGTCCTAAAAATGCTTCTTCCGCCAAGTTAATCAATCTATCACTAAACAACTGTACCGTCTCTCTGCTATTTTGTTTAGCCTGCCTCAACACCGAAAATGCATGTTGCGGATCCGTTATCTCTGCGTATTTTCTGGCTAAATCTTCTTTGAATTGTTCCCATGTCTCATCTACTCTAGCCTCTAATTTCCTCCTTATATGATCCGAAACTGGTTCCGTTGCCGTCTGATAAGCCAATCTCATTTTTTCCTCGTCTGTTGCTGAAATTAAGTATGCATATTTTTCAATAGAAGTAACCCATTTCTTAAAGTCTCTGGCCTGACCACTAAACCTCAAAATTTCTGTTGTCAATCCTTGTTGGTTGATTATCATATTTAATTTTCCTACCGCTGTTCCCACTCCCGTCAACACCTGGGCCAAGTTGTCTGGTTCCGTCATGCTGAAAATACCGAAAGAAAGCAAGCAAAGAACAAAAAAACACACAATTTCAATTTCTTAATTTAAGGAGGATGCGCTAGGGTGTCCTGTTCCGCCATGCTGAAAATACTGAAAGAAAGCAAGCAAAGAACCAAGAAGCACACAATTTCAAATTATTTGTTTCTAAAAACTGGTTAATTAATTACCCTATTTATGAATCACATGAATTTACTAATTTACAACACACAATTCCCACAGTCCATAAAACTGTTCAATTAGTTATTTAGTTCCAGAATCGCAAAAATTTCACTTTGTTAATCCCTAAAGAGCACCAGTTGTAATATTAATTACACGAATCACCATCAATATCCTGTCAGCGTAGAGGAAGGAAGAACCCTGTCTTCAATAACTCATATTGAAACCAAAAAGTTCACTATAAATCCTCGTACCTGTTTCTTAGAGTACAATAATGTTTTAGACTCTGCTCTAACTAAGAAATTACGGCACATCACCGGAGATCCAGGAAATACAAATTGTCTCCTTAATTAAACAGTTACCTTCTTTTGCTCGCTGACGGATCCAGTTCACTTACACGAGCCCGCATCAACTGACAATTAGTTCCAGAGTTCCGGTGGCGGAGTTCAGATATCCCCTCTCGTCCTCAGATAATTTCGTCCTTCTCGTGGGCTGCTGGACACTCTTCCTGCTTGGGTCCCGTCTCATGGGATGCCTGGATTATTTTCGACCCCTGGTTGGGTCCCTTCCTTGATTCTCGAGTGGGTATTTCATCGTCATTTGGGATGGGTCATACATTTGGGTCGTAGGATTGACAAGGCCCAAAAATGGATCAGGTGTGTTTGGGTCGTAGGATTGACAAGGCCCAAAAATGGATCAGGTGTGTTTGGGTCGTAGGATTGACAAGGCCCAAAAAATTGTCAAGGTCAACCGAAGCCCAATGACAATTAGTTTCAAGAAGCCCGATCACGAATTTACGAGGCTTTTTCCATGATTAGTTGAGCCCGACAAATGTTCAACTTGAATTTCTGATTTTCTCAAGGTCCCAGGACAGGATGGCTCTTCTTGAAAAACGATAGGATTCATGCAACGGCCATGGGAGGCCCCTTGAATTTGATAACGTTCATTGGCTGGCGCTTGGAAATAGTAAGCCTTTTCTTTTGAAACTCCAGAGTTCAGATCGCGGCCCTGGAAAGCGTTGAAGGCTGAGATTCAGTTAACGGCCATTATCAGTGTCCTGATGACCTTACAATTCAGCCACGGCTCTAGAAAAGCCTCTTGATACTTTTATCTTCTGAGTTATATAGTACTTCGCGTGGTAGCCGGACGGCTCAATTCAGAATCCTGGTCACGGCACCATATTTACTTCTGTCATAGTGTAGAAAGAAGTAATAAAGTCGAAGGTTGAATAAAAGTTTGTTTATTTGCGTAAGATGACAAGCCGTGTCTGCCTTGCTGGAATATCGGATGTTGACTGCCCTTCACAACAACAATACGTCACGATTGAGCATCTCTCTCCGCTTTCACTCATAATGCTCAATCGTGCTGTATCTCTAATTCCCCACTAGATCCTAATTATAACCCAAACTACACATACTGTTACACATGTCTTATAATGTGTTGAACATATTTTGTCTTTTATTTTATTGCTTTGATCAGCTGACTTTTCATTCACAGCTTTTCTGTTTCATTTTTCTTTTCTGACCTTTATCCCCCAGTGGAGCAGACGCCTTCAATTAACCAAACCATCCTATCTGTTGCTGACTCCAGCTGCTCCCTTCGTCTCTTCTATATGCTATTATTATCTGCCTCTAATTTGCTTCTCTTGCTGTGTCTTCTATATGCTATCATTATCTGCCTCTAATTTGCTTCTCTTGCTGTGTCTTCATATGCTATCATTATCTGCCTCTAATTTGCTTCTCTTGCTGTGTCTTCTATATGCTATCATTATCTGCCTCTAATTTGCTTCTCTTGCTGTGTCTTCTATATGCTATTATTATCTGCCTATAATTTGCTTCTCTCTGTGTTTTCTATATGCTATTATTATCTGCCTCTAATTTGCTTCTCTTGCTGTGTCTTCTATATGCTATCATTATCTGCCTCTAATTTGCTTCTCTTGCTGTGTCTTCTATATGCTATTATTATCTGCCTCTAATTTGCTTCTCTTGCTGTGTCTTCTATATGCTATCATTATCTGCCTCTAATTTGCTTCTCTTGCTGTGTCTTCATATGCTATCATTATCTGCCTCTAATTTGCTTCTCTTGCTGTGTCTTCTATATGCTATCATTATCTGCCTCTAATTTGCTTCTCTCGCTGTGTCTTCTATATGCTATTATTATCTACCTCTAATTTGCTTCTCTCTGTGTTTTCTATATGCTATTATTATCTGCCTCTAATTTGCTTCTCTTGCTGTGTCTTCTATATCCTATCATTATCTGCCTCTAATTTGCTTCTCCCTCTGTGTCTTCTATATCCTATCATTATCTGCCTCTAATTTGCTTCTCTCGCTGTGTCTTCTATATGCTATCATTATCTGCCTCTAATTTGCTTCTCTCGCTGTGTCTTCTATATGCTATTATTATCTGCCTCTAATTTACTTCTCTCTGGGTTTTCAGGTCTCCCTCTGTTCTATATGTCCTGTGGGTTCTAGAGAAAGAACCTTCTAGTTATTCTGTTATCATGGTTTCTCCATGTGTGTCCTATCCAGCACCAGCTGTAGTTTATTTATTAGTAACTGTTTGAGTCTTTCTCCGTGTTTCTGCTCCATACTGCAGTCCTGACTGAATGTTGGAGTTCAATATTTCAAGTTTAATACTATCAACACTGCTTGGATATTGAACAAGCCATTAGAAAGTTGAATAGAGTTCCTGCAGATGTGAATATACAGAAGAATATGTTGTATTTCATGGAAACACAAACAATCAAATTTGGAGGTTCTAGAAAAACGGGGAATGAAAAGAGTGTTGATTTTGGCCATGTTAAAAGACATAACACTCTTATAAAAACCATACTGGAAGGCAAGGTTGAAGGCAAATGAGCAAGAAGTAGACAACGATACAAGTGGGGAGATAACATCAAGAGATGGACGAACACTAATCTGACAGAATGTACAGTCAGGGTGAAAGGAAAACAGTGTTGGAAATCCATTACATCCAGCCTTCATTATGGAGACAGCACCTGATTGATTTATCAACACTGCTACCGGTACCATTAGTTTGGGACTCTTCACTGGCTGTTGAAGATGAGAACGGAGCACATATGAGAATGTTTTGAGTGCAATGACGTCAACTCAACTCAATATAGCACTTTCCATGACTTCACTATTACTAGATACATTATGTCATGCAATAAGTCATGATATTCTCAAAATTCCGGTCAAAAGCCACAGATTTTTGTACTTTTCAGGATATTTCTGTTTCGCACAACGTAACTCATTCTTGTAATAGCATCTTTGGATATGGTGATTTTTTCTTTATATGCCATAATCTTATATCTATAAAACAGAGTGTATGTTTGTTTGTGGGTCTTGGATGCGTTCGATAACGGTACATCCGATTGAGATGAAATTTTCTACACGTCTTCCTTTCATTCCTGTGCAACCGACTATAATAATTTCTTAATGTAAAATCTTCTACTTATTTAATAACATTTACTTTTCCATTTTCATTATATAATGTCTATATAGCAGGGGGACTTCACTCTAGAAAAGTTATTTCAAGGGGCATAATTTTTAATAAAATTTCTATATACTTTATAGTCATATTGTTGGACTTACCTGCACTATTGTTAAACTCTTTGTCTATAGTTATTTTTAGGCATATGAGTTATATTAAATAATGATATAATCTTTAAGGTACTTTTAAAGTTTGCATAAAAATAATGCATTATGCATAACATTTTAACCCATCTTTTTCTGCTTACAAAACTTATCAACTGTCATGTCGGTGATTAAAAACAGTTTTCATTAAAAATAATGAATGGTGTGTGGAAGGACATTCTTTTAAGTTACTGTGCGCCAGGAGCTGGGCGAAACCATGCCGGGTCAGATAGATAGACAGATAGTCGGGAACGGAAGCTTATTTGACTACTTATATGAATGAATTAAATGACATGCTCCCTACCAGGGACTGGGTGAAGCCAGGCCGGGACAGACAGACAGACAGATAGACAGACAAACAGATAGTCGGGAACGGGAGAGCTTATATGACTACGTATATGAATAAAATGAGATGCTCCCCACCAGGGACTGGGTGAAGCCGGGCCGGGTCAGCCAGACAGACAGACAGACAGACAAACAAGCAGACAGACAGACTGATAGATAGATAGATCCCCTCCAGGGCCTGGGCGAAGCCGGGCCGGGTCAGCTAGTTTCTTATAAATATGTATTTAATAGTTACAGAGCTTTTCTAGTGAAACAATGTTTGTGTCACCTGCAGATGAGCGTTGCACAGTCTTTTACAGAACCAGCAACAACAGTGGCCAGCTAGTTAACTTCTGTGACACCCAGAAACAGATTTGTCAGTGTTTGGAGAGTAAGTAACCATCCTGGTTTGTGATGATAGTTCAGTGAAATTGTTTGGAGTGTAAGTAACCATCCTGGTTTGTGATGATAGTTCAGTGAAATTGTTTGGAGAGTAAGTAACCATCCTGGTTTGTGTTGATAGCTCTGTGAAAATGTTTGGAGAGTAAGTAACCATCCTGGTTTGTGTTGATAGCTCTGTGAAAATGTTTGGAGAGTAAGTAACCATCCTGGCTTGTGTTGATAGTTCTGTGAAAATGTTTGGAGAGTAAGTAACCATCCTGGCTTGTGTTGATAGTTCTGTGAAAATGTTTGGAGAGTAAGTAACCATCCTGGCTTGTGTTGATAGTTCTGTGAAAATGTTTGGATAGTAAGTAGCCATCCTGGTTTGTGTTGATAGTTCAGTGAAATTGTTTGGAGAGTAAGTAGCCATCCTGGTTTATGTTGATAGTTCTGTGAAATTGTTTGGAGAGTAAGTAGCCATCCTGGTTTGTGTTGATAGTTCTGTGAAATTGTTTGGAGAGTAAGTAGCCATCCTGGTTTGTGTTGATAGTTCTGTGAAATTGTTTGGAGAGTAAGTAGCCATCCTGGTTTATGTTGATAGTTCTGTGAAATTGTTTGGAGAGTAAGTAACCATTCTGGTTTGTGTTGATAGTTCTGTGAAATTGTTTGGAGAGTAAGTAACCATCCTGGTTTGTGTTGATAGTTCTGTGAAATTGTTTGGAGAGTAAGTAACCATCCTGGTTTGTGTTGATAGTTCAGTGAAATTGTTTGGAGAGTATATAGCCATGCTGGTTTGTGTCATTGCACCACTGCCACGCCCAGGGACCTCCTATGGGGCTATGACTGTCACTTCATCATGTGTTCTCAGAGTTAGCTCCAATGCTGTGTTGTCTACGCAGGTCGATGTGCTCACTGCGAGGAGAGCTGGCAAGGCCTCACATGGATGGACATGATCAAGTTTGCCTGCACGAATGCTACACATGGTACGTAACTGTCATCTTGTGTTAAATCAAGTATGTAACTACTATCTTCTATTACATTAAGTATATAATATCATCTTCTGTTGCATTAAGTATGTAATTATAATCTTGTTACATTAGGTATGTAATTATCATCTTCTGTTACATCAAGTATGTAACTGTCATCTTTTGTTACATCAAGTAGGTTATTATCATCTTCTGTTACATCAAGTATGTAATTATAATATTCTATTACATCAAATATGTAATATCTTCTTCTGTTACATCAAGTATGTAATTATAATCTTGTTACATCAAGTATGTAATTATCATCTTCTGTTTCATCAGGTATGTAAACTCCTCTTAGTTTTTTACCTCTATCTAAGAGTGCTAGGCATTCTTTCCACTACATCATTGTCCCCAGGACCAGGATGGAGTATACCATTCTTATCTTGTCTGTACAAATGTACACTACTCACGCTGTGTCATTCCAGGTATGTCTTTAAGTTAGGACTAAAATGAAATGACAGAATCACCAATGTGGAGCTTGTAGAGAGAGATAAATAAACAGCAGTCAACCAAGAGATGAGAAAATTTGCTGGTGCTGCAAAGAACAAACATGAAGAGTTGAGTTGAGCCAAGAACTGACATCACTGCACACAGGACATTCCCTTAAGTGCTCTGTTCTAACCTGCAACACATTAAAAAAACATGAGAATTGTAGAACTAGAAAGTATTTTGTCTGGACCCACAGGGGGAGAAGAAATAAGGGTAGACTTAAATCATATCGAGCGCAAGAATTAGAAAGAGAGATGAATCATGTGAGGAGGATATTGACATGGCTGCATGGGATAACACAAGTCAGTCAGTCATCAGATTATCCTGACTGCACATCTAACCATTCAGAACTTAGGTGCTAAGATCCCCTCCTCAGTATCTCCCTCAGCGTGCAGCGACTGACAACACCAGGTCTGTGCTGGTTGGCTATTCGTCTCTGGTCCCCAGTGTAGAGCTCTTGTCTCTGGTCCCCAGTGTAGAGCTCTTGTCTCTGGTCCCCAGTGTAGAGCTCTTGTCTCTGGTCCCCAGTGTAGAGCTCTTGTCTCTGGTCCCCAGTGTAGAGCTCTTGTCTCTGGTCCCCTGTGTAGAGCTCTTGTCTCTGGTCCCCTGTGTAGAGCTCTTGTCTCTGGTCCCCTGTGTAGAGCTCTTGTCTCTGGTCCCCAGTGTAGAGCTCTTGTCTCTGGTCCCCTGTGTAGAGCTCTTGTCTCTGGTCCCCAGTGTAGAGCTCTTGTCTCTGGTCCCCAGTGTAGAGCTCTTGTCTCTGGTCCCCAGTGTAGAGCTCTTGTCTCTGGTCCCCTGTGTAGAGCTCTTGTCTCTGGTCCCCTGTGTAGAGCTCTTGTCTCTGGTCCCCTGTGTAGAGCTCTTGTCTCTGGTCCCCAGTGTAGAGCTCTTGTCTCTGGTCCCCAGTGTAGAGCTCTTGTCTCTGGTCCCCAGTGTAGAGCTCTTGTCTCTGGTCCCCTGTGAAGAGCTCTTGTCTCTGGTCCCCAGTGTAGAGCTCTTGTCTCTGGTCCCCTGACTAGAGCTCTTCTCTAGCAGAAGATAGGATGGGTTAGTGTGAGTTGATTGTGAATATGTTCCAACGTCAGATAATGGGTAGAAGTTAGAGAGAAATGCTCCAGTTAGAGAGAAATGTTCCAGTTAGAGAGAAATGCTCCAGTTAGAGATAAATGTTCAAGTTATAAATATTCCAGTTAGAGAGAAATGCTCCAGTTAGAGAGAAATGTTCAAGTTATAAATATTCCAGTTAGAAAGAAATGTTCCAGTTAGAGAGAAATGCTCCAGTTAGAGATAAATGTTCAAGTTATAAATATTCCAGTTAGAGAGAAATGCTCCAGTTAGAGAGAAATGTTCAAGTTATAAATATTCCAGTTAGAAAGAAATGTTCCAGTTAGAGAGAAATGCTCCAGTTAGAGAGAAATGCTCCAGTTAGAGAGAAATGCTCCAGCTAGAGAGAAATGTTCCAGTTAGAGAGAAATGTTCCAGTTAGAGAGAAATGCTCCAGTTAGAGAGAAATGCTCCAGTTAGAGAGAAATGTTCAAGTTATAAATATTCCAGTTAGAGAGAAATGCTCCAGTTAGAGAGAAATGTTCACGTTATAAATATTCCAGTTAGAAAGAAATGTTCCAGTTAGAGAGAAATGCTCCAGTTAGAGAGAAATGTTCCAGTTAGAGAGAAATGTTCCAGTTAGAGAGAAATATTCCAGTTAGAGAGAAATGCTCCAGTTAGAGAGAAATGCTCCAGTTAGAGAGAAATGTTCCAGTTAGAGAGAAATGCTCCAGTTAGAGAGACATTCTCAAGGGACAGATATAATAGCTAGAAGCCATTGTTTATCAGTCAACGTTGATGCAAACATGCTGACACATACAACATTCATCCAGTGATGCAAACATGCTGAAACATACAACATTCATCCAGTGATGCAAACATGCTGAAACATACAACATTCATCCAGTGATGCAAACATGCTGACACATACAACATTCATCCAGTGATCCAAACATGCTGACACATACAACATTCATCCAGTGATCCAAACATGCTGACACATACAACATTCATCCAGTGATCCAAACATGCTGACACATACAACATTCATCCAGTGATCCAAACATGCTGACACATACAACATTCATCCAGTGATCCAAACATGCTGACACATACAACATTCATCCAGTGATCCAAACATGCTGACACATACAACATTCATCCAGTGATGCAAACATGCTGACACATACAACATTCATCCAGTGATCCAAACACGCTGACACATACAACATTCATCCAGTGATCCAAACATGCTGACACATACAACATTCATCCAGTGATCCAAACATGCTGACACATACAACATTCATCCAGTGATCCAAACATGCTGACACATACAACATTCATTTAGTGATCCAAACATGCTGACACATACAACATTCATTTAGTGATCCAAACATGCTGACACATACAACATTCATCCAGTGATCCAAACATGCTGACACATACAACATTCATCCAGTGATCCAAACATGCTGACACATACAACATTCATCCAGTGATCCAAACATGCTGACACATACAACATTCATCCAGTCAGTTGTTCTGACTGTGGACAATACCTGTGTTTCATTTTAATGTTTCCATCGTATGTTTGGCAGTTATCGAGGTCAAGGCCCTGGATCGCGACCTGGAGAAAGCAGGATTTGAGAGAATTCTGGGGCAGGTGGTGAGAGTCAGTACACAAAGTAAGTCAGATGCCATTTTTCGTGTTTGAATTTGACTCTCTCTCAGTATGATGTGATGTGTACATGTGTTATCCGCTACTGACTGACTCATCCCTCAGTTTAATGTACTGTGTACATGTGTTATACACTACCGACTGACTCATCCCTCAGTTTGATGTGCTGTGTACATCTGTTATCTGCTACTGACTGACTCATCCCCCAGTTTGATGTACTGTGTACATGTGTTATCCGCTACTGACTGACTCATCCCTCAGTTTGATGTACTGTGTACATCTGTTATCTGCTACTGACGGACTCATACCCCAGTTTGATGTGCTGTGTACATCTGTTATTCGCTACTCACCGACTCATCACCTCACTCAACTCTGTTTTGTTATATGGCACACTGAATCTGCATTGTTATACGGCACTGAATCTGCATTGTGATACGGCACTGAATCATGGAACATGACTGAACACAACAGGAAGAGTGGAAACACAGGAGATGTGGTTCCTGAGACGAATGTTTCAAATTCCTTGAACTGCCAGAGTAACTAACGACAACTATCTAGAAAAGAATAGGAAAAATAGAACATTATATGCAACAGTAAGAAATAGACAATCAGTGTACAATAATCAGAAATAGACAATCAGTGTACAACAATATGAAATAGACAATCAGTGTACAACAATACGAAATAGACAATCAGTGTACAACAATCAGAAATAGACAATCAATGTACAACAATCAGAAATAGACAATCAATGTACAACAATAAGAAATAGACAATCAGTGTACAACAATAAGAAATAGACAATCAGTGTTCTTTGGCCATGTGATAAGAAGAGAGACATTGGGAAAACATTGTTACAGCTGGAAAAATCCATGAAAGAAGAGGCAGACCAAGAGAAATGATGCTGGACGAACTGAGACGGTGGCATGGAGGAATGTCATCAGCAGAGTTGATCCAGAAAACCAAGGACCAGAATCTGTCTAGAGATATGAACGATTATGCCAGCTGGCAGGGAACATGATGATGATGATGATCTGTGGACAATGTGTTCAGCAGAAGAGACAGAGACAAGTCTACAACCTAGACAGATCTTAATTGTTCATTTATCACGAGGCAGAGACAAGTCTACAATCTAGGCAGATCTCAATCATTCATCCAACTCGAGACAGTGACAAGTATACAATCTAGACAGATCTCAGTCATTCAACTAACTCAAGGCAGAGACAAGTCTACCGACTAGACAGATTTTTATCATTCATCTAACTCGAGACAGAGACAAATCTACAATCTAGACAAATCTCAGTCATTCATCTATTTCAAAAGGCGACATAACTCCGTCATAACACAACAAATAGAACCAGAAGAAGAGGCCGGCCATTAAATCGATGGACAGAGGGAATAACAGAGTCCATGAGAATCTCTATATATGAAGCTCATAAACGGGCACTCTCCCGTTGTTTATACTTCATCTCGACACTCCAAGGTACAAGAGGAATGAGATGAGATGATGCACTCTTCCACAGTTTCTGCTTCACCTCGACACTGCAAGGTACAAGAGAAATGAGATGAGATGATGGACGGTAATAATCACAGAAACTGTCACTGCAGAAGCCATTTAGGATAGTTGAGCATTTGCCTAATGAATACCCCGTGCTCCTAAAGGAGCTTTCTTCTTGTGAATGATGATGATGATGTTTATAATTATGATAGTGATAATAATAGCAGTGATGATAGTGGAGTGGCAATGATGATTTTATTATTTCATTAGCGTTGTGTAAATGAGCATATTATTTCATCTGTTATAATTTCAAAAATATTTGTTTCTCCCAACAACAGAAGGTCGTCATGAGGTCAAGGAAGGGGACAAGGTCATCTTACTGAAAAGATCGTCTTGTTTTTGCCCGCGGGTATCCCTGGGGCAGACCTACCTAATGATGCTTACTGACCCCAAGCGGTTCAAGGATTCAGACGGCAACCAAATGTATGTTTTATCATCACTTTATGTCTGACTCATTTTTCATCATCACTTTATATTCCACTGTCAAGTTATTCAATGTATTTTTTATTATTACTTTATGTCTCTGTGACAAAGGTCTTAGAAATGCAATTCGTAATCTGACATACCACGTTCGAAACACAGCTGCGGGCGATTTTGAATCAGACCACCTTTCAGAAAGCAAGGGTAAACTACTTGCCCAGGAATCACAAACAGCCAAAAAATGCTGGGATTGACTGCTATGTCCTGTAAAGGATATGCAACTAACTTTTTTTTATGTCTTTGCCATGTCAAATTATTTATTGTATGTTTTATCATAAATTTATATCTATCATGTCATTCAATTAATGGTGTACCATCACTTTATGTCTTACTGTCATGTTTTATGATCACTTTATGTCTAGATGACCTGTCACTCAATGTTGTATCATCACTTTATGTCTAAATGACCTGTTACTCAATGTTGTATCATCACTTTATGTCTAAATAATCTGTCACTCAAGGTTGTATCATCACTTTATGTCTAAATGACCTGTCACTCATTGTTTTATCATCACTTTATGTCTAATTTAACTGTCACTTAATGTTGTATCATAACTTTATGCCTCACTGTCCTGTCACTCAATGCTGTATCATCACTTTGAGATCTCATGTTTATTATTCCCTTAGCAAAGTTATTACAGTCAGTCTAGCTTATTCTCTAGGCTTTGAGTATTGTCCAAACCCTCCACTCACTCCCTTTTGATCCACTCTTTCCAGATATGGATACCCCGTCTGTTCAGCTGCACTCTCCACCCAATCCCAGAGAGCATTCACCATATCACCTTTATCAGAAAGTAGCTCTCCACATGATCCCAGAGAGCATTCACCACATCACCTTTATCAGAAAGTAGCTCTTCGCCCACAGGGGCAGCAGCAGCCAATCTATCATCCTGTTCATCACTTGCATGCCCTGGGCAGATAATCCATGATTTCAGTGCCATACCAAGAAAAGATAATCCATGATATGTAGCCTTACAGTGCCATACCAAGAAAAGATAATCCATGATATGTAGCCTTACAGTGCCATACCAAGAAAAGATAATCCATGATATGTAGCCTTTCAGTGCCATACCAAGAAGAGATAATCATGTTCTGGTGTGTGCTTCTTATATTGTGGTATTTTTAGCCTCGAATATGCCATAGACTGCAGGGGAAACCTATTGCTATGTTTCTGCTTTGTTTAAGTACTAAAGCTTTTAGTGGGCTGCTGATGATTCCATCACATGGTTAAACCATCTGATTTGCTGTCTTTTAATGGTCCAATGTTCACACTGTCTTTTAACAGTCTAATGTAGACACTTTTGAATATAAATGTTATAGACGGGTTCTAAGAGTATCTTGGGTAAAGAGAAGAAAAAATGCATCAATATTTCAAGGGCTGAATATTGAAGAAGGTTGGCTATTAAAGACGATAAAACAAAGAAAATTGATATACTTTGGTCACTTGAAACGTCATGCCATCACTCTGGTAATTGAGTGAGATGGCAGAACATGACCGCCTACGCTTACCGGCATGACACATGATGGATGGATGGAAACGTCATGAAAGTATGGAGAGAACAATAATGGAGGGGTATATGCCTGGGGAGAGAGGAAGAGGAAGGCTAAAGAGAAGATTGGTGCAGGATGTGGCGGATGATCTCCAGATCGGTGTATCAGATGCAGGACATCTTGCTTGCGATCAAGAAGTTTTCCGGAAGGTTGTTATGGGAGCAAGGTTTTGCAAAGGACATGCTACTGAATTAATTAATGTAGGCACTGTCTTTTAACAGTCTAATGTAGGCACTGTCTTTTAACAGTCTAATGTAGGCACTGTCTTTTAACAGTCTAATGTAGGCACTGTCTTTTAACAGTCTAATGTAGGCACTGTCTTTTAACAGTCTAATGTAGGCACTGTCTTTTAACAGTCTAATGTAGGCACTGTCTTTTAACAGTCTAATGTAGGCACTGTCTTTTAACAGTCTAATGTAGGCACTGTCTTTTAACAGTCTAATGTAGGCACTGTCTTTTAACAGTCTAATGTAGGCACTGTCTTTTAACAGTCTAATGTAGGCACTGTCTTTTAACAGTCTAATGTAGGCACTGTCTTTTAACAGTCTAATGTAGGCACTGTCTTTTAACAGTCTAATGTAGGCACTGTCTTTTAACAGTCTAATGTAGGCACTGTCTTTTAACAGTCTAATGTAGGCACTGTCTTGTAACAATCTAATGTAGGCACTGTCTTGTAACAATCTAATGTAGGCACTGTCTTGTAACAATCTAATGTAGGCACTGTCTTTCTAATGCTGGTGCTGTCCTGACTTGCTTCCTGGTATAATCGTCTCTGATCTTGACTCTTCTCAAATGTTGTGAGCATTTCATATCTCTTGTTTCTTCTATTTTGCTTTGCTGCCAGTGTCCAAGTTTGACGTTGACATTATTATTATGGTAGGAAGACTGTTGAATGGTGCTCTTTCTGTGTCAATTATCTTTTTTTTTTATAGCGAAGTCATTCAAGTGATTTGAATTGCTGTATTGTAGCTGTGTTAGATTTCTACTGCTATTCTTCCGAGTTAAGAATCTATATTACAGCATTCAGACATTCCCATATGCGCTTCGTCCTCATTTTCAGCAGCCAGCAAAGATTCCCAATTCTAATGGTACCAGTTGCAATCTGATTATGTGTCCATCCAGCCTTTCCACAAAGAACTGAATGTCAGTAGAACCTCTGGTCATTCCTTTTCAAAAGATATTATGCTTTCTAAGTTTTTCACATATCTCATCCACATTAGTTTTCTATTATAATGTTAGTTTCTATTCGTTCCTTTGTTTACACGAAATATATTGCCAGTATTGACTGTTTGTGTCATTCATGTGAAATGTTTTGTTCACAAAAACCAAATGTGCATATGTCTGCAGATATGCCTTCCTCTTGGACAAGAAAGTTGTTGTCACCGAGATTACCAAGCTCAAAGGTCTGAGTGCAGCCAGGAAAGAAATTGCCAAGAATGTGAAACGAACGCTGAAACGACTGGAAAGAAAAGGATGCAAGAGTAGTTCTGTAGCTAAATCTGGAAGGAACAAGAAACGCAGCAGACGGGGTAAACATGGGGATCGAAAGAAAACATAAATCACTGTACAATTTGTTATGTGTACATACATATATATATATATATGTTTTTGGATATTTATATATTCTAAACATTCATTGCAACAGTGATTTTTGTTAATACTCTGCCTTTGATACATATTGTCCTCATTTCTGGTAAATTATCATTATGTAACGGATTTTTAGGGTCGCTATGAGGCATAGGTTCAAATATGTAGATAATTCTCTATGGGAACGTATCGATAACTATGCCAGGTGTTCCCTAGGTAATGGCTTCTATGGTCATTTGTTTCTCATCACTAAACATACACTCAAACCTTGACAGAAATTAACATCTTATTACAAACATTGTCACTTGAACTCTTTATCTGCCAATTTGGGTTAGTTTCAACTAGTTTAGTTTAGTTTAGTCGACGGATCAACATCACAGCACATGGGCACAACCCATAAGTGCTCCCACAAGCCTGAGTCTGGAGAATCTCAGCTCAGTGCACAAACTCCATAGCACCAGTGAGGATCCTGAAATACTTTGGGTAGATTTTTAACTCGAAATTTTGCCCGTTAGGCTACTCTTTTTCGATTTCCAACTGCCAAGGGATTTTTTAACCACAACAATACACACGGGCGTCCGATCTCACTACCCAGAGACCAGGGGAAATTTTGTTACTAGAGGTCCACATGAAAAAATCCCGGTCCTCACCGGGGCTTGAACCCGGGACCTCCTGCGCTTGACACCATACCTCACCATGTGTGTTCAACATTACCACAGAATGGAAACATGGAGATTCAACTTTAGGTTACCACATGTGTTCAACATTACCACAGAGTGGAAACATGGAGATTCAACTTTAGGTTACCACATGTGTTCAACATTACCACAGGGTGGAAACATCAACTGTGACTAAACAGACTCATCAAATGCTGTGTATAGTTTAGTTATTTAGTCATCTGATTCTCCTCACGTTACATTGAACTATTTATTCCATAAGTGCTCTGATACCTGTGTATCTCCCTCACAGTGTAGTGGACTACAACCCAGTTCTTGCTGGTTGACTGTTCCTCTTTGGCCCACTGCACATCGCTCTTGTCCAGCTTCATTCCCTTTGACTTGATTTCTTGCAGTCTGTGCAAGGAGGTAGATTCACAGTCGTCAGTTGATCTATTTAATCACCCCGCCTCTCCAAGGGCATTCAGTATATCAGCCTGGTCCAATGCTTGTGTGCCTCCACAATAACCTGGCTGACAAGCCTATCAACTTGCTCATTTATTCATACACCCACGTGACCTGGCACAAAAACGAAGTCTGTCAGCTTTGACCGCCTCAGAAACTCCACCCACTGTCTTGACCACCTCAGAGACTCCACCCACTGTCTTGACCACCTCAGACTCCACCCACTGTCTTGACCACCTCAGAGACTCCACCCACTATCTTGACCACCTCAGAGACTCCACCCACTATCTTGACCACCTCAGAGACTCCACCCACTATCTTGACCATCTCAGAGACTCCAACCACTATCTTGACCACCTCAGACTCCACCCACTATCTTGACCATCTCAGAGACTCCAACCACTATCTTGACCACCTCAGACTCCACCCACTATCTTGACCACCTCAGAGACTCCACCCACTATCTTGACCACCTGACTACACCCACTGTTTTGACCACCTCAGAGACTCCACCCACTATCTTGACCACCTGACTACACCCACTGTTTTGACCACCTCAGAGACTACACCCACTATCTTGACCACCTCAGAGACTCCACCCACTATCTTGACCACCTCAGAGACTCCACCCACTATCTTGACCACCTCAGAGACTCCACCCACTATCTTGACCACCTGACTACACCCACTGTCTTGACCACCTCAGAGACTCCACCCACCGTCTTGACCACCTCAGAGACTCCACCCACTATCTTGACCACCTCAGAGACTCCACCCACTATCTTGACCACCTGACTACACCCACTGTCTTGACCACCTCAGAGACTCCACCCACCGTCTTGACCACCTCAGAGACTCCACCCACTATCTTGACCATCTCAGAGACTCCACCCACTATCTTGACCACCTCAGAGACTCCACCCACTATCTTGACCATCTCAGAGACTCCAACCACTATCTTGACCACCTCAGAGACTCCACCCACTATCTTGACCACCTGACTACACCCACTATCTTGACCACCTCAGAGACTCCACCCACCGTCTTGACCACCTCAGAGACTCCACCCACTATCTTGACCATCTCAGAGACTCCACCCACTATCTTGACCACCTCAGAGACTCCACCCACTATCTTGACCACCTCAGAGACTCCACCCACCGTCTTGACCACCTCAGAGACTCCACCCACTATCTTGACCATCTCAGAGACTCCAACCACTATCTTGACCACCTCAGAGACTCCACCCACTATCTTGACCACCTGACTACACCCACTGTTTTGACCACCTCAGAGACTCCACCCACCGTCTTGACCACCTCAGAGACTCCACCCACTATCTTGACCACCTCAGACTCCACCCACTGTCTTGACCGCTTCAGAGACACCACCCACTGTACTGACCACCTCAGAGACACCACCCACTATCTTGACCACCTCAGAGACACCACCCACTGTACTGACCACCTCAGAGACACCACCCACTATCTTGACCACCTCAGAGACACCACTCACTGTCCTGACCACCTCAGAGACTCCACCTACTGTCTTGACCACCTCAGAGACTCCACCCACTGTCTTGACCACCTCAGAGACACCACCCACTGTCCTGACCACCTCAGAGACTCCACCTACTGTCTTGACCACCTCAGAGACACCACCCACTGTCCTGACCACCTCAGAGACTCCACCTACTGTCTTGACCACCTCAGAGACTCCACCCACTGTCTTGACCACCTCAGAGACACCACTCACTGTCCTGACCACCTCAGAGACTCCACCTACTGTCTTGACCACCTCAGAGACACCACTCAGTGAGCTGACCACCTCAGAGACTCCACCCACCGTCTTGACCACCTCAGACTCCACCCACTATCTTGACCACCTCAGACTCCACCCACTGTCTTGACCACCTCAGAGACTCCACCCACTATCTTGACTACCTCAGACTCCACCCACTGTCTTGACCACCTCAGAGACCCCACCCACTGTCTTGACCACCTCAAATTCCACCACTGTCTTGACCGCTTCAGAGACACCACTCACTGTCCTGACCACCTCAGAGATTCCACCAGCTGTCTGTGAGCCCAGCCTGCCTCGATCTTCCTAAGCACACTCACTGAATCGCTTATAAAGCAAGCCTAGGTGAAAGTAAATGCTATGTACATTGATCTCTGCTGCATAGATTGGAAATGTTTCAACATGAAACCACTACATGGAATGTAGCCCACAACACAAAATTCAATATTTCACCATGAAATCACCACATAGAAAAGAAACATCTTATTTGTGTGGTAGTAAGACAATATTACAGTCAAGAACCCTTTTTATCCCTGAAGCCACTTCTAGGCATATGGTGCTGGATCCATATTTGTACAGACCAATTGGCACTCGGTGGCTGATGAGGTCAGTATCACCCTGGCCGCCTTCACTTTCAAGACATTCTTGGTACTTATTGTTTAGCCCAGGTCAATTGTGAAACACACGTCTTCGCCGAGCTGTAAATCAAACCACATGACCTCCTGGTGGGCAGGCCAGTGTCTAGTCACTGTGCCACCGAGGCTGGTGCTGCCAGCAGGACGACATATTTGATCAAGATATAAGCCAGTGATTTAACTGTGATGACACCGATTTGTTTATTATAGCAGTGTACCTATAGTTTCAACTGAATGCACCATTGTACATTGTCTATTTTAAATATAACTAACATGTGTTATTTGGTCATATTTAAAATGTAATGTGTGACTAGCTTGTATTTATTTCCTTTAGCGATCAACTATAAAAAAATAAATACATATTGACATACAAAACCAATATTTAATCAACTGAAGATATTTTGTTAATTTATTGCAGACTGCCATATTTTGTTGATTCTAGACTGAGACTATCCAACCTCCGACAGGCGGACAGTTCGAGCATTGCTTTGCTGGTCTGGCAGCTTCTGCATCTTGTCTTCTTCCAGATGTATTGGTGTTACCTTTCCTCTGGAGTGAAATAGGCAGGCCGAGAGAAGGATCATGCTGCGTGGGCAACACATGGTCTCCACAATTCAGCCTAGACTTTCTGCTATGGAGAGGCATAAATCACAAATACTGAAGTATTGGAAAGATCAGGTTGTGTGACGGTTTGTTCCATGCTCAGTCTTTGTAGACTTAGATGGATAGGACACGTTAGGAGAATGGATGATGGTAGAATACCAACGGACATTTTTTTGGTGAATTACAGATAGGTAAGAGATCTCAGGGTCAGTCTCTACTACGATACAAAGATGTGTGTAAGCAGGACATGATTGATACAGGCATTGATATTGCACATTGGGAGCAAGTCGTCGCTGAACGTGTTGCATGGAGGGCAAATATCAGAAATAGAATAAAGACAGACGAGAGCATGATTGCGGATAGGCCACACACTGAGCGTATGAGACGTAAGATGGTGCATGATGGTGGAAATGACCATGTGTTCACATGCATCCATTGTGGACGAACATTTACAGCGCGAATTGCGGATAGGCCACACACTGAGCGTGAGACGTAAGATGGTGTGTGATGGTGGAAATAACCATGTGTTCACATGCATCCATTGTGGATGAACATTTACAGCGCGAATTGCGGATAGGCCACACACTGAGTGCGAGACGTAAGATGGTGCGTGATGGTGGAAATGACCATGTGTTCACATGCATCCATTGTGGATAAACATTTACAGCACGAATTGGTCTGATCAGTCACATTCGCTACCGTCATGGGTTATAGTTATTATGCCTTTTTGAAGCACCATGTAACAAACTGCACCATGTAACAAACTGCACAATGTAACAAACTATCGTCTGTCAAGACGGCCAGATGCCAATGTAGACTGAGATGCAATATATACATGCTTGTTAACATACTCTGAGAAGGTCATGTCAGGACTACAGTGAGAAGGTCATGTCAGGACTACAGTGAGAAGGTCATGTCAGGACTACAGTGAGAAGGTCATGTCAGGACTACAGTGAGAAGGTCATGTCAGGACTACAGTGAGAAGGTCATGTCAGGACTACAGTGAGAAGGTCATGTCAGGACCACAGTGAGAAGGTCATGTCAGGACTACAGTGAGAAGGTCATGTCAGGACTACAGTGAGGTGGTCATGTCAGGACCACAGTGAGAAGGTCATGTCAGGACTACAGTGAGAAGGTCATGTCAGGACTACAGTGAGAAGGTCATCTCAGGACTACAGTGAGAAGGTCATCTCAGGACTACAGTGAGAAGGTCATGTCAGGACTACAGTGACCAGCTGTGTTCTAATGTTGGTGCTATTTTTCTCATATGCTTTGCTGCATTTTGACATTTAAACTTGGAGAGAAAGCCCAGCCTAAATTGTTACCATGCTGCATGAATTCATCTGTGCCTTAGCATCACTCTTCTCCACATGGTCACAAACAGTGAATCTAAGGACACAATATTGAATGTTGAATCCAATGTACAGGCAAGAAATATCTTGCTGTTGTACCAGCTTGAAACTGCTGCAAGACCATGGTGAAATTGGTGCCGTGACCAGGCATGTACTGGACATCAATATAAGCCTGAGATGAAACTGCAATGCAATTAATGTGGTGACTGTGTATGTAAATATATATATCTGATTACGATTTTTCAAATAATTAAAATATGCATTTAAAAAATTGTCTAATTTGGTGATCTGCAAAGTGTACTGTGTTGATTTGTTTACTTGTATGATGTAGTATAAGATGAAATCGCTGACAAAAGAAATCAATATTTACTCAATTTGAGGATCGTTTCTTGGTTTTTATTGTACAGATTGGCATGAGTAGTTCATTTTAGAGAGAGTAGATAAACTGCATTAAGTACCCGCCTTTTAAAGTACTCTAACAAATCCACTTAAGTTTGAGTGTGCCAAGTTTCCATGAAGTTAGTTCTCATGGCTCACCAATCTCCACAGCCTTAGAGAATGCCTTGTGAAGCTCTTACATGCCTCTCACACCTACCAGTCTGTACCACAGCACCACAAGCACAAGCAACACAAGGGAAATAACAACACAACAAGCTGCAACATATAAACTGATATTATCATAAAAACACAAGCTGTAACATCATACTGATGTAATAATGATACTAACATCATAAATGGAATGACTGAAAATCAATTAACGAGCACACACACACACATACTGTGCAATGAAAATTTGCAAACAACATATCCAATTGTCAAATCAGGTTAAAATCCAACCACACACATACAAAAGACTTAATGCAGCATTCATCAACTGCCTGCTGGTGTCCACTGAGTCAGTCAGGAAGTCTCACTACTTCGGAACCTTGCTGGCACCACCACACGTGTCTACTGAGTCAGTTTTGAAGTTTAAGTTGCTCAGACCCTTGCTGGCACCGCAGTGTCCACTGGGTGAGTTTTGAAGTGTCCGTGCTCCTCTCATGTCTACCAATGTTGTGTGGTGTGTAAGTGAGCATTTTTTATATCTCTGCTTGACAGGATATAAGGTGCCAGTTTTTCCTGACCAGCTGGCCACTCATTTCACATTCATACAGAAAAGAATGTATACTACAAAAGTTGTTTAAAGATACAACATGGACAATTGAAACATAACGTGTGGTTTTAAGACTGACTGATGGCACAAACTAACACACATCATCACATGTGGATTTCATGCTGTGCTGAATGTCTCGCTGATACAGTTGTGATATGGGTGTTGATGTTAAATGTCAGTGTGAGGATAGAGATGTCAACTATCATAAAGATGATGGTGATGTCAACTATCATGATGATGAGGATCGTGATACCAACTGCCATAATGAGGACAGTGATACCAACTGCCATAATGATGACAGTGATACCAATTGTCATAATGAGGACAGTGATACCAACTGTCATAATTAGGACAGTGATACCAACTGTCATAATGAGGACAGTGATACCAACTGTCATAAAATAGGTCCGTGATACCAACTGCTCTAATGAGGACAGTGATGCTATCATAATGAGGATAATGATACCAAATGTCATGAGGATAGTGATGCCAACAGCCATAATGATGATAGTGATGCCAACTGCCATAAAGAGGATAGTGATGCCAACTGTCCTAATGAGGATAGTGAAGCCAACTGTCCTAATGAGGATAGAGATGCCAACTGTCATAATGAGGATAGAGATGCCATCTGTCCTAATGAGGATAGAGATGCCAACTGTCCTAATGAGGATAGAGATGCCAACTGTCATAATGAGGGTAGAGATGCCAACTGTCCTAATGAGGATAGAGATGCCAACTGTCCTAATGAGGGTAGAGATACCAACTGTCCTAATAAGGATAGAGATGTCAACTAACATAATGAGGATAGAGATGCCAACTGTCCTAATGAGGATAGAGATGCCAACTGTCCTAATGAGGATAGAGATGCCAACTGTCCTAATGAGGGTAGTGATGTCAACTAACATAATGAGGATAGAGATGCCAACTGTCCTAATGAGGATAGAGATGCCAACTGTCCTAATGAGGATAGAGATGCCAACTAACATAATGAGTATAGAGATGCCAACTGTCCTAATGAAGATAGAGATGCCAACTAACATAATGAGGATAGAGATGCCAACTGTCCTAATGAGGGTAGTGATGTCAACTAACATAATGAGGATAGAGATGCCAACTGTCCTAATGAGGATAGAGATGCCAACTGTCCTAATGATAGTGATGCCAACTGTCCTAATGAGGATAGAGATGCCAACTAACATAATGAGGATAGAGATGCCAACTGTCCTAATGAGGATAGAGATGTCAACTGTCCTAGTGAGGGTAGTGATGTCAACTATCCTATCAATGAAGATATATATCGAAGACTATGACACAGTGGTGATGACAATGAGAATAATTATTATGAATATTATGGTTAACAATGTTGATGAAACTGATGATGAACGAGATCAAATTTGAAGTTCTAGTATGTATACAACACACTGTCATTCTTAGTCAGGATTATATTTGAGGCTACAGTCAAAATGATAAATGGTCAAAATAAAACAAGGTTTAGGTTCTCAGATAGACACAGATGGTCCAGATTAATTTAAACATAACACTGTGAAAACAATCATAAGATCTATATCTTAGAATGAAAATCGCCAAGTTTGTCATGATTCAAAACAAGTCTAGCTGAAATATAACCTAACTAGGTTAGTTGTGAGTCAAAAGGACAAAGCCAAAATTACAGCTTACACTGACAAGATCAGGTCAATATTGTATCTAAAAAGAAGTTTCAAATTATGTTGGAAAAGCAGTTGATTGGCCAAATTTATTAAAGCACTCACACTAAAACTTCCGTTGTGCTGATGGTGGAATAGTGGGTTCAAGTCACACACAGGTCAGTTGGACTTAAACATTGACTTCTCGACCTTGACTTGGGGACGTAAATTACAAGTAATAGTAGAATGTAGACTGGTTAAGTTCAATGTGAGTGAGCGGGGATGTGGACATGATTTTCTTACAGTTGGACAAGGCCATGATTAAATCTGAAACAGATCAAGTCGTTTCTGTTTCACAGCTGATCACAATTCTGTGTCACATTTAGGTGCAATCATGATTACATCTTGTACTGACAAAAGTTAATTTTGTGCCACAATTTGACAAGGCAAAATTATACCTTAAACTGTCATGGTTAGGAATGTGTAACAACATTGTCACAACATTGTCAAAACTGTGTCTTCAATTCATTCTGCGGTATTAGTTAGCAGTCATTCATCAATTGATCATCCGGCATTCATCAAGTGACCATCAGGCATTCATCATGTGACCATCAAAGAAAAATCATCTTAAAACTGAACTCTGACAATCATGGAACTTAGCTCCCTGGACACAATTTCAGGCAGTCATGGGAATGTAATCACAAAACTGATTTCCAACAACCATGGAAAATAAATAAATCAAAAACATACCCTCGATGTACCTCAGGCAATTATAGGAAGACAGCTCTATAAAAAACAAAAACCTCCTAAGTCATGGGGAATAACTTCCTAAAAGGTACCTGACATTTCCTACAAAAATGATCTCTAGTAGCTAGGTGCAATGACTCACAAATTCATCTCTACCAGTCATAGTAAGATATCCCTGAAGCTGATATCTAGCAACTATAGGAAGATAACTCCTTGAGAGAACTTCAGTCCCCAAACAACAAAAGCTACTAAACATATCTTATACAAATATGAGAATATAACTCATAAACAGATCTTAAGTAAGCATGAGATAATAACACCACAAGAAATCTAAGAGCTCCCACACAACAAAAACTACTAAACATATCTTATACAAATATGAAAAGATAACTCATAAACAGATCTTTTGAATACATGGGAAGATAACTCCACAAGAAATCGTTGAGTTCTCAAACAATAAAAACTACTAAACATATCTTATACAAATATGAGAATATAACTCACAAACAGATCTTTTGTAAACGCGGGAAGATAATTCAACAACAAACCTCCAACAGTCATCTTTTTTAAAATTCCAATAACAGATCTCTGACAATGATGTTTGAAACTTTTTGATTTGTCTAAAGTTACTGTGGGGTAAAAAATCACTGTACTATCAAGATACTGTTTAATGTAAAGTTACTATAACACTTAATTACTACAGTAAGGGCATAAAAATCAAACATCGATGGTTTTCAATATCTAGGCTATACACTGGCATCTGACAGAAGATGTGACACACAGATAAAGAAGACAATCACCTCATTCACAGACTCTTTTACAAAACTGAACATCGCAAAAAATAGGAATATGACAAATCTGCTTACTGAAAAGCTGTGTGTAGCCTGTTCTCCTGTACGGATGTGAACGTTGGACAACATGTAACTAAACACAGAAGTCAAACAATATGATGCATGATTTCTTGCCTGGCATATTTCACTGCATCTCATCAGGTGCATTCTCTGGCACCTGGCCATCTTGACATACGATAGTTTGTTACACTGTGCTTTAAACAAGGTATAATAACTACAACCCATGGCGGGAGAAGACCAGGGTTGGAGTTACACCTTTCCAAAGCAAAGGACAAAGCTGGGCTGAATTGTAGAGACCATGTGTTGCCCATGCAACATGACCCCTCCCTCGGCCTGCCTAGTTTACTCCAAAGGAAAGGTAATACCAATACCTCTGGGGGGGGGGGGGGGGGGGGGAACTGCAAAAGCTGCAGGATTAGCAAAGCAATACTCTAACAGTCTGGCCTGTCAGAGCTTCAATATTAGACCAGTTGCCGACCAAAGCTTAGGGCCTCATCTGCCCAGCCAAATTTTGTCTTAGAGTGCATTTCCTCACACCAGGATAAGGCTTGTTCTTTCCCAATTGCGCTCCTCCATCTGAAGCCGTCAGCAGTGTGGTGTGTTGGGTTTGATGAGTGCTGCCCAACATTCAGGGCTAACAGAAAGTAGTACTGTCTACTGCCGTACGGTAACTCAGTCATAACTGACTAAGACCCAACATTCTTCGCTAACAGAAAGTAAGTAGTACTGTCTACTGTCATACGGTAGCTCAGTCATATCTGACTACGACCTGACACTGAAAAGTGCATACTGTAGACTTACATATCATATGAAATGAATAAACGAATAATACTCTGGCCGAAATATGTATACACTTCGAAAGATTTATTCTTTTCATATGATATACAACTCTACAGGATGCACCTGACGAGATGCAACATTTATATGCCAGGCAAGAAATTGTGTAATATCTTGTGTGTAGCTTCTATTGTGCAAACTCACTCAGGGAATACACTGTTTTGAATGTGTAATTAAACTGAAGAAACGGGAGGTATGGGGATGTGGTTTTTGAGATGAATGTGGAGTAAATAGGGAACAGAGAAGATAACAAACAACGAGATACTGAATTCTGCGAGTGTTATAAGATCACTCAACAAAGCCACCAGGCAAAGACAGGCAATGTATGGGGCATATGAACTGAATAGATGGAGCAGAGGAATTGGCCTTATTAATACCAGACAAGAGAGGGACAGAGGAAGATAGAGAAAGATGTATGAGGAAAGCTTGAACAGCCAGGCAACAAGCTGTGATATCAGCAACAGCAACTTTATCAAGATATGAGATGACAGAGAGGAGTACAGAGCTACGACTGCTGATGTCTGCTTCAGACCAGAAAGCAGAAGAAAAGGAAGAAGAGGCAGCCATCAATATAAAGCTAACATGATATAAAGTTCTATGGTTATAAATTACTATGTGGTCTGAACATACCATACTAATTAATGTACACATACACCATACTGTGGCCAGACATGAGAGGCGCGATGGGAAAATGAGCGGCCTTGTCATCCAACACTGAAATGGCGCTATCAGCCGCCAGAAGCTCATGCATATGATGAGGGGAGGGGGGAGGATCTGAGCACCTATGTGGCATGTCCGAAGTGCAAGGGTGATCCATCCATCCATCATGTGCCGTGCCGATAAGCGTGGGCGGTCATGTTCTGCCATTTCACTCGATCACCAGAGTCGTGGATCAGCTCTGTGTTTCGGTCTCGACCATGCCACATGGCCAAACCATCCAGGTATTTACTTCTCGGTCTTCCCCTTGGTCTCTTCCCTTCGATCTTGCCAGTCGTCACCAAGTTCTCCAATTCATTTCTTCTCATAACATGCCCAAAATTGTGACTGTCTACGTCTAATGACTCTAGTCAGTTTACGATCTTCATTTGTTTCTTGAAGGACTTGTTCATTGGTTTTTCTGTCTGTCCATGGTATTCTTTGCATTTTCCTTAGAAACCACATTTCCACAGCCATCAGATGTTTTTCAGCTTGACTGCTCATTGTCCAAGCTTTACATCCATACAAAAGTACAGGTTCTATGTAGTACTTCAACACTCTTTTTCTCATTTCAGTTGACATTTTTTTATTGGGCAGTAAGTTTTTCATCTTGCAAAAGGCTACCTTAGCAATGGCAATTCTTGTTCTAATTTTTTCGAGGCATCTCCCATCAGATGTTATGACTGTTCTGAGATAACTGTACCGATTAACTTGCTTAAGAATATTCCCATTTACTCGTATATCACATTGTGGTATTTCCTTCTTCCCAGTGATGACCATAATCTGTGTCTTCTTACTATTCAATTCTAACCCTAGTTGCTCACTATGTGCAACAACCGCATCTACTAAATGTCGCAGGCCCTGTTCCTTGTCTGCAATCAATACTTATCATCTGCGTATCTAATGTTATTGATGTTTCATCACCCAATGTTGATTCCTTCCATATCTTCTATATTTCTGAAAATATTTTCACTGTACAGGGAAAAAAGATCTGGAGACATTACACATCACCTGGTGATACCCCAACAGATAACTAATTTTTTTTTTTAAGTTGCTCATCCTTTACAGGACGTTGCAGTCAACACCAGTGTTTTACTGCCGTTGCTAATGTCTTGGAAAGTTTTATGTTCAGTAGTTTGCCATTGCTTTCTGAACGACTGGCTCCCATACCAACACGATAAAACCAGTGTGACACAATCTTTACTACCTAACACTAATCTGTACTACCAACTAACTAATACCATACTGATTAAAGTTACTCTACGGCTAACATCACCAAAATAACAAAAATGTACTTTAAAAGTTACTAAACAATAGAACGTTACTGCAGGAAAGTTATAGTAGGATATAAAGTTATTGCTCATTTAATCTTAAAGTTATTATATAATAAATTTGTACATTTACTGTAAACTAAAGATACTATATGTCAGTGGCTACAGTTCAGGTACTGTTAGTGCACAATTAAAGTTACTGTTTGATCTAAAGTTATAGCACAAGGTTATCTATATCAGCGAAAGTAACAATATAATTTAAAAAATCACTCAATTACACTCTGTATATACAAAATTGACTCTAAAAAGCAATACACTCTAAAAGCATGACAGCACCCAACAAAATTCAATATATAATATTCACAAGAATGCAACGGTGCACCAGCAATAACGACTGCACACAGATAATAAAAGCGTTACTCACTACTGTAAGAACGATGGATAAAGCCAGCATGTAATAATAAAATATGATGACATGTTGCGGGACAAGCCTACTAGAGTCTATAGATGACCACAGCTCAGCGAATGCTCCTTTAGGATGTAGAGGAGAAATGAGGATTGCTCGGCCATGATGACCATCTGTACCTTAAGGCCATCATCATCATCATCATCATCATCATGAAGCATGTCCTATGGAGAATATTGCTCTCATCACAGCCAGCCAGGGGGTCTCTGTGGCAAAGTGGTCAAGCCATCTGCCTGTGGTCAAACCATCTGTCTGTGGTCACGCCATCTGTCTGTGGTCACGCCATCTGTCTGTGGTCAAGGCGTCTATCTGAGGTCAAACCATCTGCCTGTGGTAAAACAATCTGTCTGTGGTCAAATAATCTGTTTGTGGTCAAACAATCTGCCTGTGGTCAAACCATCTGTCTGTGGTCAAATAATCTGTCTGTGGTCAAACAATCTGTCTGTGGTCAAGTCATCTATCTGTGGTCAAAGCAACTGACTGTGGTCAAACCATCTACCTGTGGTCAAGTCGTCTGCCTGTGATCAAGCCATCTGTCTGTGGTCAAACAATCTGTCTGTAGTCAAACCATCTACCTGTGGTCAAACCATCTATCTGTGGTCAAGTCGTCTGCCTGTGGTCAAGCCATCTGCCTGTGGTCAAACCATCTGCCTGTGGTCAAACCATCTGCCTGTGGTCAAGCCATTTGTCTGTGGTCAAACCATCTGCATGGTCAAACCATCTGATTGTGGTCAGGCCATCTGCCTGTGGTCAAGCCACCTGCCTGTGGTCAAATAATCTGTCTGTGGTCAAACCATCTGCATGGTCAAACCATCTGACTGTGGTCAAGCCATCTGCCTGTGGTCAAGCCACCTGCCTGTGGTCAAATCATCTGGCTGTGGTCAAACCATCTGGCTGTGGTCAAACAATCTGGCTGTGGTCAAACCATCTGGCTGTGGTCAAACCATCTGTCTGTGGTCAAGTCATCTGTCTGTGGTCAAACCATCTGCCTGTGGTCAAGTCATCTGTCTGTGGTCAAGCCATCTGTCTGTGGTAAAGTCATCTGCCTGTGGTTAAACCATCTTTCTGTGGTCAAACCATCTGCCTGTGGTCAAACCATCTGTCTGTGGTCAAATAATCTGCCTGTGGTCAAACAATCTGTCTGTGATCAAGTCATCTATCTGTGGTCAAAGCATCTGACTGGTCAAACCATCTACCTGTGGTCAAGTTGTCTGCCTGTGGTCAAGCCATCCGTCTGTGGTCAAACAATGTCTGTGGTCAAACCATCTGTCTGTGGTCAAACCATCTGCCTATGGTCAAACCATCTATCTATGGTCAAGTTGTCTGCCTGTGGTCAAGCCATCTGTCTGTGGTCAAACCATCTGCCTGTGGTCAAGCCATCTGCCTGTGGTCAAACCATCTGTCTGTGGTCAAACCATCTGCCTGGCCTGTGGTCAAACCATCTGCCTGGCCTGTGGTCAAACCATCTGTCTGTGGTCAAACCATCTGTCTGTGGTTAAACCATCTGCCTGTGGTCAAGTTATCTGACTATGGTCAAATCATCTGCCTGCAGTCAAGCCATCTGTCATCAAAACATTGCTAACATCTCATTAATTTCACCACGGTGGCCCTGGCCAGATTTCTCCTATGTACATAAACGGAAACAAATGTTTTTCAGGGTATTAAACTGTCAATGCCAGTAAAATACCAGGAGAAAGTCAATGGCTTCAAAATATCAGGAGAAAGTCAATATCAGTAAAATACCTGGAGAAAGTCAATGGCTTCAAAATATCAGGAGAAAGTCAATATCAGTAAAATACCTGGAGAAAGTCAATGGCTTCAAAATATCAGGAGAAAGTCAATATCAGTAAAATACCTGGAGAAAGTCAATGGCTTCAAAATATCAGGAGAAAGTCAATATCAGTAAAATATCAGGAGAAAGTCAATATCAGTAAAATACCTGGAGAAAGTCAATGGCTTCAAAATATCAGGAGAAAGTCAATATCAGTAAAATATCAGGAGAAAGTCAATATCAGTAAAATACCTGGAGAAAGTCAATGGCTTCAAAATATCAGGAGAAAGTCAATATCAGTAAAATACCTGGAGAAAGTCAATGGCTTCAAAATATCAGGAGAAAGTCAATATCAGTAAAATATCAGGAGAAAGTCAATATCAGTAAAATACCAAAGTCAATGCCAGTAAAATACCAGGAGAAAGTCAATCCCATCAATATACCAGGAGAAAATCAATACCAGAAAAATACCAGGAGAAACAATATACAAGATACAAGAGTAAAGAGGAGAGAAGATCAAATGATAATGAAATAATATACCATCAAGACAGTGTCCAAACATAAGAATAACATGGGATATATACCAGAAAAACCGGTGTGGAGATCTATTATGTCAGCAAGCAAAACAGATAAAACATGTAGCATAAAAGATAAAATAACACATGAAATAAGGTAAACATTTACAAATTTATACAATCTCTGCAGTGTACATTCACAGGAATGTAAACAAAATAGCCATTATGTCAGCAAATAATTTAGACAACACACAAGATTGCAGAGACGAGAACCCAAGCTAGACAATGACACAGAAACATGAAATATAAATAAACTAACTGCCACAAGGCACGGATATAAGCAAAGAAATAGCACATGTACAAATGTTCATAAAAATTGTAGTGTGTGCAACACATGAGCATGCACACACAAACAAAAATAAAGTTTGGGATAATAAGTCAACCTGATCCATGATGTTCTGACCATTTTTCTGTAACATTTAAGTTCAAAAGCCTTAATTTTCTTCTTTACTAATTGTGAAATGGTATATAATTCATGTCTGATTGTTGCCATAGAACAAATGCATCATAGATAGCATACATAATTTCATAAAAATCTGGCCAGCTGAGTAACAACACACTTAACATAAAATGTTATACATTAAATATGATATATTATCGTGCATGATTCTCAAGCATATTTCACAAAATTCAACATAGATAATGTGGCAGGAGTGGGTGCCAGGTATAGACTTGCGTGAATATAAAGTATAGGACACGTTGGAGTGCAGGGCAAGGAGCAAGCAGATATGTTGATTTCAAGAGCACTAGCAGATGCAACTCTCACTATGGACACTGGACAAGATGGGAGTTGGGGGAGATCTTGCCAATAGTCGAATGGAAGGTGCCATGATCATTTAGGCAGGTCATGGTGCACCAGGTTTACAATGTTCATCTCCCTGAGGACAAGGGGAGACTTGTGGGTAGGCACACACAGTGGTGTACTTGTGGGGGGAAAGTGCAAACAATTTTTAAAACATCTAGAATATGAGATTCTCTTTGTGTGATCTGGGAGGAGACTGCAGCATTTATATGTGTGTAATGAAGGTGATTCTTCAGCAAAAACAAACAAGAAACTATACTGGAATGGTCAGCAACATCTACACAATGTACATAGAGGGTTTGCCTCAAGCGCTGTGACACAGAGGGTTTGCCTCAAGTGTTGCCAGACTGATTTTGTATTTTCCAAAACCATCAACATGTCAGTGAAATATGTAACACATTTTGTAATCAAGCGACAAGTAAGGAAATTTTGATCTTGGTCATGGAGTTGCTTCCAAACATTTGTGTGCAACAATGTGCTTCTGTGGGCTTAAGTTCAACATCAACAATCAGAAATAAAACAGAAAGAAGTAGAATCAAAAACAGCTCAATTCTGTCCTAAGCCCTGTCCAATGTGTTATTTGCTCTTCCCCATGAATCCCAGCCACCGTGCAATGTGTGCTCTTTCGTGTTCACATGTGGTCACAGCACACCACAGAAATCTGGTTTCCCCAATGTGTATCTTGTCTCTATGAAATGTTCTGGAATTTTCAGTGGTTATTTCAACATGTGTTGAAAGCTTATGGGGCTGGAAGAGTTCAAGAAGTGAAATATAGAATTTGAAGAAGAACAAAGAAGAAATTAAAATATTTCAACATAACGTTTACCAAAGAGAGCTTGAAAACTTGTACACATCAAATAAAAAGACTTTCCAAATGTGTGTTTCAGGACAGCATGAAACCAAAACAAGTGATATATTTTAAAACTATAAATACTAACTAAATTAAAGAATGTGATTCATTTTAAAAATCCAAGTAAATGAAGAAATAAACATGTTATTTGCATCAATGGACAAAGAAATGTGGCAAACAAAATCATATAAAAAGTTGTTCATATTGCACTTGATTGCTTGATCGCCATATGTCATGTAGTGATTACGATAAAATGTGGATAAGTTTTGTGGTGTGTGTGGGATTTTGTCAACAACCAGCCCAGCTAAATACCAGGCATGGCACTAACTTAATTGTGAGCCCACGTGTTTCACTGAATGGCACCTGGCTGTCTTGACAGCGATAGTTTGTTACATTTACACTGTGCTTGAAAAAAAAAAGGCATAATAACTTCAACCCATGGTGGTAGCCAATGTGACCCATCAGGCAAATTTGCACAGTAATTGTTCATCCACAATGGATGCGTGTGAACACATGGTTATTTCCACCATCACACACCATCTGACATATCACATGGTCAATGTGTGACCTATCTGCAATAATTTTCTCATTTATTCATTCCCTTCTGGATCTTTGACCGCCATGCAGCATGATCAGCGATGACTTGCTTGTAAGGTGAGTATCAATGCCTGTATCAATCATGTCCCGCTTACACACATCATTGTACTTTGTACATCTTTGTCCACACGTTTAAGGTCACAACTGATATATGCAAGGTACAGAAAATGATCTCCATGATATCGTGCCAGATTGCAGATAAGGTGCCAGGCTCACATTTTCCTGACCAAACAGCACTAGATGGCTCATGTGTCAGCAAGCTGCCAGACATATGGCATCCCATCAATGTTTCCGCTGGCCATTTCCTGAAGCTCAAGTTATCCGGGAGTCATGAGTTAATGAAAACATCCCACCTCAGGGGGAATGTGGAACATGGACTTTGAAATACAAGACAACACAGACATATACAGAACATGGACAGGGTATAAGCATGGTGCTAATATGTCACATAGTTAGTTACAAACATTACACAAGAATTCACATACAGATCAGTATAAATATGCTACACACATCTACACCCATACACATACACAATAGTATGAATAAGCTACATACACAACTATATCCATTCACACACACAACAGTATGAACAAGCTATATACACAACTATACCCATTCACACACAGAACAGTATGAATAAACTACATACACAACTATACCTATTCACACACAGAACAGTATGAGTAAGCTACATACACAACTACACCCATTCACACATAGAACGGTATAAATAAGCTACATACACAACTATATCCATTCACACACATAACAATATGAACAAGCTATATACACAACTATACCCATTCACACACAGAACAGTATGAATAAGCTACATACACAACTACACCCATTCACACATAGAACAGTATGAATAAGCTACATACATAACTATACCCATTCACACATAGAACAGTATGAATAAGCTACATACACAACTACACCCATTCACACTCAGAACAGTATGAATAAGCTACATACACAACTATACCAATTCACCTATCATCATCAAGCAAGCTTTCTCTGCGACTCAATGAGTATGCTCAGAAAGATCTAGATTGCTGGGTTCAAAAACAGTGGGTTTAATCTATGGGAAGGTCAAGCCTGATAAAAATCAGGTTGTTTTTTTGTTGTTTTTTTTGGGGTGCCAGGACAGTTGGGTGTGAAAGGAAATGAGCAAGCTGGTTGGCTTGCATGCCAGGCATCCATGAACAGTGGACCAGCAATGGACTAGGCTGATGTAGTGAATGCCATCATAGAGGCGGGGGCGATTAAACGAATCAAGAGATGACTGAGAATCTTCAACAGAAAAGTTTGAGAGGAGTAGAGGTAGTGAGAGATCAAGAGAGAAGAAGCTGGACAGTTTGACATCATAGCATGGAGAAACATCGGTATCAGAAATGACTGGCAGTACATGAGACAGAAGGCTGTGGACAGACATGATCACCAACACCACACGGCATGGACTATAAGAAGATTGGCAGTACACGAGACAGAAGACTGTGGACAGACATGATCACCAACACCACACGGCATGGACTATAAGAAGATTGGCAGTACACAAGACAGAAGGCTGTGGACAGACATGATCACCAACACCACACGGCATGGACTATAAGAAGATTGGCAGTACATGAGACAGAAGGCTGCGGACAGACATGATCACCAACACCACACGGCATGGACTATAAGAAGATTGGCAGTACACAAGACAGAAGGCTGTGGACAGACATGATCACCAACGGCACACGGCATGGACTATACGAAGATTGGCAGTACACGAGGCAGAAGGCTGTGGACAGACATGATCACCAACTCCACACGGCATGGACTATAAGAAGATTGGCAGTACATGAGACAGAAGGCTGTGGACAGACATGATCACCAACACCACACGGCGTGGACTATAAGAAGATTGGCAGTACACGAGACAGAAGACTGTGGGCAGACATGATCACCAACACCGCACGGAATGGACTATAATAAGATTTGTAGTACACGAGACAGAAGTCTGTGGGCAGACACGATCACCAACACCGCACGGAACGGACTATAAGAAGATTGGCAGTACATGAGACAGAAGGTTGTGGACAGACATGATCACCAACACTACACGGCATGGACTATAAGAAGATTGGCAGTACACGAGACAGAAGTCTGTGGGCAGACACGATCACCAACACCACACGGCATGGACTATAAGAAAATTGGCAGTACACGAGACAGAAGGTTGTGGACAGACATGATCACCAAACACCACACGGCATGGACTATAAGAAGATTGGCAGTACACGAGACAGAAGGCTGTGGACAGACATGATCACCAACACCACACGGCATGGACTATAAGAAGATTGGCAGTACACGAGACAGAAGGTTGTGGACAGACATGATCACCAACTCCACACGGCATGGACTATAAGAAGATTGGCAGTACATGAGACAGAAGGTTGAGGACAGACATGATCACCAACACCACACGGCATGGACTATAAGAAGAAGAATATTGCTACTCCATTTCTTCCGTTTTTCTCCGGAAGCATATGTGAGAACTCCTCCATTGAGTAAATCAAACTGTCCTTGTCCCTCCATCTTTGCTCTGAGATTCACAGCATTTCAACCATTAATGTTTCTACTTTTGTTTTGCTTCTTTCATGGTTCCCCTCAGATTCCATGTTACTATTTTTAGTTTGACATAGGATCTTTCCTTGGCAAGACAGATGCCTCTCAAGTAGAAGGTCCTTTGCAGAACGTCCGTCTATCAAAGTGTGGTGAAAACCTCTTTATGTATGGCCGTTTGTCCTGTCCCATGCACTCTCATGTCCCAGCTGTCTGCAATGTTCTGTCTAGCTGGTCCACTCTCATGTCCCAGCTGTCTGCAATGTTCTGTGTCTAGCTGGTCCACCCTCATGTCCCAGCTGTCTGCAATGTTCTGTGTCTAGCTGGTCCACCCTCATGTCCCAGCTGTCTGCAATGTTCTGTGTCTAGCTGGTCCACCCTCATGTCCCAGCTGTCTGCATTATTCTGTGTCTAGCTGGTCCACCTTCATGTCCCAGCTGTCTGCACTGTTCTGTCTAGCTGGTCCACCCTCATGTCCCAGCTGTCTGCAATGTTCTGTGTCTAGCTGGTCCACCCTCATGTCCCAGCTGTCTGCAATGTTCTGTCTAGCTGGTCCACCCTCATGTCCCAGCTGTCTGCAATGTTCTGTGTCTAGCTGGTCCACCTCCGCCCGTTCTACCAGGAACCCCACCTTCCATCAGTGACCCCTCCCAGCCACTGTGACCAGGAACCCCACCTTCCATCACTGACCCCTCCCAGCCACTGTGACCATGAACCCCACCTTCCAGCCACTGACCCCTCCCAGCCACTGTGACCAGGAACCACACCTTCCATCAGTGACCCTCCAAGCTACTCTGACCGTTCAATATGGCCAGTTTCCCAGACATGACACTGTTTAATGAGCCAGTTTTCGTCTATGTCCAGGTCATGTAAAATGTCAATATGTGAAATCTTCTCGGCCGACGCTATTCAAAGAATTTTTCAGCTAGATATTGAACAGCATAACTAAACTACATTCACAACTACAACCATTCACATTTTTTTTACAGTTTAAATAAGATGCGTAAACAACTGCAATTCATAACATTACTAATACATTATATAAATGATTATAAATTCACAGATGCTCATTAAAGCAAAGAAGGTCAGAACTATAAGCATACACGCATCAAACAACAGAACCAATGCATTATATGAACAGTGATAACCATTCACACATGAAATTACATGACCATTACATGACACTCAAAACTTTAACCACTGACACATAACCATGACATTGCATACAAAACTTGTACCACTAACACATTAAACAACATTACAATGACAAACATAACCTTCACCACTGACACATTAAACAACATTACAATGACAAACATAACCTTCACCACTGACACATCTAACAACATTACTATGACATTACAAACATAACATTTCACCACTGACACATCTAACAACATGACCAATACATTACACACAAGACTGTAACCACTGACACACCAAACCACATGATCACCACAAGACACGAACCACCCAAAGTCAACATAACCACAAGGGAACCAACAGGTTGCATACAATACCAAAACAAAGCAGCTTAACCAGCACACATAAAACACAAACATTCCACAAACGTAAGTCTACGCCCCTTCATTGGTCTCTTGATGGCTGAATGCCAACACAACGTTTCACAAGAAAATTAATCAAATTACCTTTTAATGTCACCAAGACATATTGGGCATACAGTTTCACGCCCTAGTGACTATCATCATGTGCCTGTTAGTGACCATCTTTCTCCCTGACTGCATACCCTCAGCGTTCTTGACAAATTTTGTTGAATCAAGAGGTACAACTTGTCAAGAACACAGGGGATGTGCAGTCACAGAGAAATATCACTGTGCAGTTGTGGAGAAATATGATCACTGACACTGAAACATGATGATAATTATCAGGCATTACATCATTGTATCTTCAATTAGTATTGGGACTCTTCGCTGGTTGTTGAAGATGAGGACGGAGCACATACGGGAATGTCCTGAGTCCTGTGATGTGGTTCTTGACTCAAGTCAACTCAACTCTAGTCAAATTCTCAAATGGAAAAAAAAAAACTTTTGATTTTTTAAAATTCTCAAAATGTCACTATATTTACTGTTTTCATTGTGTCTACATATATGGGAATAATCTTTACATGTGTAACAAAACAATACAGAGCTTTCATAAACAGGTCATGCAAAGTCACATCAGTCAATGAACACAGCAGCAAGAAAACACACCCAGCACACATGATATCATCTCTTTTAGCACTGAAAGAATGCTTAAGTACAAAAACTGCCAACATATAGTTGAGGTATGCAAAAGCTCGCAAGTTAACAAAACCAAACATTTGAAAACTTGTCAATCAAAATGGAGCAAATAGAAAAGATAAATTAACTGACAAATTCAATCAGATTCACATACTGTCATGTGATCAATATCTCAAACAAAATCACAAGCCAGGTGTTACATTACTGCTGAACAAAATCTGGCATATTGATTCTACAGTCGAATAAATACTTCTGGGTGTATATACCATAATAGTCATTAATATCAATCGAGGGGGAGCCCCTTGAGCCTACTGACACAGAAAAAGAAATACATTCGTAGGTATCTGTCAGCACTTATGTGGAAGGAAAGAAGTATATATCAAAGGATACTCCAGATAATAGAAGAATTGAAAGTTATCGGGAATCGAACCTGCCGTCTCCTTCAGTGAGTGGCTGTTGCTATTTGAAGGTGGCATGTTTGAATCCTGTGTCTATAGTTTTCAAGTTGATTATTGTCCTGAGTGTCCTCTAATATCTATGTTTTTCATTTCCTTGCTACAAGTGCCAATAAATACCCTTGATTTCTCATACTAATAGAACTTAGAAAAAAAAATTGGCCAATATCAGACAGACATCTAATCTAAGGGTGGCCAGATTTACCCTAGTATACTTATTATACCAATTAGGAAACCTAATTTAGCATATTTAATCTACTAATGGTCAGATATATTCTGGCACATCTCTTCTAATATAAACCATAAACAATTCTGTGTATTCATTCTACTATTAGCCAAATCCCACCTGGCATATCTAGTCTGCTATTGACATATAAATGACACTATTAACCATATAAATCTGGCAAGACTATTATACAACTTTTTTATTCTCCTGCCCTTTATCCCCCATTGGGGACAGGCCCTTAACCAAACCCCCACCAAGCCGTCCTATCTTTCGCTATCTCCTGTCCTCCTTATATAACTCATCTCCGTCTGTAATTCTCTTCTCCGTGTTATTTTAGGTCTCCCACAATATACCATTTGCCTTGTGAGTTCCAGACAAGAGAGTGTCTCATTACATTGTCCTCAGGTTGTCTCAGTGTGTGTTCGTTCCAGCGTGTGTCCTTCATCCCTTGCTTCATTGGAATTTGTTTCGTTCTCTCAACCAACTCTACATTGGTGATTCTGTCACACCATTTTTTCCCCACTCTTCTGCACAGGCACCAGTTAGCGAATGCTTGCAATTTATTAGTAATTCTGTTAGTTGTTCTCAATATTTCTGACACATACAAAGGTACTGATTGAGTTTTAAATTTAAGTTCAGTGCTAAGTATAATTATACAACTGGCAAAACACAATCTGCTAAACTGACACTTAACTAACCATGTGTCAAAGATATCCTGGTATATCAAATCTGCTGACTACATACAAACTGGCCATTCTAACTACACTTGACACAGTTTACAATCTGTAATACATATCATGAATGCAAAGTACTAAAATTTACTGGCAAAACCCAGCCAGGAAAACATCTACGATTGACCAGATGCAACAGTTTATTTATTATATTAATAATCAAATGAAACCTGGCAAACCGTATCTACAATTCTTATTTCAATCCAACATATCAACACTAAATATGGCCACTTTTAAACAGGAGTATCTGTTATCATATTTGCAAAATATAACCTGGTATATTTATTCTATTACTGGCAAACTCCATTCCGGCATATTCTTTCAACTTTTCAACAAATTCTAGATTATCAAATTTATAAACCAAATGCAATCTGGCAAATCTGTTCTACAATCAAATAGTTTGGTGCATGTATTCTAATAATAGTCAAATGAAACCTGGCAAACCTAATTTACTATTTTTCTAAAATCTACTATTACCCGAATTAAATCTAAAAGTATCAATTCTACAACTGGTCGACTCTAACTTTAAATATCTGCTGTATTAATGTTCTTTAAATTACTAAACCTTTACAGTTCCCTCCCACCCACCCACCCATATCTCTCTCTCTCTCTCTCTCTCTCTCTCTCTCTCTCTCTCTCTCTCTCTCTCTCTCTCTCTCTCTCTCATTTATTCCCCCCCCCCCCCATTTCTTACCTCAAAACACAAATTTGTTAAAAATTATAAACTAATAAACACAATTGATAAGACCCAGAGAATGTATGACAAACTGGCAAACTACATTACGCAGAGATATCTACATCGCCTGGCTCAGCAAACAGACTCCTAACTTCTAAAGAAGTGGCCAGGTCAAGAACGAGCTTGTAGAGGGCTGGATGTTCCAGGATTTCATCGGTGGGCAGTGCAGGGTGGGATGCTGGGTAGTAACTGGGCCCCTGAAATACACGCAGGCTTATCAAAACAAACCCGTCACTAATGTATAGAAGAGAACAGGAAAAGCTAAAGCCACATTTAACGAAATGACACGGCTTCTCACATCTGAGCAACCAGGTGGTGAATTAACAATAAGACTGGTAAAATGTTTCATTTAATTCTTTTCTTCTGCTTTTCTCCTCCCAACTGAGTTAAGTCAAGAACCGGAATAATTGCCCTCAGGACGTTTCAATATGTGTTCTGTCCTCATCTTTAACAGTAAGCGAAGTCTCCATACTAAGGGTTCCAGAGCAGTCTGAATATGTGTCCGTCTGGCCTTTCCTCTGAGTTTTGAGTGTCGGCTCTGGTCACTCCCTGCAGCACCATTCTCTCCAGACCGTGATGATCCACCCATTCGTCTGCACCATACACAAGGTTCCAAAGGGCCCCAACCACATCTGCCCATGGCATGCCCCAATACCCTATCAAGAGGTGCAGACTCTGCCCAAAGCCTGCCTGTCTTCACCTTTCTCATCAAACTTTGTGAGTCCTTTACAATTACGAAGTGTGTGCTGTTTGTCTTCAGGCCAGTGGACTGCCACCATGACTACCTCTTACATCCATTCTCAGACTAATTGTTGTGGTATCAAATGTCAGGCTCTCCTGCACCAAACACCGCCCACCAACCTTCGCCATGACCCCCCCCCCCCCCCCCAGACATTTTTTTACCTTTTAGCACAGAACCATCCAGGTAGATGATTACACCACCTGGTCGGGAACTGTCGTAGATCAATCGTTGCATCCATCCAGTGCAGCCTGCCGGCCAATCCCTGCATTCCCGATCCATCTCCTAACTGAACATAATCCTTCAACCCACTCATCTCAAGCACTGCATAGACTTGTTCATGACTGGCTGGACTTTGCAGTCAATGTCCTCTACAAGGTGAGATGGCCAGTCCCATGCCAACCCTCCTCAGTCACCTCTTATGACACGCATGGCAGGTGAGGGTGTGACTGTTCTTGGCTTCCCCTGTCACCCACTAGCCAAGTGTTACACCTATTCTACATTATTCTATAGTACAGAAACATGGACAATAAGTCAGCTCTGAAAGGTAAAACTGAAGTTGTAGAAATATGGTTCTATAGACAAGAAGAAAGAACATCATGGCAGCAAAAGAACCACGACACAAACTGGGACTGAAGAAAACATGACTGAATGAGGTCAAGGCCAGATCATCAAGGTAGTGTGGCCACACACAAATGTTAAATGTCATACTGGAGGGAGATGTGGAGGGGAAGCAGACGACAATGTTAAAGTGGGTGGACAACATCAAGAGATGGACCAGGAGAAGCACGCATGAATGCATCATGAAGACGAAGGACACAGAGGGCTCTGGAGACCTACTACAGCCAACATTTAATAAGAAAATGGCACTTGCAGATGATGAACTAGTTTCCTTCTACATTTGAAAGATGAAAAATGTTCATAAAGTGTGACAGTTAGAACTGCATCAGGCTCAAGACAATATGAGGCCTTATTATTTTCACAAAACATGTTCGTCATTATCATCATCCTCTTTCAGTTTTGTCAACAAATGTCCTGGAGAAAATTAGTTGACACTCTAGCGCCCGATGGCTGGCACTGGATAGTGTCATTCTATGTTATTGTACAATGTCTTTGATATCGTCAATCCATTTTATTCTCGGGTGTCCTCTTGTTCTTCTATCAGATCTTTTTCGCAGCGCCAGTGTTGGTTGCTGATGGTGTTGCATTCTAACAAGATGACCAAACCATTTGATCTTCTGCCTTTCAATATATGTGGCACGAGGTGTTGATCCCACTGTCCGTCTGATAACATCATTTCTTTTTCAGTCTAGGATAGGTAAGTTGGCAGCTCTACTCAAGAATCTTATCTCACAAGAGTTGTTTTTGCATAAGTGTGACTTGGATAATATAAACATGCTTACCTTAAATCCCTTGTGCAGGATGAGAACGATGTAACAGAACACGAACCTCAGCAGTAGCAGACGAAGAAAGTCATCGCCCAGGAACTGAACGTAGGCGTGATCTGTGGAACATTGCACAGAACATTGCAGACATCAGAATCCATGGGACATTACAGGCAATAATGATACGCAGAAATGATCAATTACACAAAACAAACCAAACACTTGCATTGCTAAAGCTGAAACACTGCACTGGCACCTGGCCATCTTGGCAGACATGCTGAAACACTGCACTGGCACCTGGCTATCTTGGCAGACAAGCTGAAACACTGCGCTGGCACCTGGCTATCTTGGCAGACAAGCTGAAACACTGCGCTGGCACCTGGCTATCTTGGCAGACAAGCTGAAACACTGCGCTGGCACCTGGCTATCTTGGCAGACAAGCTGAAACACTGCGCTGGCACCTGGCCATCTTGGCAGACAAGCTGAAACACTGCGCTGGCACCTGGCCATCTTGGCAGACTGTAGCTTGTTACATCGTGTTTTAAAGAAGAAGCTGCCAGATCAGCAAAGCAATGCTCTTACTGTCAGCCTGTTGGAGCTTTGATCCTAGACCAGTTGCTGACCAAGGCTTAGGGTCTGGTTTACCCTTCCATGACATTTAGTCTTTAAGTTACATTTCCTCACAAGGCTTGTACCCTCCCAACTGTGTTCCTCCGCCCGAAGCTGTTAGCACAATGTGGGGTATCAGGTTTGGTGAGCAGTGCCCAACATTCAGCACTAAGAGAAAGCAGGTAGTACCGACAACAGCAACAACAAAAACTTAACCAAATTTGAAAATAAAACTGTTCATATTTAATGTTAAAACAATCCATTTATGAAAGAAAACACCCCTTTCTATCCGAGTGGAGTGTGCCCCATGACTTCCTTCAGTTTAAGTGATGCTTGGGAAGCTTCAACTGCACTGTCGACCTTCCACTTCCTTCCAGTTTTGAGTCAGAATTTGTCGTCGGTGCTTTAGCGCTTGAGGCATGTCCCGATGTGATCCATCTCTCTCAGAAGATGGTGACCAGAATGGATACTTATAGTTTGTGTGGTAATTGGTTATCTCTACCTCGATCGCTCTGGTAGCATCACAGGTGAGGAACAGCAAAGACATATTCACAATAACTGGGCTACGACAGCATTCAGCATTGCTACATTTTGGAATCTGCTGAGAGAGACAGAACACAAATAAGAATGTCATGAGAGCTGTGGTACTGATTCTAGTTGAAGAACCAAAAACCTAAGACAACAGAGACAACCAAACAAGCATGTTCTTAGCTAGCACAATGATAACTAGCTTCTGCTCAGACAATGAGGAGAGAGTCAAAGAGGCGTACCTAGCTTGCGTGCCCGGCTGAACAACTTGCAGGCGTCTGCCACAAACTTGTCCACCTGAGTCTGGCACTTGTCCCACAGGGTGATGGGCACGTCGGCGATGTTGCACACGCAGCACAGGGCCATGAGTGGAGAGTGCAGGAACAGAGTGAACAGGTTGCCCTTCAGTTGCTGGTCTGTCAGTGGGCACAAACGTACAGGTTAGAACATTTCACATCACCAGGACAAACCAGACACACTTCACATTACCAGGACAAACCAGAAACACTTCACATCACCACCAGGACAAACCAGAAACACTTCACATCAACACCAGGACAAACCAAACACACTTCACATCACCAGGACAAACCAAACACACTTCACTTCACCATGACAAACCAGAAATACTTCACATCACCAGGACAAACCAGAAACACTTCACATCACCACCAGGACAAACCAGACACACTTCACATCACCACCAGGACAAACCAGACACACTTCACATCACCAGGACAAACCAGGCACACTTCACATCACCAGGACAAACCAGAAACACTTCACATCACCACCAGGACAAACCAGACACACTCCACATCACCAGGACAAACCAGGCACACTTCACATCACCATGACAAACCAGAAAAACTTCACATCACCAGGACAAACCAGAAACACTTCACATCACCACCAGGACAAACCAAACACACTTCACATCACCAGGACAAACCAGAAACACTTCACATCACCAAGACAAACCAGAAACACTTCACATCACCACCAGGACAAACCAGAAACACTTCACATCACCAGGACAAACCAGAAACACTTCACATCACCAGGACAAACCAGAAACACTTCACATCACCAGGACAAACCAAACACACTTCACATCACCAGGACAAACCAGAAACACTTCACATCACCAGGACAAAAAAAACACACTTCACATCACCAGGACAAACCAGAAACACTTCACATCACCACCAGGACAAACCAGAAACACTTCACATCAACACCAGGACAAACCAGACACACTTCACATCACCAGGACAAACCAAACACACTTCACTTCACCAGGACAAACCAGAAACACTTCACATCACCAGGACAAACCAGAAACACTTCACATCACCACCAGGACAAACCAGAAACACTTCACATCAACACCAGGACAAACCAGACACACTTCACATGACCAGGACAAACCAGGCACACTTCACATCACCAGGACAAACCAGAAACATTTCACATCACCACCAGGACAAACCAGACACACTCCACATCACCAGGAATAACCAGAAACACTTCACATCACCATGACAAACCAGAAAAACTTCACATCACCAGGACAAACCAGAAACACTTCACATCACCACCAGGACAAACCAGAAACGCTTCACATCAATGGAACAAACCAGACACACTTCATATCACCAGGACAAACCAGAAACACTTCACTTCACCAGGACAAACCAGAAACACTTCACATCACCAGGACAAACCAAAAACATTTCACATCACCAGGACAAACCAGAAACACTTCACATCACCACCAGGACAAACCAGAAACACTTCACATCACCAGGACAAACCAGAAACACTTCACATCACCAGGACAAACCAGAAACACTTCACATCACCAGGACAAACCAGAAACACTTCACGTCACCACCAGGACAAACCAAACACACTTCACATCACCAGGACAAACCAAACACACTTCACATCACCAGGACAAACCAGAAACAGTTCACATCACCAGGACAAACCAAACACACTTCACATCACCAGGACAAACCAGAAACACTTCATATCACCATGACAAACCAAACACACTTCACATCACCAGGACAAACCAGAAACTCTTCACATCACCAGGACAAACCAGAAACACTTCATATCACCAGGAAAAACCAGAAACACTTCACATCACCAGGACAAACCAGAAACACTTCACATCACCAGGACAAACCAGAAACATTTCACATCACCAGGACAAACCAAACACACTTCACATCACCAGGACAAACCAGAAACACTTCACATCACCAGGACAAACCAAACACACTTCACATCACCAGGACAAACCAGAAACACTTCACATCACCACCAGGACAAACCAGAAACACTTCACATCAACACCAGGACAAACCAGACACACTTCACATCACCAGGACAAACCAAACACACTTCACTTCACCAGGACAAACCAGAAACACTTCACATCACCAGGACAAACCAGAAACACTTCACATCACCACCAGGACAAACTAGAAACACTTCACATCAACACCAGGACAAACCAGACACACTTCACATCACCAGGACAAACCAGGCACACTTCACATCACCAGGACAAACCATAAACACTTCACATCACCAGGACAAACCAGAAACACTTCACATCACCAGGACAAACCATAAACACTTCACATCACCAGGACAAACCAGAAACACTTCACATCACCAGGACAAACGAAACACACTTCACATCACCAAGACAAACCAGAAACACTTCACATCACCAGGACAAACCAGAAACACTTCACATCACCAGGACAAACCAGAAACTTCATATCACCAGGACAAACCAGAAAAATTCACATCACCAGGACAAACCAGACACACTTCACATCACCAGGACAAGCCAGAAACACTTCACATCACCAGGACAAACCAGACACACTTCACATCACCAGGACAAACCAGAAACACTTCACATCACCAGGACAAACCAGACACATTTCACATCACCAGGACAAACCAGACACATTTCACATCACCAGGACAAACCAGACACATTTCACATCACCAGGACAAACCAGACACACTTCACATCACCAGGACAAACCAGAAACACTTCACATCACCAGGACAAACCAAACAGACTTCACATCACCAGGACAAACCAGACAGACTTTGCATCACCAGGACAAACCAGAAACACTTCACATCACCAGGACAAACCAGAGACACTTCACATCACCAGGACAAACCAGAAACACTTCATATCACCAGGACAAACCAGAAACACTTCACATCACCAGGACAAACTAAACACACTTCACATCACCAGGACAAACCAGAAACACTTCACATCACCATGACAAACCAAACACACTTCACATCACCAGGACAAACCAGAAACTCTTCACATCACCAGGACAAACCAGAAACACTTCATATCACCAGGAAAAACCAGAAACACTTCACATCACCAGGACAAACCAAACACACTTCACATCACCAGGACAAACCAGAAACACTTCACATCACCAGGAAAAACCAGAAACACTTCACATCACCAGGACAAACCAAACACACTTCACATCACCAGGACAAACCAGAAACACTTCACATCAACAGGACAAACCAGAAGCACTTCACACCACCAGGACAAACCAGACACATTTCACATCACCAGGACAAACCAGACACACTTCACATCACCAGGACAAACCAGAAACACTTCACATCACCAGGACAAACCAGACACATTTCACATCACCAGGACAATCCAGACACATTTCACATCACCAGGACAAACCAGACACATTTCACATCACCAGGACAAACCAGACACACTTCACATCACCAGGACAAACCAGAAACACTTCACATCACCAGGACAAACCAAACAGACTTCACATCACCAGGACAAACCAGACAGACTTTGCATCACCAGGACAAACCAGAAACACTTCACATCACCAGGACAAACCAGAGACACTTCACATCACCAGGACAAACCAGAAACACTTCATATCACCAGGAAAAACCAGAAACACTTCACATCACCAGGACAAACCAAACACACTTCACATCACCAGGACAAACCAGAAACACTTCACATCACCAGGAAAAACCAGAAACACTTCACATCACCAGGACAAACCAAACACACTTCACATCACCAGGACAAACCAGAAACACTTCACATCAACAGGACAAACCAGAAGCACTTCACACCACCAGGACAAACCAGAAACACTTCACACCACCAGGACAAACCAGAAACACTTCACATCACCAGGACAAACCAAACACACTTCACATCACCAGGACAAACCAAGCACACTTCACATCACCAGGACAAACCAGAAACACTTCACATCACTAGGACAAACCAAACACACTTCATATCACCAGGACAAACCAAACACACTTCACATCACCAGGACAAACCAGAAACACTTCACATCACCAGGACAAACCAGAAACACTTCACATAACCAGGACAAACCAAACACACTTCACATCACCAGGACAAACCAGAAACACTTCACATCACAAGGACAAACTAGAAACACTTCACACCACCAGGACAAACCAGAAACACTTCACACCACCAGGACAAACCAGAAACACTTCACATCACCAGGACAAACGTAACACACTTCACATCACCAGGACAAACCAGAAACATTTCACATCACCACCAGGACAAACCAGACACACTCCACATCACCAGGACAAACCAGAAACACTTCACATCACCATGACAAACCAGAAAAACTTCACATCACCAGGACAAACCAGAAACACTTCACATCACCAGGACAAACCAGACACACTTCACATGACCAGGACAAACCAGGCACACTTCACATCACCAGGACAAACCAGAAACATTTCACATCACCACCAGGACAAACCAGACACACTCCACATCACCAGGAATAACCAGAAACACTTCACATCACCATGACAAACCAGAAAAACTTCACATCACCAGGACAAACCAGAAACACTTCACATCACCACCAGGACAAACCAGAAACGCTTCACATCACTGGAACAAACCAGACACACTTCATATCACCAGGACAAACCAGAAACACTTCACTTCACCAGGACAAACCAGAAACACTTCACATCACCAGGACAAACCAAAAACATTTCACATCACCAGGACAAACCAGAAACACTTCACATCACCACCAGGACAAACCAGAAACACTTCACATCACCAGGACAAACCAGAAACACTTCACATCACCAGGACAAACCAGAAACACTTCACATCACCAGGACAAACCAGAAACACTTCACGTCACCACCAGGACAAACCAAACACACTTCACATCACCAGGACAAACCAAACACACTTCACATCACCAGGACAAACCAGAAACAGTTCACATCACCAGGACAAACCAAACACACTTCACATCACCAGGACAAACCAGAAACACTTCATATCACCATGACAAACCAAACACACTTCACATCACCAGGACAAACCAGAAACTCTTCACATCACCAGGACAAACCAGAAACACTTCATATCACCAGGAAAAACCAGAAACACTTCACATCACCAGGACAAACCAGAAACACTTCACATCACCAGGACAAACCAGAAACATTTCACATCACCAGGACAAACCAAACACACTTCACATCACCAGGACAAACCAGAAACACTTCACATCACCAGGACAAACCAAACACACTTCACATCACCAGGACAAACCAGAAACACTTCACATCACCACCAGGACAAACCAGAAACACTTCACATCAACACCAGGACAAACCAGACACACTTCACATCACCAGGACAAACCAAACACACTTCACTTCACCAGGACAAACCAGAAACACTTCACATCACCAGGACAAACCAGAAACACTTCACATCACCACCAGGACAAACTAGAAACACTTCACATCAACACCAGGACAAACCAGACACACTTCACATCACCAGGACAAACCAGGCACACTTCACATCACCAGGACAAACCATAAACACTTCACATCACCAGGACAAACCAGAAACACTTCACATCACCAGGACAAACCATAAACACTTCACATCACCAGGACAAACCAGAAACACTTCACATCACCAGGACAAACGAAACACACTTCACATCACCAAGACAAACCAGAAACACTTCACATCACCAGGACAAACCAGAAACACTTCACATCACCAGGACAAACCAGAAACTTCATATCACCAGGACAAACCAGAAAAATTCACATCACCAGGACAAACCAGACACACTTCACATCACCAGGACAAGCCAGAAACACTTCACATCACCAGGACAAACCAGACACACTTCACATCACCAGGACAAACCAGACACATTTCACATCACCAGGACAAACCAGACACACTTCACATCACCAGGACAAACCAGAAACACTTCACATCACCAGGACAAACCAGACACATTTCACATCACCAGGACAAACCAGACACATTTCACATCACCAGGACAAACCAGACACATTTCACATCACCAGGACAAACCAGACACACTTCACATCACCAGGACAAACCAGAAACACTTCACATCACCAGGACAAACCAAACAGACTTCACATCACCAGGACAAACCAGACAGACTTTGCATCACCAGGACAAACCAGAAACACTTCACATCACCAGGACAAACCAGAGACACTTCACATCACCAGGACAAACCAGAAACACTTCATATCACCAGGACAAACCAGAAACACTTCACATCACCAGGACAAACTAAACACACTTCACATCACCAGGACAAACCAGAAACACTTCACATCACCATGACAAACCAAACACACTTCACATCACCAGGACAAACCAGAAACTCTTCACATCACCAGGACAAACCAGAAACACTTCATATCACCAGGAAAAACCAGAAACACTTCACATCACCAGGACAAACCAAACACACTTCACATCACCAGGACAAACCAGAAACACTTCACATCACCAGGAAAAACCAGAAACACTTCACATCACCAGGACAAACCAAACACACTTCACATCACCAGGACAAACCAGAAACACTTCACATCAACAGGACAAACCAGAAGCACTTCACACCACCAGGACAAACCAGACACATTTCACATCACCAGGACAAACCAGACACACTTCACATCACCAGGACAAACCAGAAACACTTCACATCACCAGGACAAACCAGACACATTTCACATCACCAGGACAATCCAGACACATTTCACATCACCAGGACAAACCAGACACATTTCACATCACCAGGACAAACCAGACACACTTCACATCACCAGGACAAACCAGAAACACTTCACATCACCAGGACAAACCAAACAGACTTCACATCACCAGGACAAACCAGACAGACTTTGCATCACCAGGACAAACCAGAAACACTTCACATCACCAGGACAAACCAGAGACACTTCACATCACCAGGACAAACCAGAAACACTTCATATCACCAGGAAAAACCAGAAACACTTCACATCACCAGGACAAACCAAACACACTTCACATCACCAGGACAAACCAGAAACACTTCACATCACCAGGAAAAACCAGAAACACTTCACATCACCAGGACAAACCAAACACACTTCACATCACCAGGACAAACCAGAAACACTTCACATCAACAGGACAAACCAGAAGCACTTCACACCACCAGGACAAACCAGAAACACTTCACACCACCAGGACAAACCAGAAACACTTCACATCACCAGGACAAACCAAACACACTTCACATCACCAGGACAAACCAAGCACACTTCACATCACCAGGACAAACCAGAAACACTTCACATCACTAGGACAAACCAAACACACTTCATATCACCAGGACAAACCAAACACACTTCACATCACCAGGACAAACCAGAAACACTTCACATCACCAGGACAAACCAGAAACACTTCACATAACCAGGACAAACCAAACACACTTCACATCACCAGGACAAACCAGAAACACTTCACATCACAAGGACAAACTAGAAACACTTCACACCACCAGGACAAACCAGAAACACTTCACACCACCAGGACAAACCAGAAACACTTCACATCACCAGGACAAACGTAACACACTTCACATCACCAGGACAAACCAGAAACATTTCACATCACCACCAGGACAAACCAGACACACTCCACATCACCAGGACAAACCAGAAACACTTCACATCACCATGACAAACCAGAAAAACTTCACATCACCAGGACAAACCAGAAACACTTCACATCACCAGGACAAACCAGACACACTTCACATCATCACCAGGACAAACCAGAAATACTTCACATCACCAGGACAAACCAGACGCACTTCACATCACCAGGACAAACCAGACGCACTTCACATCACCAGGACAAACCAGACACATTTCACATCACCAGGACAAACCAGACACACTTCACATCACCAGGACAAACCAGAAACACTTCACATCACCAGGACAAACCAGACACATTTCACATCACCAGGACAAACCAGACACATTTCACATCACCAGGACAAACCAGACACATTTCACATCACCAGGACAAACCAGACACACTTCACATCACCAGGACAAACCAGAAACACTTCACATCACCAGGACAAACCAAACAGACTTCGCATCACCAGGACAAACCAGACACACTTTGCATCATCAGGACAAACCAGAAACACTTCACATCACCAGGACAAACCAGAGACACTTCACATCACCAGGACAAACCAGAAACACTTCACATCACCAGGACAAACCAAACAGACTTCACATCACCAGGACAAACCAGACAGACTTTGCATCACCAGGACAAACCAGAAACACTTCACATCACCAGGACAAACCAGAGACACTTCACATCACCAGGACAAACCAGAAACACTTCATATCACCAGGACAAACCAGAAACACTTCACATCACCATGACAAACCAGAAAGACTTCACATCACCAGGACAAACCAGAAACACTTCACATCACCATGACAAACCAAACAAACTTCACATCACCAGGACAAACCAGAAACTCTTCACATCACCAGGACAAACCAGAAACACTTCATATCACCAGGAAAAACCAGAAACACTTCACATCACCAGGACAAACCAAACACACTTCACATCACCAGGACTAACCAGAAACACTTCACATCACCAGGAAAAACCAGAAACACTTCACATCACCAGGACAAACCAAACACACTTCACATCACCAGGACAAACCAGAAACACTTCACATCAACAGGACAAACCAGAAGCACTTCACACCACCAGGACAAACCAGAAACACTTCACACCACCAGGACAAACCAGAAACACTTCACATCACCAGGACAAACCAAACACACTTCACATCACCAGGACAAACCAAGCACACTTCACATCACCAGGACAAACCAGAAACACTTCACATCACTAGGACAAACCAAACACACTTCACATCACCAGGACAAACCAAACACACTTCACATCACCAGGACAAACCAGAAACACTTCACATCACCAGGACAAACCAGAAACACTTCACATAACCAGGACAAACCAGAACCACTTCACATCACCAGGACAAACCAAACACACTTCACATCACCAGGACAAACCAGAAACACTTCACATCACCAGGACAAACCAGAAACACTTCATATCACCAGGACAAACCAAACAGACTTCACATCACCAGGACACACCAGAAACACTTCACATCACCAGGACAAACCAGACACACTTCACATCACCAGGACAAACCATAAACACTTCACATCACCAGGACAAACCAGAAACACTTCACATCACCAGGACAAACCATAAACACTTCACATCACCAGGACAAACCAGAAACACTTCACATCACCAGGACAAACCAGACACACTTCACATCATCACCAGGACAAACCAGAAATACTTCACATCACCAGGACAAACCAGACGCACTTCACATCACCAGGACAAACCAGACGCACTTCACATCACCAGGACAAACCAGACACATTTCACATCACCAGGACAAACCAGACACACTTCACATCACCAGGACAAACCAGAAACACTTCACATCACCAGGACAAACCAGACACATTTCACATCACCAGGACAAACCAGACACATTTCACATCACCAGGACAAACCAGACACATTTCACATCACCAGGACAAACCAGACACACTTCACATCACCAGGACAAACCAGAAACACTTCACATCACCAGGACAAACCATACAGACTTCGCATCACCAGGACAAATCAGACAGACTTCGCATCATCAGGACAAACCAGAAACACTTCACATCACCAGGACAAACCGGAGACACTTCACATCACCAGGACAAACCAGAAACACTTCATATCACCAGGACAAACCAGAAACACTTCACATCACCATGACAAACCAGACACATTTCACATCACCAGGACAAACCAGAAACACTTCACATCACCATGACAAACCAAACACACTTCACATCACCAGGACAAACCAGAAACTCTTCACATCACCAGGACAAACCAGAAACACTTCATATCACCAGGAAAAACCAGAAACACTTCACATCACCAGGACAAACCAAACACACTTCACATCACCAGGACAAACCAGAAACACTTCACATCAACAGGACAAACCAGAAGCACTTCACACCACCAGGACAAACCAGAAACACTTCACACCACCAGGACAAACCAGAAACACTTCACATCACCAGGACAAACCAAACACACTTCACATCACCAGGACAAACCAAGCACACTTCACATCACCAGGACAAACCAGAAACACTTCACATCACTAGGACAAACCAAACACACTTCATATCACCAGGACAAACCAAACACACTTCACATCACCAGGACAAACCAGAAACACTTCACATCACCAGGACAAACCAGAAACACTTCACATAACCAGGACAAACCAGAACCACTTCACATCACCAGGACAAACCAGACACACTTCACATCACCAGGACAAACCAGAAACACTTCACATCACCAGGACAAACCAGAAACACTTCATATCACCAGGACAAACAAAACAGACTTCACATCACCAGGACACACCAGAAACAGTTCACATCACCAGGACAAACCAGAAACACTTCACATCACCAGGACAAACCATAAACACTTCACATCACCAGGACAAACCAGAAACACTTCACATCACCAGGACAAACCATAAACACTTCACATCACCAGGACAAACCAGAAACACTTCACATCACCAGGACAAACCAGAAACACTTCACATAACCAGGACAAACCAAACACACTTCACATCACCAGGACAAACCAGAAACACTTCACATCACAAGGACAAACCAGAAACACTTCACACCACCAGGACAAACCAGAAACACTTCACACCACCAGGACAAACCAGAAACACTTCACATCACCAGGACAAACGTAACACACTTCACATCACCAGGACAAACCAGAAACATTTCACATCACCACCAGGACAAACCAGACACACTCCACATCACCAGGACAAACCAGAAACACTTCACATCACCATGACAAACCAGAAAAACTTCACATCACCAGGACAAACCAGAAACACTTCACATCACCAGGACAAACCAGACACACTTCACATCATCACCAGGACAAACCAGAAATACTTCACATCACCAGGACAAACCAGACGCACTTCACATCACCAGGACAAACCAGACGCACTTCACATCACCAGGACAAACCAGACACATTTCACATCACCAGGACAAACCAGACACACTTCAACTCACCAGGACAAACCAGAAACACTTCACATCACCAGGACAAACCAGACACATTTCACATCACCAGGACAAACCAGACACATTTCACAACACCAGGACAAACCAGACACATTTCACATCACCAGGACAAACCAGACACACTTCACATCACCAGGACAAACCAGAAACACTTCACATCACCAGGACAAACCAGACACATTTCACATCACCAGGACAAACCAGACACATTTCACATCACCAGGACAAACCAGACACATTTCACATCACCAGGACAAACCAGACACACTTCACATCACCAGGACAAACCAGAAACACTTCACATCACCAGGACAAACCAAACACACTTCACATCACCAGGACAAACCAGACAGACTTTGCATCACCAGGACAAACCAGAAACACTTCACATCACCAGGACAAACCAGAGACACTTCACATCACCAGGACAAACCAGAAACACTTCATATCACCAGGACAAACCAGAAACACTTCACATCACCATGACAAACCAGAAAGACTTCACATCACCAGGACAAACCAGAAACACTTCACATCACCATGACAAACCAAACAAACTTCACATCACCAGGACAAACCAGAAACTCTTCACATCACCAGGACAAACCAGAAACACTTCATATCACCAGGAAAAACCAGAAACACTTCACATCACCAGGACAAACCAAACACACTTCACATCACCAGGACAAACCAGAAACACTTCACATCACCAGGAAAAACCAGAAACACTTCACATCACCAGGACAAACCAAACACACTTCACATCACGAGGACAAACCAGAAACACTTCACATCAACAGGACAAACCAGAAGCACTTCACACCACCAGGACAAACCAGAAACACTTCACACCACCAGGACAAACCAGAAACACTTCACATCACCAGGACAAACCAAACACACTTCACATCACCAGGACAAACCAAGCACACTTCACATCACCAGGACAAACCAGAAACACTTCACATCACTAGGACAAACCAAACACACTTCATATCACCAGGACAAACCAAACACACTTCACATCACCAGGACAAACCAGAAACACTTCACATCACCAGGACAAACCAGAAACACTTCACATAACCAGGACAAACCAGAACCACTTCACATCACCAGGACAAACCAAACACACTTCACATCACCAGGACAAACCAGAAACACTTCACATCACCAGGACAAACCAGAAACACTTCATATCACCAGGACAAACCAAACAGACTTCACATCACCAGGACACACCAGAAACACTTCACATCACCAGGACAAACCAGACACACTTCACATCACCAGGACAAACCATAAACACTTCACATCACCAGGACAAACCAGAAACACTTCACATCACCAGGACAAACCATAAACACTTCACATCACCAGGACAAACCAGAAACACTTCACATCACCAGGACAAACCAGACACACTTCACATCATCACCAGGACAAACCAGAAATACTTCACATCACCAGGACAAACCAGACGCACTTCACATCACCAGGACAAACCAGACGCACTTCACATCACCAGGACAAACCAGACACATTTCACATCACCAGGACAAACCAGACACACTTCACATCACCAGGACAAACCAGAAACACTTCACATCACCAGGACAAACCAGACACATTTCACATCACCAGGACAAACCAGACACATTTCACATCACCAGGACGAACCAGACACATTTCACATCACCAGGACAAACCAGACACACTTCACATCACCAGGACAAACCAGAAACACTTCACATCACCAGGACAAACCAAACAGACTTCGCATCACCAGGACAAACCAGACAGACTTCGCATCATCAGGACAAACCAGAAACACTTCACATCACCAGGACAAACCGGAGACACTTCACATCACCAGGACAAACCAGAAACACTTCATATCACCAGGACAAACCAGAAACACTTCACATCACCATGACAAACCAGAAAAACTTCACATCACCAGGACAAACCAGAAACACTTCACATCACCATGACAAACCAAACACACTTCACATCACCAGGACAATCCAGAAACTCTTCACATCACCAGGACAAACCAGAAACACTTCATATCACCAGGAAAAACCAGAAACACTTCACATCACCAGGACAAACCAAACACACTTCACATCACCAGGACAAACCAGAAACACTTCACATCAACAGGACAAACCAGAAGCACTTCACACCACCAGGACAAACCAGAAACACTTCACACCACCAGGACAAACCAGAAACACTTCACATCACAGGACAAACCAAACACACTTCACATCACCAGGACAAACCAAGCACACTTCACATCACCAGGACAAACCAGAAACACTTCACATCACTAGGACAAACCAAACACACTTCATATCACCAGGACAAACCAAACACACTTCACATCACCAGGACAAACCAGAAACACTTCACATCACCAGGACAAACCAGAAACACTTCACATAACCAGGACAAACCAGAACCACTTCACATCACCAGGACAAACCAGACACACTTCACATCACCAGGACAAACCAGAAACACTTCACATCACCAGGACAAACCAGAAACACTTCATATCACCAGGACAAACAAAACAGACTTCACATCACCAGGACACACCAGAAACAGTTCACATCACCAGGACAAACCAGAAACACTTCACATCACCAGGACAAACCATAAACACTTCACATCACCAGGACAAACCAGAAACACTTCACATCACCAGGACAAACCATAAACACTTCACATCACCAGGACAAACCAGAAACACTTCACATCACCAGGACAAACCAAACACACTTCACATCACCAAGACAAACCAGAAACACTACAGATCACCAGGTCAAACCAGAAACACTTCACATCACCAGGACAAACCAGAAACTTCATATCACCAGGACAAACCAGAAACACTTCACATCACCAGGACAAACCAGACACACTTCACATCATCACCAGGACAAACCAGAAACACTTCACATCACCAGGACAAACCAGACGCACTTCACATCACCAGGACAAACCAGACACATTTCACATCACCAGGACAAACCAGACACAATTCACATCACCAGGACAAACCAGAAACACTTCACATCACCAGGACAAACCAGACACATTTCACATCACCAGGACAAACCAGACACATTTCACATCACCAGGACAAACCAGACACATTTCACATCACCAGGACAAACCAGACACATTTCACATCACCAGGACAAACCAGAAACACTTCACATCACCAGGACAAACCAAACAGACTTCGCATCACCAGGACAAACCAGACAGACTTCGCATCACCAGGACAAACCAGAAACACTTCACATCACCAGGACAAACCAAACACACTTCACATCACCAGGACAAACCAGAAACACTTCACATCACAAAGACAAACCAGAAACACTTCACACCACCAGGACAAACCAGAAACACTTCACACCACCAGGACAAACCAGAAACACTTCACATCACCAGGACAAACGTAACACACTTCACATCACCAGAACAAACCAGAAACATTTCACATCACCACCAGGACAATCCAGACACACTCCACATCACCAGGACAAACCAGAAACACTTCACATCACCATGACAAACCAGAAACACTTCACATCACCAGGACAAACGTAACACACTTCACATCACCAGGACAAACCAGAAACATTTCACATCACCACCAGGGCAAACCAGACACACTCCACATCACCAGGACAAACCAGAAACACTTCACATCACCATGACAAACCAGAAAAACTTCACATCACCAGGACAAACCAGAAACACTTCACATCACCACCAGGACAAACCAGAAACACTTCACATCACTGGAACAAACCAGACACACTTCATATCACCAGGAAAAAAACCAGAAACACTTCACATCACCAGGACAAACCAGAAACACTTCACATCACCAGGACAAACCAAAAACATTTCACATCACCAGGACAAACCAGAAACACTTCACATCACCACCAGGACAAACCAGAAACACTTCACATCACCAGGACAAACCAGAAACACTTCACATCACCAGGACAAACCAGAAACACTTCACATCACCAGGACAAACTAAACACACTTCACATCACCAGGACAAACCAGAAACACTTCACATCACCAGGACAAACCAGAAACACTTCACATCACCAGGACAAACCAAACACACTTCACATCACCAGGACAAACCAGAAACACTTCACATCACCAGGACAAACCAGAAACACTTCACATCACCAGGACAAACGTAACACACTTCACATCACCAGGACAAACCAGAAACATTTCACATCACCACCAGGACAAACCAGACACACTCAAAATCACCAGGACAAACCAGAAACACTTCACATCACCATGACAAACCAGAAAAACTTCACATCACCAGGACAAACCAGAAACACTTCACATCACCACCAGGACAAACCAGAAACACTTCACATCACTGGAACAAACCAGACACACTTCATATCACCAGGACAAACCAGAAACACTTCACATCACCAGGACAAACCAGAAACACTTCACATCACCAGGACAAACCAAAAACATTTCACATCACCAGGACAAACCAGAAACACTTCACATCACCACCAGGACAAACCAGAAACACTTCACATCACCAGGACAAACCAGAAACACTTCACATCACCAGGACAAACCAGAAACACTTCACATCACCAGGACAAACCAGAAACACTTCACATCACCACCAGGACAAACCAGAAACACTTCACATCACCACCAGGACAAACCAAACACACTTCACATCACCAGGACAAACCAGAAACACTTCACATCACCAGGACAAACCAGAAACACTTCATATCACCATGACAAACCAAACACACTTCACATCACCAGTACAAACCAGAAACTCTTCACATCACCAGGACAAACCAGAAACACTTCATATCACCAGGAAAAACCAGAAACACTTCACATCACCAGGACAAACCAAACACACTTCACATCACCAGGACAAACGAGAAACACTTCACATCACCAGGAAAAACCAGAAACATTTCACACCACCAGGACAAACCAACCACACTTCACATCACCAGGACAAACCAGAAACACTTCACATCACCAGGACAAACCAGAAACACTTCACACCACCAGGACAAACCAGAAACACTTCACATATCCAGGACAAACCAGAACCACTTCACATCACCAGGACAAACCAAACACACTTCACATCACCAGGACAAACCAGACACACTTCACATCACCAGGACAAACCAGAAACAGTTCATATCACCAGGACAAACCAAACAGACTTCACATCACCAGGACACACCAGAAACACTTCACATCACCAGGACAAACCAGACACACTTCACATCACCAGGACAAACCATAAACACTTCACATCACCAGGACAAACCAGAAACACTTCACATCACCATGACAAACCATAAAAACTTCACATCACCAGGACAAACCAGAAACACTTCACATCACCACCAGGACAAACCAGAAACACTTCACATCACCAGGACAAACCAAACACACTTCACATCACCAGGACAAACCAGACAGACTTCGCATCACCAGGACAAACCAGAAACACTTCACATCACCAGGACAAACCAAACACACTTCACATCACCAGGACAAACCAGAAACACTTCACATCACAAAGACAAACCAGAAACACTTCACACCACCAGGACAAACCAGAAACACTTCACACCACCAGGACAAACCAGAAACACTTCACATCACCAGGACAAACGTAACACACTTCACATCACCAGAACAAACCAGAAACATTTCACATCACCACCAGGGCAAACCAGACACACTCCACATCACCAGGACAAACCAGAAACACTTCACATCACCATGACAAACCAGAAAAACTTCACATCACCAGGACAAACCAGAAACACTTCACATCACCACCAGGACAAACCAGAAACACTTCACATCACTGGAACAAACCAGACACACTTCATATCACCAGGACAAACCAGAAACACTTCACATCACCAGGACAAACCAGAAACACTTCACATCACCAGGACAAACCAAAAACATTTCACATCACCAGGACAAACCAGAAACACTTCACATCACCACCAGGACAAACCAGAAACACTTCACATCACCAGGACAAACCAAACACACTTCACATCACCAGGACAAACCAGAAACACTTCACATCACCAGGACAAACTAAACACACTTCACATCACCAGGACAAACCAGAAACACTTCACATCACCAGGACAAACCAGAAACACTTCACATCACCAGGACAAACCAAACACACTTCACATCACCAGGACAAACCAGAAACACTTCACATCACAAGGACAAACCAGAAACACTTCACACCACCAGGACAAACCAGAAACACTTCACACCACCAGGACAAACCAGAAACACTTCACATCACCAGGACAAACGTAACACACTTCACATCACCAGGACAAACCAGAAACATTTCACATCACCACCAGGACAAACCAGACACACTCCACATCACCAGGACAAACCAGAAACACTTCACATCACCACGACAAACCAGAAAAACTTCACATCACCAGGACAAACCAGAAACACTTCACATCACCACCAGGACAAACCAGAAACACTTCACATCACTGGAACAAACCAGACACACTTCATATCACCAGGACAAACCAGAAACACTTCACATCACCAGGACAAACCAGAAACACTTCACATCACCAGGACAAACCAAAAACATTTCACATCACCAGGACAAACCAGAAACACTTCACATCACCACCAGGACAAACCAGAAACACTTCACATCACCAGGACAAACCAGAAACACTTCACATCACCAGGACAAACCAGAAACACTTCACATCACCAGGACAAACCAGAAACACTTCACATCACCACCAGGACAAACCAGAAACACTTCACATCACCACCAGGACAAACCAAACACACTTCACATCACCAGGACAAACCAGAAACACTTCACATCACCAGGACAAACCAGAAACACTTCATATCACCATGACAAACCAAACACACTTCACATCACCAGTACAAACCAGAAACTCTTCACATCACCAGGACAAACCAGAAACACTTCATATCACCAGGAAAAACCAGAAACACTTCACATCACCAGGACAAACCAAACACACTTCACATCACCAGGACAAACGAGAAACACTTCACATCACCAGGAAAAACCAGAAACATTTCACACCACCAGGACAAACCAACCACACTTCACATCACCAGGACAAACCAGAAACACTTCACATCACCAGGACAAACCAGAAACACTTCACACCACCAGGACAAACCAGAAACACTTCACATATCCAGGACAAACCAGAACCACTTCACATCACCAGGACAAACCAAACACACTTCACATCACCAGGACAAACCAGACACACTTCACATCACCAGGACAAACCAGAAACAGTTCATATCACCAGGACAAACCAAACAGACTTCACATCACCAGGACACACCAGAAACACTTCACATCACCAGGACAAACCAGACACACTTCACATCACCAGGACAAACCATAAACACTTCACATCACCAGGACAAACCAGAAACACTTCACATCACCATGACAAACCATAAAAACTTCACATCACCAGGACAAACCAGAAACACTTCACATCACCACCAGGACAAACCAGAAACACTTCACATCACCAGGACAAACCAAACACACTTCACATCACCAGGACAAACCAGAAACACTTCACACCACCAGGACAAACCAGAAACACTTCACATATCCAGGACAAACCAGAACCACTTCACATCACCAGGACAAACCAAACACACTTCACATCACCAGGACAAACCAGACACACTTCACATCACCAGGACAAACCAGAAACAGTTCATATCACCAGGACAAACCAAACAGACTTCACATCACCAGGACACACCAGAAACACTTCACATCACCAGGACAAACCAGACACACTTCACATCACCAGGACAAACCATAAACACTTCACATCACCAGGACAAACCAGAAACACTTCACATCACCATGACAAACCATAAAAACTTCACATCACCAGGACAAACCAGAAACACTTCACATCACCACCAGGACAAACCAGAAACACTTCACATCACCAGGACAAACCAAACACACTTCACATCACCAGGACAAACCAGAAACACTTCACATCACCAGGACAAACCAGAAACAATTCACATCACCAGGACAAACCAGAAACTTCATATCACCAGGACAAACCAGAAACACTTCACATCACCAGGACAAACCATAAACACTTCACATCACCAGGACAAACCAGAAACACTTCACATCACCATGACAAACCATAAAGACTTCACATCACCAGGACAAACCAGAAACACTTCACATCACCACCAGGACAAACCAGAAACACTTCACATCACCAGGACAAACCAAACACACTTCACATCACCAGGACAAACCAGACAGACTTCGCATCACCAGGACAAACCAGAAACACTTCACATCACCAGGACAAACCAAACACACTTCACATCACCAGGACAAACCAGAAACACTTCACATCACAAAGACAAACCAGAAACACTTCACACCACCAGGACAAACCAGAAACACTTCACACCACCAGGACAAACCAGAAACACTTCACATCACCAGGACAAACGTAACACACTTCACATCACCAGAACAAACCAGAAACATTTCACATCACCACCAGGACAATCCAGACACACTCCACATCACCAGGACAAACCAGAAACACTTCACATCACCATGACAAACCAGAAACACTTCACATCACCAGGACAAACGTAACACACTTCACATCACCAGGACAAACCAGAAACATTTCACATCACCACCAGGGCAAACCAGACACACTCCACATCACCAGGACAAACCAGAAACACTTCACATCACCATGACAAACCAGAAAAACTTCACATCACCAGGACAAACCAGAAACACTTCACATCACCACCAGGACAAACCAGAAACACTTCACATCACTGGAACAAACCAGACACACTTCATATCACCAGGACAAACCAGAAACACTTCACATCACCAGGACAAACCAGAAACACTTCACATCACCAGGACAAACCAAAAACATTTCACATCACCAGGACAAACCAGAAACACTTCACATCACCACCAGGACAAACCAGAAACACTTCACATCACCAGGACAAACCAGAAACACTTCACATCACCAGGACAAACCAGAAACACTTCACATCACCAGGACAAACTAAACACACTTCACATCACCAGGACAAACCAGAAACACTTCACATCACCAGGACAAACCAGAAACACTTCACATCACCAGGACAAACCAAACACACTTCACATCACCAGGACAAACCAGAAACACTTCACATCACAAGGACAAACCAGAAACACTTCACACCACCAGGACAAACCAGAAACACTTCACACCACCAGGACAAACCAGAAACACTTCACATCACCAGGACAAACGTAACACACTTCACATCACCAGGACAAACCAGAAACATTTCACATCACCACCAGGACAAACCAGACACACTCCACATCACCAGGACAAACCAGAAACACTTCACATCACCATGACAAACCAGAAAAACTCCACATCACCAGGACAAACCAGAAACACTTCACATCACCAACAGGACAAACCAGAAACACTTCACATCACTGGAACAAACCAGACACACTTCATATCACCAGGACAAACCAGAAACACTTCACATCACCAGGACAAACCAGAAACACTTCACATCACCAGGACAAACCAAAAACATTTCACATCACCAGGACAAACCAGAAACACTTCACATCACCACCAGGACAAACCAGAAACACTTCACATCACCAGGACAAACCAGAAACACATCACATCACCAGGACAAACCAGAAACACTTCACATCACCAGGACAAACCAGAAACACTTCACATCACCACCAGGACAAACCAGAAACACTTCACATCACCACCAGGACAAACCAAACACACTTCACATCACCAGGACAAACCAGAAACACTTCACATCACCAGGACAAACCAGAAACACTTCATATCACCATGACAAACCAAACACACTTCACATCACCAGTACAAACCAGAAACTCTTCACATCACCAGGACAAACCAGAAACACTTCATATCACCAGGAAAAACCAGAAACACTTCACATCACCAGGACAAACCAAACACACTTCACATCACCAGGACAAACGAGAAACACTTCACATCACCAGGAAAAACCAGAAACATTTCACACCACCAGGACAAACCAACCACACTTCACATCACCAGGACAAACCAGAAACACTTCACATCACCAGGACAAACCAGAAACACTTCACACCACCAGGACAAACCAGAAACACTTCACATATCCAGGACAAACCAGAACCACTTCACATCACCAGGACAAACCAAACACACTTCACATCACCAGGACAAACCAGACACACTTCACATCACCAGGACAAACCAGAAACAGTTCATATCACCAGGACAAACCAAACAGACTTCACATCACCAGGACACACCAGAAACACTTCACATCACCAGGACAAACCAGACACACTTCACATCACCAGGACAAACCATAAACACTTCACATCACCAGGACAAACCAGAAACACTTCACATCACCATGACAAACCATAAAAACTTCACATCACCAGGACAAACCAGAAACACTTCACATCACCACCAGGACAAACCAGAAACACTTCACATCACCAGGACAAACCAAACACACTTCACATCACCAGGACAAACCAGAAACACTTCACATCACCAGGACAAACCAGAAACAATTCACATCACCAGGACAAACCAGAAACTTCATATCACCAGGACAAACCAGAAACACTTCACATCACCAGGACAAACCAGACACACTTCACATAATCACCAGGACAAACCAGAAACACTTCATATCACCAGGACAAACCAGACACACTTCACATCACCAGGACAAACCAGACACATTTCACATCACCAGGACAAACCAGACACATTTCACATCACCAGGACAAACCAGAAACACTTCACATCACCAGGACAAACCAGACACATTTCACATCACCAGGACAAACCAGACACATTTCACATCACCAGGACAAACCAGACACATTTCACATCACCAGGACAAACCAGAAACACTTCACATCACCAGGACAAACCAGAAACACTTCACATCACCAGGACAAACCAAACACACTTCACATCACCAGGACAAACCAGAAACACTTCACATCACAAGGACAAACCAGAAACACTTCACACCACCAGGACAAACCAGAAACACTTCACACCACCAGGACAAACCAGAAACACTTCACATCACCAGGACAAACGTAACACACTTCACATCACCAGGACAAACCAGAAACATTTCACATCACCACCAGGACAAACCAGACACACTCCACATCACCAGGACAAACCAGAAACACTTCACATCACCATGACAAACCAGAAAAACTTCACATCACCAGGACAAACCAGAAACACTTCACATCACCACCAGGACAAACCAGAAACACTTCACATCACTGGAACAAACCAGACACACTTCATATCACCAGGACAAACCAGAAACACTTCACATCACCAGGACAAACCAGAAACACTTCACATCACCAGGACAAACCAAAAACATTTCACATCACCAGGACAAACCAGAAACACTTCACATCACCACCAGGACAAACCAGAAACACTTCACATCACCAGGACAAACCAGAAACACTTCACATCACCAGGACAAACCAGAAACACTTCACATCACCAGGACAAACCAGAAACACTTCACATCACCACCAGGACAAACCAGAAACACTTCACATCACCACCAGGACAAACCAAACACACTTCACATCACCAGGACAAACCAGAAACACTTCACATCACCAGGACAAACCAGAAACACTTCATATCACCATGACAAACCAAACACACTTCACATCACCAGTACAAACCAGAAACACTTCACATCACCAGGACAAACCAGAAACACTTCATATCACCAGGAAAAACCAGAAACACTTCACATCACCAGGACAAACCAAACACACTTCACATCACCAGGACAAACGAGAAACACTTCACATCACCAGGAAAAACCAGAAACATTTCACACCACCAGGACAAACCAACCACACTTCACATCACCAGGACAAACCAGAAACACTTCACATCACCAGGACAAACCAGAAACACTTCACACCACCAGGACAAACCAGAAACACTTCACATATCCAGGACAAACCAGAACCACTTCACATCACCAGGACAAACCAAACACACTTCACATCACCAGGACAAACCAGACACACTTCACATCACCAGGACAAACCAGAAACAGTTCATATCACCAGGACAAACCAAACAGACTTCACATCACCAGGACACACCAGAAACACTTCACATCACCAGGACAAACCAGACACACTTCACATCACCAGGACAAACCATAAACACTTCACATCACCAGGACAAACCAGAAACACTTCACATCACCATGACAAACCATAAAAACTTCACATCACCAGGACAAACCAGAAACACTTCACATCACCAGGACAAACCAAACACACTTCACATCACCAGGACAAACCAGAAACACTTCACATCACCAGGACAAACCAGAAACAATTCACATCACCAGGACAAACCAGAAACTTCATATCACCAGGACAAACCAGAAACACTTCACATCACCAGGACAAACCAGACACACTTCACATAATCACCAGGACAAACCAGAAACACTTCATATCACCAGGACAAACCAGACACACTTCACATCACCAGGACAAACCAGACACATTTCACATCACCAGGACAAACCAGACACATTTCACATCACCAGGACAAACCAGAAACACTTCACATCACCAGGACAAACCAGACACATTTCACATCACCAGGACAAACCAGACACATTTCACATCACCAGGACAAACCAGACACATTTCACATCACCAGGACAAACCAGACACACTTCACATCACCAGGACAAACCAGAAACACTTCACATCACCAGGACAAACCAAACAGACTTCACATCACTAGGACAAACCAGACAGACTTCGCATCACCAGGACAAACCAGAAACACTTCACATCACCAGGACAAACCAGAGACACTTCACATCACCAGGACAAACCAGAAACACTTCATATCACCAGGACAAACCAGAAACACTTCACATCACCAGGACAAACTAAACACACTTCACATCACCAGGACAAACCAGAAACACTTCACATCACCAGGACAAACCAGAAACACTTCACATCACCAGGACAAACCAAACACACTTCACATCACCAGGACAAACCAGAAACACTTCACATCACCAGGACAAACCAGACAGACTTTGCATCACCAGGACACACTAGAAACACTTCACATCACCAGGACAAACCAGAAACACTTCACATCACCAGGACAAACCAGAAACACTTCACATCACCAGGACAAACCAAACACACTTCATATCACCAGGACAAACCAAACACACTTCACATCACCAGGACAAACCAGAAACACTTCACATCACCAGGACAAACCAAACACACTTCACATCACCAAGACAAACCAGAAACACTTCACATCACAGGACAAACCAGAAACACTTCACATCACTAGGACAAACCAAACACACTTCACATCACCAGGACAAACCAGAAACACTTCACATCACCAGGACAAACCAGAAACACTTCACATCACCAGGACAAACCAAACACACTTCACATCACCAGGACAAACCAGAAACACTTCACATCACCAGGACAAACCAGAAACACTTCACATCACCAGGACAAACCAGAAACTTCATATCACCAGGACAAACCAGAAACACTTCACATCACCAGGACAAACCAGACACACTTCACATAATCACCAGGACAAACCAGAAACACTTCATATCACCAGGACAAACCAGACACACTTCACATCACCAGGACAAACCAGACACATTTCACATCACCAGGACAAACCAGACACATTTCACATCACCAGGACAAACCAGAAACACTTCACATCACCAGGACAAACCAGACACATTTCACATCACCAGGACAAACCAGACACATTTCACATCACCAGGACAAACCAGACACATTTCACATCACCAGGACAAACCAGACACACTTCACATCACCAGGACAAACCAGAAACACTTCACATCACCAGGACAAACCAAACAGACTTCGCATCACTAGGACAAACCAGACAGACTTCGCATCACCAGGACAAACCAGAAACACTTCACATCACCAGGACAAACCAGAGACACTTCACATCACCAGGACAAACCAGAAACACTTCATATCACCAGGACAAACCAGAAACACTTCACATCACCAGGACAAACTAAACACACTTCACATCACCAGGACAAACCAGAAACACTTCACATCACCAGGACAAACCAGAAACACTTCACATCACCAGGACAAACCAAACACACTTCACATCACCAGGACAAACCAGAAACACTTCACATCACCAGGACAAACCAGAAACACTTCACATCACCAGGACAAACCAGACACATTTCACATCACCAGGACAAACCAGACACACTTCACATCACCAGGACAAACCAGAAACACTTCACATCACCAGGACAAACCAAACAGACTTCGCATCACCAGGACAAACCAGACAGACTTCGCATCACCAGGACAAACCAGAAACACTTCACATCACCAGGACAAACCAAACACACTTCACATCACCAGGACAAACCAGAAACACTTCACATCACAAAGACAAACCAGAAACACTTCACACCACCAGGACAAACCAGAAACACTTCACACCACCAGGACAAACCAGAAACACTTCACATCACCAGGACAAACGTAACACACTTCACATCACCAGAACAAACCAGAAACATTTCACATCACCACCAGGACAATCCAGACACACTCCACATCACCAGGACAAACCAGAAACACTTCACATCACCATGACAAACCAGAAACACTTCACATCACCAGGACAAACGTAACACACTTCACATCACCAGGACAAACCAGAAACATTTCACATCACCACCAGGGCAAACCAGACACACTCCACATCACCAGGACAAACCAGAAACACTTCACATCACCATGACAAACCAGAAAAACTTCACATCACCAGGACAAACCAGAAACACTTCACATCACCACCAGGACAAACCAGAAACACTTCACATCACTGGAACAAACCAGACACACTTCATATCACCAGGAAAAAAACCAGAAACACTTCACATCACCAGGACAAACCAGAAACACTTCACATCACCAGGACAAACCAAAAACATTTCACATCACCAGGACAAACCAGAAACACTTCACATCACCACCAGGACAAACCAGAAACACTTCACATCACCAGGACAAACCAGAAACACTTCACATCACCAGGACAAACCAGAAACACTTCACATCACCAGGACAAACTAAACACACTTCACATCACCAGGACAAACCAGAAACACTTCACATCACCAGGACAAACCAGAAACACTTCACATCACCAGGACAAACCAAACACACTTCACATCACCAGGACAAACCAGAAACACTTCACATCACCAGGACAAACCAGAAACACTTCACATCACCAGGACAAACGTAACACACTTCACATCACCAGGACAAACCAGAAACATTTCACATCACCACCAGGACAAACCAGACACACTCAAAATCACCAGGACAAACCAGAAACACTTCACATCACCATGACAAACCAGAAAAACTTCACATCACCAGGACAAACCAGAAACACTTCACATCACCACCAGGACAAACCAGAAACACTTCACATCACTGGAACAAACCAGACACACTTCATATCACCAGGACAAACCAGAAACACTTCACATCACCAGGACAAACCAGAAACACTTCACATCACCAGGACAAACCAAAAACATTTCACATCACCAGGACAAACCAGAAACACTTCACATCACCACCAGGACAAACCAGAAACACTTCACATCACCAGGACAAACCAGAAACACTTCACATCACCAGGACAAACCAGAAACACTTCACATCACCAGGACAAACCAGAAACACTTCACATCACCACCAGGACAAACCAGAAACACTTCACATCACCACCAGGACAAACCAAACACACTTCACATCACCAGGACAAACCAGAAACACTTCACATCACCAGGACAAACCAGAAACACTTCATATCACCATGACAAACCAAACACACTTCACATCACCAGTACAAACCAGAAACTCTTCACATCACCAGGACAAACCAGAAACACTTCATATCACCAGGAAAAACCAGAAACACTTCACATCACCAGGACAAACCAAACACACTTCACATCACCAGGACAAACGAGAAACACTTCACATCACCAGGAAAAACCAGAAACATTTCACACCACCAGGACAAACCAACCACACTTCACATCACCAGGACAAACCAGAAACACTTCACATCACCAGGACAAACCAGAAACACTTCACACCACCAGGACAAACCAGAAACACTTCACATATCCAGGACAAACCAGAACCACTTCACATCACCAGGACAAACCAAACACACTTCACATCACCAGGACAAACCAGACACACTTCACATCACCAGGACAAACCAGAAACAGTTCATATCACCAGGACAAACCAAACAGACTTCACATCACCAGGACACACCAGAAACACTTCACATCACCAGGACAAACCAGACACACTTCACATCACCAGGACAAACCATAAACACTTCACATCACCAGGACAAACCAGAAACACTTCACATCACCATGACAAACCATAAAAACTTCACATCACCAGGACAAACCAGAAACACTTCACATCACCACCAGGACAAACCAGAAACACTTCACATCACCAGGACAAACCAAACACACTTCACATCACCAGGACAAACCAGACAGACTTCGCATCACCAGGACAAACCAGAAACACTTCACATCACCAGGACAAACCAAACACACTTCACATCACCAGGACAAACCAGAAACACTTCACATCACAAAGACAAACCAGAAACACTTCACACCACCAGGACAAACCAGAAACACTTCACACCACCAGGACAAACCAGAAACACTTCACATCACCAGGACAAACGTAACACACTTCACATCACCAGAACAAACCAGAAACATTTCACATCACCACCAGGGCAAACCAGACACACTCCACATCACCAGGACAAACCAGAAACACTTCACATCACCATGACAAACCAGAAAAACTTCACATCACCAGGACAAACCAGAAACACTTCACATCACCACCAGGACAAACCAGAAACACTTCACATCACTGGAACAAACCAGACACACTTCATATCACCAGGACAAACCAGAAACACTTCACATCACCAGGACAAACCAGAAACACTTCACATCACCAGGACAAACCAAAAACATTTCACATCACCAGGACAAACCAGAAACACTTCACATCACCACCAGGACAAACCAGAAACACTTCACATCACCAGGACAAACCAAACACACTTCACATCACCAGGACAAACCAGAAACACTTCACATCACCAGGACAAACTAAACACACTTCACATCACCAGGACAAACCAGAAACACTTCACATCACCAGGACAAACCAGAAACACTTCACATCACCAGGACAAACCAAACACACTTCACATCACCAGGACAAACCAGAAACACTTCACATCACAAGGACAAACCAGAAACACTTCACACCACCAGGACAAACCAGAAACACTTCACACCACCAGGACAAACCAGAAACACTTCACATCACCAGGACAAACGTAACACACTTCACATCACCAGGACAAACCAGAAACATTTCACATCACCACCAGGACAAACCAGACACACTCCACATCACCAGGACAAACCAGAAACACTTCACATCACCACGACAAACCAGAAAAACTTCACATCACCAGGACAAACCAGAAACACTTCACATCACCACCAGGACAAACCAGAAACACTTCACATCACTGGAACAAACCAGACACACTTCATATCACCAGGACAAACCAGAAACACTTCACATCACCAGGACAAACCAGAAACACTTCACATCACCAGGACAAACCAAAAACATTTCACATCACCAGGACAAACCAGAAACACTTCACATCACCACCAGGACAAACCAGAAACACTTCACATCACCAGGACAAACCAGAAACACTTCACATCACCAGGACAAACCAGAAACACTTCACATCACCAGGACAAACCAGAAACACTTCACATCACCACCAGGACAAACCAGAAACACTTCACATCACCACCAGGACAAACCAAACACACTTCACATCACCAGGACAAACCAGAAACACTTCACATCACCAGGACAAACCAGAAACACTTCATATCACCATGACAAACCAAACACACTTCACATCACCAGTACAAACCAGAAACTCTTCACATCACCAGGACAAACCAGAAACACTTCATATCACCAGGAAAAACCAGAAACACTTCACATCACCAGGACAAACCAAACACACTTCACATCACCAGGACAAACGAGAAACACTTCACATCACCAGGAAAAACCAGAAACATTTCACACCACCAGGACAAACCAACCACACTTCACATCACCAGGACAAACCAGAAACACTTCACATCACCAGGACAAACCAGAAACACTTCACACCACCAGGACAAACCAGAAACACTTCACATATCCAGGACAAACCAGAACCACTTCACATCACCAGGACAAACCAAACACACTTCACATCACCAGGACAAACCAGACACACTTCACATCACCAGGACAAACCAGAAACAGTTCATATCACCAGGACAAACCAAACAGACTTCACATCACCAGGACACACCAGAAACACTTCACATCACCAGGACAAACCAGACACACTTCACATCACCAGGACAAACCATAAACACTTCACATCACCAGGACAAACCAGAAACACTTCACATCACCATGACAAACCATAAAAACTTCACATCACCAGGACAAACCAGAAACACTTCACATCACCACCAGGACAAACCAGAAACACTTCACATCACCAGGACAAACCAAACACACTTCACATCACCAGGACAAACCAGAAACACTTCACACCACCAGGACAAACCAGAAACACTTCACATATCCAGGACAAACCAGAACCACTTCACATCACCAGGACAAACCAAACACACTTCACATCACCAGGACAAACCAGACACACTTCACATCACCAGGACAAACCAGAAACAGTTCATATCACCAGGACAAACCAAACAGACTTCACATCACCAGGACACACCAGAAACACTTCACATCACCAGGACAAACCAGACACACTTCACATCACCAGGACAAACCATAAACACTTCACATCACCAGGACAAACCAGAAACACTTCACATCACCATGACAAACCATAAAAACTTCACATCACCAGGACAAACCAGAAACACTTCACATCACCACCAGGACAAACCAGAAACACTTCACATCACCAGGACAAACCAAACACACTTCACATCACCAGGACAAACCAGAAACACTTCACATCACCAGGACAAACCAGAAACAATTCACATCACCAGGACAAACCAGAAACTTCATATCACCAGGACAAACCAGAAACACTTCACATCACCAGGACAAACCATAAACACTTCACATCACCAGGACAAACCAGAAACACTTCACATCACCATGACAAACCATAAAGACTTCACATCACCAGGACAAACCAGAAACACTTCACATCACCACCAGGACAAACCAGAAACACTTCACATCACCAGGACAAACCAAACACACTTCACATCACCAGGACAAACCAGACAGACTTCGCATCACCAGGACAAACCAGAAACACTTCACATCACCAGGACAAACCAAACACACTTCACATCACCAGGACAAACCAGAAACACTTCACATCACAAAGACAAACCAGAAACACTTCACACCACCAGGACAAACCAGAAACACTTCACACCACCAGGACAAACCAGAAACACTTCACATCACCAGGACAAACGTAACACACTTCACATCACCAGAACAAACCAGAAACATTTCACATCACCACCAGGACAATCCAGACACACTCCACATCACCAGGACAAACCAGAAACACTTCACATCACCATGACAAACCAGAAACACTTCACATCACCAGGACAAACGTAACACACTTCACATCACCAGGACAAACCAGAAACATTTCACATCACCACCAGGGCAAACCAGACACACTCCACATCACCAGGACAAACCAGAAACACTTCACATCACCATGACAAACCAGAAAAACTTCACATCACCAGGACAAACCAGAAACACTTCACATCACCACCAGGACAAACCAGAAACACTTCACATCACTGGAACAAACCAGACACACTTCATATCACCAGGACAAACCAGAAACACTTCACATCACCAGGACAAACCAGAAACACTTCACATCACCAGGACAAACCAAAAACATTTCACATCACCAGGACAAACCAGAAACACTTCACATCACCACCAGGACAAACCAGAAACACTTCACATCACCAGGACAAACCAGAAACACTTCACATCACCAGGACAAACCAGAAACACTTCACATCACCAGGACAAACTAAACACACTTCACATCACCAGGACAAACCAGAAACACTTCACATCACCAGGACAAACCAGAAACACTTCACATCACCAGGACAAACCAAACACACTTCACATCACCAGGACAAACCAGAAACACTTCACATCACAAGGACAAACCAGAAACACTTCACACCACCAGGACAAACCAGAAACACTTCACACCACCAGGACAAACCAGAAACACTTCACATCACCAGGACAAACGTAACACACTTCACATCACCAGGACAAACCAGAAACATTTCACATCACCACCAGGACAAACCAGACACACTCCACATCACCAGGACAAACCAGAAACACTTCACATCACCATGACAAACCAGAAAAACTCCACATCACCAGGACAAACCAGAAACACTTCACATCACCAACAGGACAAACCAGAAACACTTCACATCACTGGAACAAACCAGACACACTTCATATCACCAGGACAAACCAGAAACACTTCACATCACCAGGACAAACCAGAAACACTTCACATCACCAGGACAAACCAAAAACATTTCACATCACCAGGACAAACCAGAAACACTTCACATCACCACCAGGACAAACCAGAAACACTTCACATCACCAGGACAAACCAGAAACACATCACATCACCAGGACAAACCAGAAACACTTCACATCACCAGGACAAACCAGAAACACTTCACATCACAATCAGGACAAACCAGAAACACTTCACATCACCACCAGGACAAACCAAACACACTTCACATCACCAGGACAAACCAGAAACACTTCACATCACCAGGACAAACCAGAAACACTTCATATCACCATGACAAACCAAACACACTTCACATCACCAGTACAAACCAGAAACTCTTCACATCACCAGGACAAACCAGAAACACTTCATATCACCAGGAAAAACCAGAAACACTTCACATCACCAGGACAAACCAAACACACTTCACATCACCAGGACAAACGAGAAACACTTCACATCACCAGGAAAAACCAGAAACATTTCACACCACCAGGACAAACCAACCACACTTCACATCACCAGGACAAACCAGAAACACTTCACATCACCAGGACAAACCAGAAACACTTCACACCACCAGGACAAACCAGAAACACTTCACATATCCAGGACAAACCAGAACCACTTCACATCACCAGGACAAACCAAACACACTTCACATCACCAGGACAAACCAGACACACTTCACATCACCAGGACAAACCAGAAACAGTTCATATCACCAGGACAAACCAAACAGACTTCACATCACCAGGACACACCAGAAACACTTCACATCACCAGGACAAACCAGACACACTTCACATCACCAGGACAAACCATAAACACTTCACATCACCAGGACAAACCAGAAACACTTCACATCACCATGACAAACCATAAAAACTTCACATCACCAGGACAAACCAGAAACACTTCACATCACCACCAGGACAAACCAGAAACACTTCACATCACCAGGACAAACCAAACACACTTCACATCACCAGGACAAACCAGAAACACTTCACATCACCAGGACAAACCAGAAACAATTCACATCACCAGGACAAACCAGAAACTTCATATCACCAGGACAAACCAGAAACACTTCACATCACCAGGACAAACCAGACACACTTCACATAATCACCAGGACAAACCAGAAACACTTCATATCACCAGGACAAACCAGACACACTTCACATCACCAGGACAAACCAGACACATTTCACATCACCAGGACAAACCAGACACATTTCACATCACCAGGACAAACCAGAAACACTTCACATCACCAGGACAAACCAGACACATTTCACATCACCAGGACAAACCAGACACATTTCACATCACCAGGACAAACCAGACACATTTCACATCACCAGGACAAACCAGAAACACTTCACATCACCAGGACAAACCAGAAACACTTCACATCACCAGGACAAACCAAACACACTTCACATCACCAGGACAAACCAGAAACACTTCACATCACAAGGACAAACCAGAAACACTTCACACCACCAGGACAAACCAGAAACACTTCACACCACCAGGACAAACCAGAAACACTTCACATCACCAGGACAAACGTAACACACTTCACATCACCAGGACAAACCAGAAACATTTCACATCACCACCAGGACAAACCAGACACACTCCACATCACCAGGACAAACCAGAAACACTTCACATCACCATGACAAACCAGAAAAACTTCACATCACCAGGACAAACCAGAAACACTTCACATCACCACCAGGACAAACCAGAAACACTTCACATCACTGGAACAAACCAGACACACTTCATATCACCAGGACAAACCAGAAACACTTCACATCACCAGGACAAACCAGAAACACTTCACATCACCAGGACAAACCAAAAACATTTCACATCACCAGGACAAACCAGAAACACTTCACATCACCACCAGGACAAACCAGAAACACTTCACATCACCAGGACAAACCAGAAACACTTCACATCACCAGGACAAACCAGAAACACTTCACATCACCAGGACAAACCAGAAACACTTCACATCACCACCAGGACAAACCAGAAACACTTCACATCACCACCAGGACAAACCAAACACACTTCACATCACCAGGACAAACCAGAAACACTTCACATCACCAGGACAAACCAGAAACACTTCATATCACCATGACAAACCAAACACACTTCACATCACCAGTACAAACCAGAAACACTTCACATCACCAGGACAAACCAGAAACACTTCATATCACCAGGAAAAACCAGAAACACTTCACATCACCAGGACAAACCAAACACACTTCACATCACCAGGACAAACGAGAAACACTTCACATCACCAGGAAAAACCAGAAACATTTCACACCACCAGGACAAACCAACCACACTTCACATCACCAGGACAAACCAGAAACACTTCACATCACCAGGACAAACCAGAAACACTTCACACCACCAGGACAAACCAGAAACACTTCACATATCCAGGACAAACCAGAACCACTTCACATCACCAGGACAAACCAAACACACTTCACATCACCAGGACAAACCAGACACACTTCACATCACCAGGACAAACCAGAAACAGTTCATATCACCAGGACAAACCAAACAGACTTCACATCACCAGGACACACCAGAAACACTTCACATCACCAGGACAAACCAGACACACTTCACATCACCAGGACAAACCATAAACACTTCACATCACCAGGACAAACCAGAAACACTTCACATCACCATGACAAACCATAAAAACTTCACATCACCAGGACAAACCAGAAACACTTCACATCACCAGGACAAACCAAACACACTTCACATCACCAGGACAAACCAGAAACACTTCACATCACCAGGACAAACCAGAAACAATTCACATCACCAGGACAAACCAGAAACTTCATATCACCAGGACAAACCAGAAACACTTCACATCACCAGGACAAACCAGACACACTTCACATAATCACCAGGACAAACCAGAAACACTTCATATCACCAGGACAAACCAGACACACTTCACATCACCAGGACAAACCAGACACATTTCACATCACCAGGACAAACCAGACACATTTCACATCACCAGGACAAACCAGAAACACTTCACATCACCAGGACAAACCAGACACATTTCACATCACCAGGACAAACCAGACACATTTCACATCACCAGGACAAACCAGACACATTTCACATCACCAGGACAAACCAGACACACTTCACATCACCAGGACAAACCAGAAACACTTCACATCACCAGGACAAACCAAACAGACTTCACATCACTAGGACAAACCAGACAGACTTCGCATCACCAGGACAAACCAGAAACACTTCACATCACCAGGACAAACCAGAGACACTTCACATCACCAGGACAAACCAGAAACACTTCATATCACCAGGACAAACCAGAAACACTTCACATCACCAGGACAAACTAAACACACTTCACATCACCAGGACAAACCAGAAACACTTCACATCACCAGGACAAACCAGAAACACTTCACATCACCAGGACAAACCAAACACACTTCACATCACCAGGACAAACCAGAAACACTTCACATCACCAGGACAAACCAGACAGACTTTGCATCACCAGGACACACTAGAAACACTTCACATCACCAGGACAAACCAGAAACACTTCACATCACCAGGACAAACCAGAAACACTTCACATCACCAGGACAAACCAAACACACTTCATATCACCAGGACAAACCAAACACACTTCACATCACCAGGACAAACCAGAAACACTTCACATCACCAGGACAAACCAAACACACTTCACATCACCAAGACAAACCAGAAACACTTCACATCACAGGACAAACCAGAAACACTTCACATCACTAGGACAAACCAAACACACTTCACATCACCAGGACAAACCAGAAACACTTCACATCACCAGGACAAACCAGAAACACTTCACATCACCAGGACAAACCAAACACACTTCACATCACCAGGACAAACCAGAAACACTTCACATCACCAGGACAAACCAGAAACACTTCACATCACCAGGACAAACCAGAAACTTCATATCACCAGGACAAACCAGAAACACTTCACATCACCAGGACAAACCAGACACACTTCACATAATCACCAGGACAAACCAGAAACACTTCATATCACCAGGACAAACCAGACACACTTCACATCACCAGGACAAACCAGACACATTTCACATCACCAGGACAAACCAGACACATTTCACATCACCAGGACAAACCAGAAACACTTCACATCACCAGGACAAACCAGACACATTTCACATCACCAGGACAAACCAGACACATTTCACATCACCAGGACAAACCAGACACATTTCACATCACCAGGACAAACCAGACACACTTCACATCACCAGGACAAACCAGAAACACTTCACATCACCAGGACAAACCAAACAGACTTCGCATCACTAGGACAAACCAGACAGACTTCGCATCACCAGGACAAACCAGAAACACTTCACATCACCAGGACAAACCAGAGACACTTCACATCACCAGGACAAACCAGAAACACTTCATATCACCAGGACAAACCAGAAACACTTCACATCACCAGGACAAACTAAACACACTTCACATCACCAGGACAAACCAGAAACACTTCACATCACCAGGACAAACCAGAAACACTTCACATCACCAGGACAAACCAAACACACTTCACATCACCAGGACAAACCAGAAACACTTCACATCACCAGGACAAACCAGAAACACTTCACATCACCAGGACAAACCAGACAGACTTTGCATCACCAGGACACACCAGAAACACTTCACATCACCAGGACAAACCAGAAACACTTCACATCACCAGGACAAACCAGAAACACTTCACATCACAAGGACAAACCAAACACACTTCATATCACCAGGACAAACCAAACACACTTCACATCACCAGGACAAACCAGAAACACTTCACATCACCAGGACAAACCAAACACACTTCACATCACCAGGACAAACCAGAAACACTTCACATCACCAGGACAAACCAAACACACTTCACATCACCAAGACAAACCAGAAACACTTCACATCACAGGACAAACCAGAAACACTTCACATCACCAGGACAAACCAAACACACTTCACATCACCAGGACAAACCAGAAACACTTCACATCACCAGGACAAACCAGAAACACTTCACATCACCAGGACAAACCAGAAACACTTCACATCACCAGGACAAACCAAACACACTTCACATCACCAGGACAAACCAGAAACACAAACCAAACACACTTCATATCACCAGGACAAACAAAACACACTTCACATCACCAGGACAAACCAAACACACTTCATATCACCAGGACAAACCAGAAACATTTCACATCACCAGGACAAACCAGAAACACTTCACATCACCAGGACAAACCAGAAACACTTCACATCACCAGGACAAACCAGAAACACTTCACATCACCAGGACACACCAGAAACACTTCACATCACCAGGACACACCAGAAACACTTCACATCACCAGGACAAACCAGACACACTTCACATCACCAGGACAAACCAGACACACTTCACATCACCAGGACAAACCAGAAACACTTCACATCACCAGGACAAACCAGAAACACTTCACATCATCAGGACAAACCAGAAACACTTCACATCACCAGGACACACCAGAAACACTTCACATCACCAGGACAAACCAGAAACACTTCACATCACCAGGACAAACCAGAAACACTTCATATCACCAGGACAAACAAAACAGACTTCACATCACCAGGACACACCAGAAACAGTTCACATCACCAGGACAAACCAGAAACACTTCACATCACCAGGACAAACCATAAACACTTCACATCACCAGGACAAACCAGAAACACTTCACATCACCAGGACAAACCATAAACACTTCACATCACCATGACAAACCAGAAACACTTCACATCACCAGGACAAACCAAACACACTTAACATCACCAAGACAAACCAGAAACACTACAGATCACCAGGACAAACCAGAAACACTTCACATCACCAGGACAAACCAGAAACTTCATATCACCAGGACAAACCAGAAACACTTCACATCACCAGGACAAACCAGACACACTTCACATCATCACCAGGACAAACCAGAAACACTTCACATCACCAGGACAAACCAGACGCACTTCACATCACCAGGACAAACCAGACACATTTCACATCACCAGGACAAACCAGACACACTTCACATCACCAGGACAAACCAGAAACACTTCACATCACCAGGACAAACCAGACACATTTCACATCACCAGGACAAACCAGACACATTTCACATCACCAGGACAAACCAGACACATTTCACATCACCAGGACAAACCAGACACACTTCACATCACCAGGACAAACCAGAAACACTTCACATCACCAGGACAAACCAAACAGACTTCGCATCACCAGGACAAACCAGACAGACTTCGCATCACCAGGACAAACCAGAAACACTTCACATCACCAGGACAAACCAAACACACTTCACATCACCAGGACAAACCAGAAACACTTCACATCACAAGGACAAACCAGAAACACTTCACACCACCAGGACAAACCAGAAACACTTCACACCACCAGGACAAACCAGAAACACTTCACATCACCAGGACAAACGTAACACACTTCACATCACCAGAACAAACCAGAAACATTTCACATCACCACCAGGACAATCCAGACACACTCCACATCACCAGGACAAACCAGAAACACTTCACATCACCATGACAAACCAGAAACACTTCACATCACCAGGACAAACGTAACACACTTCACATCACCAGGACAAACCAGAAACATTTCACATCACCACCAGGGCAAACCAGACACACTCCACATCACCAGGACAAACCAGAAACACTTCACATCACCATGACAAACCAGAAAAACTTCACATCACCAGGACAAACCAGAAACACTTCACATCACCACCAGGACAAACCAGAAACACTTCACATCACTGGAACAAACCAGACACACTTCATATCACCAGGACAAACCAGAAACACTTCACATCACCAGGACAAACCAGAAACACTTCACATCACCAGGACAAACCAAAAACATTTCACATCACCAGGACAAACCAGAAACACTTCACATCACCACCAGGACAAACCAGAAACACTTCACATCACCAGGACAAACCAGAAACACTTCACATCACCAGGACAAACCAGAAACACTTCACATCACCAGGACAAACTAAACACACTTCACATCACCAGGACAAACCAGAAACACTTCACATCACCAGGACAAACCAGAAACACTTCACATCACCAGGACAAACCAAACACACTTCACATCACCAGGACAAACCAGAAACACTTCACATCACAAGGACAAACCAGAAACACTTCACACCACCAGGACAAACCAGAAACACTTCACACCACCAGGACAAACCAGAAACACTTCACATCACCAGGACAAACGTAACACACTTCACATCACCAGGACAAACCAGAAACATTTCACATCACCACCAGGACAAACCAGACACACTCCACATCACCAGGACAAACCAGAAACACTTCACATCACCATGACAAACCAGAAAAACTTCACATCACCAGGACAAACCAGAAACACTTCACATCACCACCAGGACAAACCAGAAAATCTTCACATCACTGGAACAAACCAGACACACTTCATATCACCAGGACAAACCAGAAACACTTCACATCACCAGGACAAACCAGAAACACTTCACATCACCAGGACAAACCAAAAACATTTCACATCACCAGGACAAACCAGAAACACTTCACATCACCACCAGGACAAACCAGAAACACTTCACATCACCAGGACAAACCAGAAACACTTCACATCACCAGGACAAACCAGAAACACTTCACATCACCAGGACAAACCAGAAACACTTCACATCACCACCAGGACAAACCAGAAACACTTCACATCACCACCAGGACAAACCAAACACACTTCACATCACCAGGACAAACCAGAAACACTTCACATCACCAGGACAAACCAGAAACACTTCATATCACCATGACAAACCAAACACACTTCACATCACCAGTACAAACCAGAAACTCTTCACATCACCAGGACAAACCAGAAACACTGCATATCACCAGGAAAAACCAGAAACACTTCACATCACCAGGACAAACCAAACACACTTCACATCACCAGGACAAACGAGAAACACTTCACATCACCAGGAAAAACCAGAAACATTTCACACCACCAGGACAAACCAACCACACTTCACATCACCAGGACAAACCAGAAACACTTCACATCACCAGGACAAACCAGAAACACTTCACACCACCAGGACAAACCAGAAACACTTCACACCACCAGGACAAACCAGAAACACTTCACATCACCAGGACAAACCAAACACACTTCACATCACCAGGACAAACCAAGCACACTTCACATCACCAGGACAAACCAGAAACACTTCACATCACCAGGACAAACCAAACACACTTCATATCACCAGGACAAACCAAACACACTTCACATCACCAGGACAAACCAGAAACACTTCACATCACCAGGACAAACCAGAAATACTTCACATATCCAGGACAAACCAGAACCACTTCACATCACCAGGACAAACCAAACACACTTCACATCACCAGGACAAACCAGACACACTTCACATCACCAGGACAAACCAGAAACAGTTCATATCACCAGGACAAACCAAACAGACTTCACATCACCAGGACACACCAGAAACACTTCACATCACCAGGACAAACCAGACACACTTCACATCACCAGGACAAACCATAAACACTTCACATCACCAGGACAAACCAGAAACACTTCACATCACCATGACAAACCATAAAAACTTCACATCACCAGGACAAACCAGAAACACTTCACATCACCACCAGGACAAACCAGAAACACTTCACATCACCAGGACAAACCAAACACACTTCACATCACCAGGACAAACCAGAAACACTTCACATCACCAGGACAAACCAGAAACACTTCACATCACCAGGACAAACCAGAAACTTCATATCACCAGGACAAACCAGAAACACTTCACATCACCAGGACAAACCAGACACACTTCACATAATCACCAGGACAAACCAGAAACACTTCATATCACCAGGACAAACCAGACACACTTCACATCACCAGGACAAACCAGACACATTTCACATCACCAGGACAAACCAGACACATTTCACATCACCAGGACAAACCAGAAACACTTCACATCACCAGGACAAACCAGACAGACTTTGCATCACCAGGACACACCAGAAACACTTCACATCACCAGGACAAACCAGAAACACTTCACATCACCAGGACAAACCAGAAACACTTCACATCACCAGGACAAACCAAACACACTTCATATCACCAGGACAAACCAAACACACTTCACATCACCAGGACAAACCAGAAACACTTCACATCACCAGGACAAACCAAACACACTTCACATCACCAGGACAAACCAGAAACACTTCACATCACCAGGACAAACCAAACACACTTCACATCACCAAGACAAACCAGAAACACTTCACATCACAGGACAAACCAGAAACACTTCACATCACCAGGACAAACCAAACACACTTCACATCACCAGGACAAACCAGAAACACTTCACATCACCAGGACAAACCAGAAACACTTCACATCACCAGGACAAACCAGAAACACTTCACATCACCAGGACAAACCAAACACACTTCACATCACCAGGACAAACCAGAAACACAAACCAAACACACTTCATATCACCAGGACAAACGAAACACACTTCACATCACCAGGACAAACCAAACACACTTCATATCACCAGGACAAACCAGAAACATTTCACATCACCAGGACAAACCAGAAACACTTCACATCACCAGGACAAACCAGAAACACTTCACATCACCAGGACAAACCAGAAACACTTCACATCACTAGGACACACCAGAAACACTTCACATCACCAGGACACACCAGAAACACTTCACATCACCAGGACAAACCAGACACACTTCACATCACCAGGACAAACCAGAAACACTTCACATCACCAGGACAAACCAGAAACACTTCACATCACCAGGACAAACCAGAAACACTTCACATCATCAGGACAAACCATTAACACTTCACATCACCAGGACACACCAGAAACACTTCACATCACCAGGACAAACCAGAAACACTTCACATCACCATGACAAACCAGAAACTTCATATCACCAGGACAAACCAAACACACTTCACATCACCAGGACAAACCAAAAACAACCAAATGTGTCCCCAAGTAGTTTCCTACTAGGGGCTAGGGGTTCTGTGATGTTATAGCCTCATCACATTTTGTAGGGCTGAGAGCTAGGAGGAACAGGTGACCAATATTTCCCTTAATTTGGAAAGCGACAAACCCTGGTATTGTACCTGCATCCAAGCATGCTTATGACAGTAGCACGCCCATTGGCCATTGTTTAAATATAATGCAAGGCATAGTAAACGACTAAAGATATTACACATCCTGAAGCCTAGGATAGACTTATACAAAACAAGCTTAATATACTCCGCAGCTCAGCTGTGGAGCAATCTTCCACAAGAAATCAAACACCACTTGTCCCTATACATAATTCACAAACTATTTGAGTACTATCTCAGTACAGAATACCTTCCCACTTGATAATAATTATACCAATAATAATAAAACCCTAGTGTAACCATCAGTTCCCTATTGGTAGTACAGTGTGTCCCCCAAAACTAATAACAACTACAAGTGCCACAACAATAATTAATATTAATGAGTCACGTAGTATTGATTTTTGCAGTTCCCTATGCCTTTATAATGCATATTTTGATGATGTTGTTGTTGTTCTCGATTAGCCTTATAAGTGATGTATGGATGAAATAATGTATGAAAGAGAGTGATAGAAGAACAGAACATTCAACAAGTCTGGTTCCCAATTCTTAACCCTTTGAAAATAAATGATGTTTGTTTGCTCATTTGTTAGCTCAGCTGAGACTCCTAGACTGACAGTGACAGCATGCAGAGTCTTATAACACTGACATACCATGACAGTGACAGCAACAGCTACAACTCACCCTGCATGGTGGCGGGAATCTGTTCCGGTGACAGCAGACACACAAGCGGTTGGCCAAACAAGTTGGGAAAACTCTGCATGTAAAAGTCAGCTTTTAACATGTCTTAAAACAAATATAAACATAGTAAACAGTTGCCTTATCATCATCATCTTGTTCTGTTTTTCATTATGGGACATAGGCCCTCAAGGAACTGACTACAGACCCTCCTATCCTTGGCTGTCCCATGCAGCTACATCCACGTCCTCCCTATGTTGTTTCTGTCTCCAAGTCTCTTCTCTGTGTCCTTCTATGTCTTCCTCTATTTCCAGTGCCCTGTGGGTTCCAAAGGCCTCTCTAGTTATGCTAGAGTCTCCATGTAGACTTGATTTAAAAGTGAGCGAAATCAAATGAGAAAACAAAACTGCATATGGATTAGACTTGATTTAAAAGTGAGCGAAATCAAAAGAGAAAACAAAACTACATATGGATTAGACTTGATTTAAAAGTGAGCGAAATCAAAAGAGAAAACAAAACTGCATATGGATTAGACTTGATTTAAAAGTGAGCGAAATCAAAAGAGAAAACAAAACTGCATATGGATTAGACTTGATTTAAAAGTGAGCGAAATCAAAAGAGAAAACAAAACTGCATATGGATTAGACTTGATTTAAAAGTGAGCGAAATCAAAAGAGAAAACAAAACTGCGTATGGATTAGACTTGATTTAAAAGTGAGCGAAATCAAAAGAGAAAACAAAACTGCATATGGATTAGACTTGATTTAAAAGTGAGCGAAATCAAAAGAGAAAACAAAACTGCATATGGATTAGACTTGATTTAAAAGTGAGCGAAATCAAATGAGAAAACAAAACTGCATATGGATTAGACTTGATTTAAAAGTGAGCGAAATCAAAAGAGAAAACAAAACTACATATGGATTAGACTTGATTTAAAAGTGAGCGAAATCAAAAGAGAAAACAAAACTGCATATGGATTAGACTTGATTTAAAAGTGAGCAAAATCAAAAGAGAAAACAAAATTGCTTCTTCTTCAGGGATCTGGTCAGCAGCAGACGTCGGCGGCCATGACTCTCCACTCTGTCATCTGGTATTGTAATGAAGCTGGTGTTGCTTATATTATTTGTTGTCCAGCTGTTCAAACTGTCCATGTGCATCTTTGTCTTCCTCTGTCTCTCCTGACAAGTATTTTCACATGTGCATCTTTGTCTTCCTGTCTCTCCTGACAAGTATTTTCACATGTGCATCTTTGTCTTCCTGTCTCTCCTGCCTAATATTTTCACATGTGCATCTTTGTCTTCCTCCGTCTCTTGCCAAGTATTTTCACATGTGCATCTTTGTTTTCCTCCGTCTCTCCTGCCTAATATTTTCACATGTGCATCTTTGTTTTCCTCCGTCTCTCCTGCCTAATATTTTCACATGTGCATCTTTGTCTTCCTCCGTCTCTTGCCAAGTATTTTCACATGTGCATTTTTTTTCCCCTCCGTCTCTCCTGCCTAATATTTTCACATGTGCACTTTGTTTTCCTCCGTCTCTCCTGCCTAATATTTTCACATATGCATCTTTGTCTTCCTCTGTCTCTCCTGCCTAATATTTTCACATGTGCATCTTTTTCTTGCTCTGTCTCTCCTGGTAAGTAATTTCACATGTGCATCTTTGTCTTCCTCCGCTTTCCTGCCAAGTATTTTCACATGTAGACTAATGTCTCCATTCCACATAGTCTGTTGATGTACGCCATAAACTGCATTTGTCTTTTTCTTACAGCTGACATAACCTCCAAGCTGCCAAACACTTGCTCACATTAATACACTGTCCATCTAAACACAGAAGCAACAAACACTATACTGCATGATTTATTGCCTGACATATTTTGTTGCATCTCATCAGGTGTATACTGCATTAATTGCCAATGCCTCACTATCTCACAAATTACCTTGATGATTACATATGCTCCTCACTCGAACAATACCTTTGACTGTATGTTTTAATTGTTTCAACTAAAGTAGTATTCATTTATTCACTCCATATGATACTTCACTCTGCGGTATGTACCTGCCGAGATGCAGAGTTCAAAATCAGCTGCAGGAGATTTGGAAGCAGACTGTTTTGCGTTGTTTTAGATGGTATGAGGTGTTGGCCGTTCAAAAAGCAATGACAAACTATTGAACTCAACCGTCTGGTAAATCACAAACAGGCAATACATACTGGGGTTGATTGCAACAAACTTATTTTTAAACATACAAGAGTGCCAAATCACTTGCATGAACATTTCCAGATTGTCACTTCCTGTATTCATATTTCTGGACTGCTAAATTTCACAGTGATCCTGTCCTTGTCACTCAGACACTGTAAAACGCACAACAATCACATGTACAGACAGACAAGTGCAGGCATAGAGAGGTAACACAAACACTAAAATGTACAACAATCACATGTACAGACAGACAAGTGCAGGCATGGAGAGGCAACACAAACACTAAAATGTACAACAATCACATGTACAGACTGACAAGTGCAGGCATGGAGAGGCAACACAAACACTAAAATGTACAACAATCACATGTACAGACTTGGAGAGGCAACACAAATACTAAAATGTACAACAATCACATGTACAGACAGACAAGTGCAGGTATGGAGAGGCAACACAAACCAACCTGGAATGCTGAACTGTTGCTGCTGTCAATGATCAGAAACAGAGGCTTGCGAGTGTAAGGGTAGAGGTCACCAGGATGTAAGCTGTCAAACAGACCAATCAAAATCTATTTTATCATTTCCAACGTCTGACAGTTGTCAAGTGGCCAGCTGCTACACACAAAACAACCAAAAACAATTATTCCTATTATCTTATTTAATATTTTCACACTTTCCACCTCTACAAAATCAAGACATTTCTGCAGGGAAAACCTTGCAAGCATGTCTCAAACACCCAAAGGCTCATCCTATGGATACCAGGATAAGGTATAGAAAGGTAGAGAAGTGTCTAGGTAAGACCTACAACAACCACCCCTAATAATCAGTGACTCATTCTGTGTATCTGTGTACCACCTTGTCCTCAGTGTACTGTATAGTACATATTGGGCAGCAACAGTACTTCATTGTACATATTTAGCTACTATTAGAGTACTTCTTACTACATATTGAGATATCATAAGAGTACTTCACAATACAGACTGGCCTATCATTAGTACTTCATAGTACATATTGAGTTATCATTAGTACTTCATGGTACACATTTGGCAACCATTAGTACTTTATGGTATAATAAGTGCTATTATTAGTACTTAACCTACAAGCACTTGGAATCAACGACTGGCAAGAGAAGGTCCACCAGAGAGACGAATGGAGACGGATTGTATCTGCAGCAAAGAACCTCAATGGCTCGGAACGCTGAAGAAGAAGAAGAATGGTTCATATTAGGCTATCTATAGCACTTCATAGTACATACTGGGTTGTCATTAGTACTTCACAGTGCATAGTGGGCTATTAACTTGTTAGTCTGAACAGTGCATGTATAGCACCAATAGCACTTCATAGCTCCCACTGGGCAACCAATAGTACTTCATAATAAACATGGGTAATGAATAGTAAACACAGTAAAATCACAGTAAACACTGGGTTACAATAGTACATATTGAGCTACAAAAGTTGACACGTCAGCAGCAATGAAACAGCAGTAACATCTATAAATGCATTAATCTTATCATGGAAACTAACAGACATTCTAACATACAACAAAAGAACAGATATACAACATTACCAGTGTATTTCCTTATACAATTCTGTCTTCTTGCCTTTAGAAGGCTCTTCTCCTTCACGTCTGCTGTTTGTAATCACACCACCAAGGTCATAGGCCGCTTGAAAGACAAAACAAAATAGTCAGCAAGTAGTTAGTTCCTACAGTTCAGAGTAGTTTGTTATTTAACAGATCATCCTCACTGCACATCGAACCATTCAGTCCATAAGTGCCCCTCCTCAGTAAATCCCACAGCATGTAGCAACTGACGACACCAGTTCTGTGTTGGTTTATTAATCTTCTTTGGCTTCCCGCATAGTGTTCTTGTTTGGCCACACCTCTTTTAATTTGCTGTTCTCGCAGTCTGACCATGGTTGTAGATTCACAGTCATCACTTGGTTCTCGCAAAAGTCTTACTTCTTGTAGAGCATTCAGAATGTCAGCCTGGTCCATGGCTTATCCGCCTTCCACAGTAGCCTTACCTGCAAGCTTGTCAGCCCGCTCATTTCCTCATACACCCGTATCAGAATCTCTATCTCCAACCGAGATGCAGGAACATCGTTACGCCCGCCAGGCGAATAGTCGCCAGCCGGGATGCAGTAACATCGTTACGGCCGCCAGGCGAGTACCAGTTACCTGCCCACAGGTTGCGGGCTGACGCGATCGTCAGCGGTCAGGCAAGGACAAAGCAGGACGCACGCAGTCCTCGTGAAGCCAGTCCACAGGGCAAGCACTGTGTGAGGAAACCAGCAGACTGCTTGGGGACTCGGACAAGACAAGACGTGTGGGTTGAGAAAGGCTTCGTATCGTTTCTGTGCCCGAAAGTCGAGTGCTTGTATATCTTGTGAGATAGACTGTGATGCTGTGGGTTTCGTCTGTAAGTGTACTGACGTATTGTATATGTAATGTAATGATCATCACATGCCAAACTAGATTGTCTTGCATGTGAATTGTGAATAAATCCATTGAACTTAGTGTCATTGTGTGTCAAGTCCAATCATTTTGTACTTGTACTTGTCTCACATATGTTAGGTCCAACGAGCCAGGTTTAAGACCCTGACAACCCGCATGTCCTGGCACGAAAATGAAACTAATCTTTGCCGGCTGAGACCATTCCAGAGACAGCAGCCACTCTCTTCGGACCCACCCCATCTCTATCTTCCTGAGCATGCTCATTGAGTCGCTAAGGAAACATGCCCTAGTGAATGTCTGTTCAGAATACATGTTCTTTGTTGAAGAAATGACCAGCAAGCGCGTTGGTGTAATATTTAGGACGTTACGATGACAGTGGCATTAGTTTGGTTGGGTTAGGGTTCAATATAAGCAAGAATACGAGACCTGGTATGCTTTCACACAATGTGATACAGTTGCACGACAATGCTCGTGTGCATATCGTGGACATCATTCAGAAAGCATTTGTGTGGAAGAGGTTGGAAATTCTGTCACACCTAGATTACAGTTCAGATCTGTTGCCAGCTGGCTTTCATTTGTTCGGACACTTTAAAAAACAAATGCTCAAAAGGGATGATTCCACACCGATGCAGACGTCAATAAAAGCAGCAGCAATAATGCCAAAGATAATGACAGGATCAGCACTACAGAAACAACAGCAGCAACCATGTTAGCAACAATGGCAGCAAGTACAAAGAAGACAACAAAATGATACCATGTACAAGTTTTCAAATCATGATAACTCCATCCTAAATAAACAACTCACCATCATCTGTGTGTTTCTGGTTACCTAGACAACCATCAGCAGAAATGTAAAGCAACATGGCCCCATTTGGTGGCAACTCCTTGAATGCAGACGCCAAGAATGTGTTGAGCTGTCCGTACGTCGGCTTGTACAACAGGTATTTGTGTGGGTTGTCTCTCTTGCTGGTCCGGTCTCCATTTTCCTGTTAACACACAAATTGTTCTTTTCTTTGTTTCAAAATAAACAAACTACTTCTTGTCTTTATTTCAAAATAAACAAACTACCGAGGGGCAGAATGAATTATAGCTAAAAGGTTAACTTCTAGCTGCAGACATAATGCCTTATAGCCATAAAGGTGAATTCAAACTCCAGACAAAGTGATCGTGAAGGTGTAGTGGTTAGGAAATTACGCTGACAATGATCGAGCGTTATTGGATGAGGGTTTGATGTCAGCTCTCATCACATGCTATGGGAGGGAAAGACTGGTCACCTATTCCTCTGTGCACTCAGCCCTACACAATGTGGTGGTCCGAACACATCACACAACCACAGATGGCTCCTGTTGTGGGGCTTGTTCTTTTCTTTTTTAACCCTTTACAGGGCACAGCGGCCGAAAATGTCTTTATCATCGAACACGCAAGACGCCTGAAAGCGTCTGTGACAACTCAGCGCTGTAAGCGCGCGCATCTCGAGACTTCCCAATGTTTATTTCCGAGTTTGCTGGTAACTTGATAATGTGGATGCCATTTGCAAGTTAAAATTGTAAACTTGATCGGATTTTTAAAATAATTTTCAGGGCTTTTATGCTTTGTTTTTCAAAATGGATTTTGATGATTCTTCAAGTGATAGCAGAGATTTTGCTGGGTTCAATTTAAGTGACATTGAAGTGCATGAAGGTGACTATGAATCAGAGCTAAATTTGAAAGATAATATCAGCGTAAGCAGTGTACAAACTTCGGATCTCTCTGAGACTTCTCAAACGATTGCCGATCAAACAAATGAGTATGCTAGACAAAAAGATCGAACAGATAAATGATCAAGCATGGGTTCCAACAAATGCAACCGAAATGCAGGCAACATTGAATTATTTATTTCACATGTGAGTAAAATAATAAATCTGCATTCATTTTCCTTCATTTTGTTTTTTTAAACAAAAATCTGTTCACTAACACCTTAGATTTGATGTGTTTACTAACATAACCCTAAATCTTACTGACAACCTGAAAAATTTTGCCCGTTCAGAGTTACAACAGGGAAAAATGTGTGCCCTGTAAAGAGTTAATATGTATAAAGGTAGCTTCTAACTCAAGATGTGGTTTATAGCTACTAACGTGGCTTCTAACTCAAGATATGGTGGTTTATAGTTAAGGTGGCTTCTAACTCAAGATATGGTGGTTTATAGTTAAGGTGGCTTCTAACTCAAGTTATGTTAGTTTATAGCTACTAAGGTGGTTTCTAACTCAAGATATGTTGGTTTATAGCTACTAAGGTGGTTTCTAACTCAAGATGTAATGGCTTATAGCTACAAAGTGGCTTCTAACTCAAGATCTGGTGGTTTATAGCTGCAAAGGTGACTTCTAATTCAAAATGTTGGTGGAGTATTGATGCATGACAAGGCAGAGTGGTTGCGGCCTTGTGGGAGCACGTGTACACCTCGGAGGAGCAAATGGATCACCATGGTCTGGCAAGAATGAGGCAATGAGGAGTGGCGAGGGGATCTGGCCGATGCTCGACGCTCAGAGGAAAGGTGAGACGGAAATATAATCAGATTGCTACTGGTACTATTGGTGTTGGAACTCTTCGCTGGCTGCTGAGGATGAGGATGGAGCACTTATGGGAGAGCCCTGAATGCTGTGATGTTGGTTCCTAAATTAATCAATCAATCAAATGTGATGGTTTATAGCAACTACTGAACGTAAACTTGCCAAGACATCAACAACAGCAGTAAAATGCTGGTGTTGACAGAGATGTCCTCTAAAAAGTATATACAAAAAACAAAAAAAAACAAAAACAAAAAAGAGAGCAATCATATACTGTGCTTTAATTCTCTCAGTGTGCCACTGAAAATTATTCCACATGCCACAATTGGCCTGCATGCCATAGGTTGCCAAAGCCTGCTTTATAGTAGACAGCCTTTTGTTGCAAGCCCAACTGTCAGTGCAAAAGTCAAGAGAACATAAAGGAATTTATTAGAAGCCTCAGTATTGAGTCAGCCTAAATCTGGAAGTTCAAAACAAATGTACTCCCTTAGTGAATGTAAACACAGACGCCATAAACGAGATGCAGCGAAATATGCCAGGCAAGAAATCATGCAACATGTTGTTTGTGCTTAAATCTGGAGATGTCCGGGTTACGTTTTACCTGCAAGCCTGCCTTTGAGAAGGAACAACAGTGCCATAACCAAGCCAGTCTTTCTCTTCTCTTCTCCTGGCATCTCCCAGTGCAACCAAAGCCCTCAACCCACCCACACAAAGCCCTCAACCCACCCACACAAAGCCCTCAACCCACCCACACAAAGCCCTCAACCCACCCACACAAAGCCCTCAACCCACCCACACAAAGCCCTCAACCCACCCACACAAAGCCCTGTGTGGGCTTGTTCATGATGGGTTGGCCAGTTTTCTTGCCAGTCTCACTGCAACCTTCTTTAGTCACCTCTCACGACATGCCTGGTAGGTTAAGAGTTATTGTTCTTTGCTTCCCTACTGGGCCCTGGTAAAGACAAAGCATGCCTTTATTTCTCCTGTATCCGAGTGGTAGACTCAAATCCTTGCCTTCAATGTTAGGAGCAAAAAGGCTTTGCTCTGTGGGTATGCTGCACAAATTGAACATCCGTGTCACTCAGCAGCTGGGATTGGGAATGATGAAGTGCAGACCATGCTTGAACAACTATGAGAGCAATCAGCAGACAAACCTAAAGAAGACAAATACATAACCTATGCTCTATACAAACAATCAGCATACATATTCTTCTTTATTTTTTTTTTACGTTCGCTCGCTTTGAGCTCAAGTGTAAATCAATACATGTGCTACTACCTTGATTGCACTGGACTGATTTTTTTGCGTGTGGATTAGCTTTCCCTATTTGTATCATTGTGGAGTCTCTGTGGCAAAGTGGTCAAGCCGTTTGACTCGGGCTCTGAAGGTTGTGCGTTTGATTCCGGGCCGCGCCCTTCGGTTCACGAGTTACAATTTTCGGAGACTCCTGTGGGTCATCGCTAGAGCTACGGAGTTCATGCTTTGTGCGACGCTTTCCGCGCTGCGGTAAGAGACCGAGCCATATGGGATAAAACCGAGTGCAATGAAGTCGACCCTGTCGACTTTTAAGCGACCTTTTTTTTAATTTGTACCATTGTCCCTCACCATCACTTCAGAGGTACTTGTAATTTACGTCCTCAAGTCAAGGAGGAGAAGCCAACATGTCAGACCAACTGACCAGTCTAAGGGGTTAAACCTGCTCCTCGGGATCTGCTTATCTTATTCATTCGGCCACGCTCTCTATACTTCTTTAAACTCTTAAGTGGACTAACATTCTATCATTGTGTCCACAGTTGCAGTCAAGTGTGCTTTATGCAAGTGATTGTAATATTCACCTCACACTGCAAATGCCATCACACGTGATGTACAAGAAAACAAATGTGAAGTTCACGTTTTGCGCAGTGAATTCGAATAACAAAGACACAAACAATAGACTGCAAGATTTATTGCCTGGTATATTTAAATTACTGTGTCAATATGTGTGTTGTATATTTCAGCTTGAAGGATTTATCATATTGCTTTAGTTTATCTTGTGTGATTTCTGCAGTATCTACCTAATGAGATGCAGCAAAATATGCCAGGCATTAAATTGTGCAATCTATTGTTTGTGTGTTCGTTATTCGATTGTGAAACTCTTACGAATGGTGTCTTGCCAGGAGCTGGTGAGTTGTCGTAGATTTGATTGGACAGATCGTCTTGTGGCTCCCTCTCTAACGTCTGCAGCATTCTGAACATATCCAATGTCAGCTCACTGAACTTCACCTGGACAACAACGTGTTTTGTTTAAAGGGATCATTTCTTGTGATCATGAATTTACTGACATTATGAATTTACTGAGATCATGAATGTATTGAGATCATGAATGTATTGAGATCATGAATTTAGTGAGATCATGACTTTACTGAATTCATGAATTTACTGAGATCATGAATTTATTGTGATCATGAATTTATTGTGATCATGAATTTACTGAGATCATGAGTTTATTGAGATTATGAGTTTCTTGAGATCATGAATTTACTGAGATCATGAATTTGAGATCATGAATTTATTGAGATCATGAATTTACTGAAATCACGAATTTACTTAGATCATGAAGTTATTGAGATCATGAATTTGCTGAGATCATTAATTTACTGGACATCTTGAATTTATTGAGATTGTGAGTTTATTGAGACAATGAGTTTATTGAGATCATGAATTTACTGAGATCATAAGTTTATTGAGATCCTTAATTTACTGAGATCATGAGTTTATTGAGATGAGTTTATTGAGATCATGAATTACTTAAGATCATTAGTTTGAACTTATAGGTTTAACTCTGTTTCTCAGACTACGGTATATGATTAGTTTCCTATTTTTCATTTTAATGGGTTTTTTTTTTAATTTTAGAATGAAGAGCAGTGAGGACAAGGAGGAAAAGGGTGAATGGAGAAGAGGAGGAAGAGGGTGGAGACAAGGATAAAAGAGTTATGAGGAAAAGAGGGAACAGACAGTAGGAGGAAGAGGATGATATAGAATAGAAGGTTAGGAGGAGACAGGATGAGTAGCAGTCGGGAGAGAATGAACAAAACGGTGAGTAGGAGAAAGGATGAGTAGCAGAAGGAAAAGAATGAACAAAAAAGTGAGTAGAAGAAGAGAGAAAATGAATAAAAGGTGAGTAGCAGGAGGGAGAGAATGAACAAAGAGGTGAGAAGAGGAAGGACAAGATGAAGAAATACCTGATCATGGCAGTTGCCAACAATGAGGACTTCCTGCAGAGTCAAGTAGACAGACGTGCCTTTCTCCAGAGGAGGGGTGTTGAGCGGGGTCAGCCGGTGTGACAGAACAATGGAGGATGAGTCAACGTCCACAACATTGATCATGTTGTCTGCCTGAAAGTATAAGCATACCATGTCTTCAGGATTAGGAGAAGACAGACTAGCCACAACATTTTATACACACATTACACAAACTGTCTACAGGGTTAGAACAAGACAGATTAGCTACAACATTTCACATACACAAACTGTCTACAGGGTTAGAAGACAGACTAGCTACAACATTTTACACACACAAACTGTCTACAGGGTTAGAACAAGACAGATTAGCTACTACATTTCACACACACAAACTGTCTACAGGGTTAGAAGACAGACTAGCTACAACATTTTACACACACAAACTGTCTACAGGATTAGAACAAGACAGACTAGCTACAACATTTCACACACAAACTGACTACAGGATTAGAACAAGACAGATTAGCTACAACATTTTATACACACAAACTGTCTACAGGATTAGAACAAGGCAGATTAGCTTTAACATTTTACACACACAGTCTACAGGATTAGAACAAGACAGATTAGCTACAACATTTTATACACACAAACTGTCTACAGGGTTAGAACAAGGCAGATTAGCTACAACATTTTACACACACAAACTGTCTACAGGATTAGAACAAGACAGATTAGCTACAACATTTTACACATACAAACTGTCTACAGGATTAGAACAAGACAGATTAGCTACAACATTTTATACACACAAACTGTCTACAGGATTAGAACAAGGCAGATTAGCTTTAACATTTTACACACACAGTCTACAGGATTAGAACAAGACAGATTAGCTACAACATTTTATACACACAAACTGTCTACAGGATTAGAACAAGACAGATTAGCTACAACATTTTATACACACAAACTGTCTACAGGATTATAGAACAGGACAGATTAGCTACAACATTTTATACACACAAACTGTCTACAGGATTAGAACAAGAAAGATTAGCTACAAAATTTTAGCTAGCTATGGGGCGGTTGAAAAGTAGTTTTATCCACCAGGCCAAACTCCATGGAAAGATGAGCATAGACTATCATTACAAATCCAGACAAAAGTGAGAGGAATATTTGACAAGGAAGATCAGAACATTGTGCAGCGCAGAACAGCCACTCTCAGCTTCCTTGATGAAGAATACCCACAGGACCTCTGGATCCGAGTCTACACAGATGGGTCAGCACAAAATGCTGTTCGAAATGGAGGAGCGGGAGTGTACATAGAATACCCAAATAATACCAGGGACACAGCTAGAGTACCGACAGGAAAGTACTGCCATAACTACGATGCTGAAATTGAGGCAATCAAGATAGCAACAGAGAAATTACTAAATACCAGCAATGGTACACAACCTGTGGTGCTATTGACAGATGCAAAATCAGTACTCGAGGCGCTCCTGTCTGGGAAATTGCCAGTACTGAGGACACTACTTTCTGAACTTAGCAGTCAGCATAAGGTCACCATACAGTGGATACCATCCCACTGTGGAGTACCCAGGAACGACAGAGCTGATCAATTGGCTAAGGAAGGAGCCAAAGAAGAACAGCCTGATGTGCCTGTAACATACCACCAAAAGAAAAGAATGATCAAATCAGTCAGAAAGCCACCAAAACCTGCTCAAGATGACTACCACGTTATGGATAGACCAGAACAAGTCATTATTCTGTGCCTCAGAACAGGGCACAATAGATTACGCAACCACATGTATACAAAATTCAAGATTGGTGAAACAGCCATGTGTACATGTGGATTGGCGTCGCAGACAGCAGAGCACATACTCCAAGACTGCCCAAAATATAACATATCTAGGCAAACCTTCAGGCCTAGAGAGATGACAGTGGAAGATAAACTCTATGGACCGCTGTGTGAACTGAAAAAGACAGTTCAATTCATACAAGAGACAGCACTGCAGTTATAGACATATTTCAAGCGAACAAAAGAAGAAGAAGAAGAAGGAGAAGCTACAACATTTTACATACACAAACTGTCTACAGGATTAGAACAAGACAGATTAGCTACAACATTTTATACACACAAACTGTCTACAGGGTTAGAACAAGACAGATTAGCTACAACATTTCATACACACAAACCATCTACAGGATTAGAACAAGAAAGATTAGCTACAACATTTTACACACACAAACTGTCTACAGGGTTAGAACAAGACAGATTAGCTACAACATTTCACACACACAAACCATCTACAGGATTAGAACAAGACAGATTAGCTACAACATTTTATACACACAAACTGTCTACAGGGTTAGAACAAGACAGATTAGCTACAACATTTCACATACACAAACCATCTACAGGATTAGAACAAGACAGATTAGCTACAACATTTTATACACACAAACTGTCTACAGGGTTAGAACAAGACAGATTAGCTACAACATTTCACACACACAAACCATCTACAGGATTAGAACAAGACAGATTAGCTACAACATTTTACACACACAAACTGTCTACAGGGTTAGAACAAGACAGATTAGCTACAACATTTCACACACACAAACCATCTACAGGATTAGAACAAGACAGATTAGCTACAACATTTTACACACACAAACTGTCTACAGGGTTAGAACAAGACAGATTAGCTACAACATTTCACACACACAAACCATCTACAGGATTAGAACAAGACAGATTAGCTACAACATTTTACACACACAAACTGTCTAACAGAACATCAAGCTAAAATTGTTAATAGACCACCACCCCTCACCCCTCGCCACACTAAGCTAATATTCTTAATATACCTCCAAGCTAAGATTGTTAATAAACCCCCAAGCTAAGGTTGTTAATATACTCCAAGCTAAGATTGTTAATAAACCTCCAAGCTAAGATTGATAATATACCTCCAAGTTAAGACTGTTAATATACCTCAAAGCTAAGATTGTTAACAGACCTTGAAAGATAACATTGTTATTATACCTCTAAGCTAAGATTGTTATTAGACCCCCCCCCCCCCCCCCGCATCTAAGAATCTCACATCACCTGCACGACAGACAGTGCTCACCTCAATAAAAGCCTTGATCTCGCCGAGAACAAGGTTCCACTCCATCTGGTCCTCGGGCTGGTACGTCCCTGTGTAGTCGTCTATCTGTTTGGCCAGTTCCTGAGATGTGGCAGACACACACACAAAGGCAAGTCATCAATGTGTTTAATTGATTGTGTCACAAACAACACGCTGTATGTTATCAGCTATTCTCTGTGTGTACCATGCACCACATTATATCTTGTTATACAAGACAATCTTCATTTTTATGGGCAATTTTATTCAATCTGCAAATTTAAAAAATTAATCCTGGAAACACTACCATGTTTGAAAATCTCTGGAGTATGGTAGAGGAATCTGAAGATGAAATGCATGAGAATCTGAATGAGAATAGCTAAGAATATACTGCAATTAGATTCTACGATTATGAAATTATTGTGGAAGTCAAGCGGAAACCATCATATTAAATTCCCAAGAACATGAAAGCTATACTATGGTGACATGGCTAAGTTCAACATTTCACAGCAGTCTTCAGGCTGAATATTCTGACATGACAATTATCATCCTCGCTAGTGGTAGAAATTACAATAACAACCCCAAAGGACTTACCCGCACAAGATCTCGTACCAGCTTCATCTTCTTCAGCAGAAGACAGACCACAATAAATCGAGCATAGTATCTCAGCTTCTTCACCATCAAATCAGGTCTGAGAATGTAAGGTGTATTATGTATCACACTATTCAATTTATATGTGTGGGTTTCAGGTTATGATTGTTATACAGCACACTACAACAGCTACACACATAAAGCAACAGCCACACACATAAAGCAACAGCTACATACATAAAGCAACAGCTGCAGACACAACAGCTACACACATAAAGCAACAGCTACACACATAAAGCAACAGCTACACACATAAAGCAACAGCTACACACATAAAGCAACAGCTACACACATAAAGCAACAGCTACAGACACAACACAACAGCTACACACACAACACAACAGCTACACACACAACACAACAGCTACACACACAACACAACAGCTACACACACAACACAACAGCTACATACATAAAGCAACAGCTACACACACAACACAACAGCTACACACAACACAACAGCTACACACACAACACAACAGCTACACACACAACACAACAGCTACACACACAACACAACAGCTACATACATAAAGCAACAGTTGCAGACACAACACAACAGCTACATACATAAAGCAATAGCTACACACATAAAGCAACAGCTACATACATAAAGCAACAGCTACATACATAAAGCAACAGCTACATACATAAAGCAACAGTTGCAGACACAACACAACAGCTACATACATAAAGCAACAGTTGCAGACACAACACAACAGCTACATACATAAAGCAACAGTTGCAGACACAACACAACAGCTACATACATAAAGCAACAGTTGCACACACAACACAACAGCTACATACATAAAGCAACAGTTGCACACACAACACAACAGCTACATACATAAAGCAACAGTTGCAGACACAACACAACAGCTACATACATAAAGCAATAGCAGCAGACACAACACAACAGCTACATACATAAAGCATCAGTTGCACACACAACACAACAGCTACATACATAAAGCAACAGTTGCACACACAACACAACAGCTACATACATAAAGCAACAGCTACATACATAAAGCAACAGTTGCAGACACAACACAACAGCTACATACATAAAGCAACAGTTGCAGACACAACACAACAGCTACATACATAAAGCAACAGTTGCAGACACAACACAACAGCTACATACATAAAGCAACAGCAGCAGACACAACACAACAGCTACATACATAAAGCAATAGCAGCAGACACAACACAACAGCTACATACATAAAGCAACAGTTGCACACACAACACAACAGCTACATACATAAAGCAACAATTGCACACACAACACAACAGCTACATACATAAAGCAACAGTTGCACACACAACACAACAGCTACATACATAAAGCAACAGCTACATACATAAAGCAACAGTTGCAGACACAACACAACAGCTACATACATAAAGCAACAGTTGCAGACACAACACAACAGCTACATACATAAAGCAATAGCTACACACATAAAGCAACAGCTACACACATAAAGCAACAGCTACATACATAAAGCAACAGCTACATACATAAAGCAACAGCTACATACATAAAGCAACAGCTACATACATAAAGCAACAGTTGCAGACACAACACAACAGCTACATACATAAAGCAACAGCAGCAGACACAACAGAACAGCTACATACATAAAGCAACAGCAGCAGACACAACACAACAGCTACATACATAAAGCAACAGTTGCACACACAACACAACAGCTACATACATAAAGCAACAGCTACATACATAAAGCAACAGTTGCAGACACAACACAACAGCTACACACATAAAGCAATAGCTACACACATAAAGCAACAGCTACATACATAAAGAAACAGCTACATACATAAAGCAACAGTTGCAGACACAACACAACAGCTACATACATAAAGCAACAGCTACATACATAAAGCAACAGCAGCAGACACAACACAACAGCTACATACATAATGCAACAGTTGCAGACACAACACAACAGCTACATACATAAAGCAACAGCAGCAGACACAACACAACAGCTACACACATAAAGCAACAGCTACATACATAAAGCAACAGCTGCACACACAACACAACAGCTACATACATAAAGCAACAGCTACATACATAAAGCAACAGTTGCACACACAACACAACAGCTACATACATAAAGCAACAGTTGCACACACAACACAACAGCTACATACATAAATCAACAGTTGCACACACAACACAACAGCTACATACATAAAGCAACAGCTACATACATAAAGCAACAGCTGCAGACACAACACAACAGCTACATACATAAAGCGACAGCTACAGACACAACACAACAGCTACATACATAAAGCAACAGCTACACACATAAAGCAACAGCTACACACATAAAGCAACAGCTACACACATAAAGCAACAGCTACACACATAAAGCAACAGTTGCACACACAACACAACAGCTACATACATAAAGCAACAGCTACACACATAAAGCAACAGCTACACACATAAAGCAACAGCTACACACATAAAGCAACAGCTACACATAAAGCAACAGCTACACACATAAAGCAACAGTTGCACACACAACACAACAGCTACACATGTAAAGCAACAGTTGCACACACAACACAACAGCTACACACATAAAGCAACAGTTGCACACACAACACAACAGCTACACACGTAAAGCAACAGTTGCACACACAACACAACAGCTACACACATAAAGCAACAGCTACATACATAAAGCAACAGCTACACACATAAAGCAACAGCTACACACATAAAGCAACAGCTACACACATAAAGCAACAGCTACAGACACAACACAACAGCTACACACATAAAGCAAAAGCTAAAGACAAAACACAACAATTACACACATCAACATTAACAATGCCATAAACAGTATCCCCAATGACATCATCCCCAAACCCATCAACAACATCCCCAATGACATCAGCAACATCCACAATGACAACATTCCCAATGACAGAACCCACAATGACATCAACAACATCCCCAATGACATCAATAACATCCCCAATGACAACATTCCCAATGACAGAACCCACAATGACAACATTCCCAATGACAGAACCCACAATGACATCAACAACATCCACAATGACAACATTCCCAATGACAGAACCCACAATGACATCAACAACATCCACAATGACAACATTCCCTATGACAGAACCCACAATGACATCAACAACATCCACAATGACAACATTCCCAATGACAGAACCCACAATGACATCAACAACATCCACAATGATGACATCCCCAAAGCCATCAACAACATCCCCAAAGCCATCAACAACATCCACAATGACACCAACAACAACCATAATAACAACAGCATCCCAATGACATCAACAGCATCCCCAGTTACATCAGCAACATCCACAATGATATCAACAACATCCACAATGACATCAACAGCATCCCCAGTGACATCAGCAACATCCACAATGACATCAACAACGTCCACAATGACATCAACAACATCCATAATGAGAGAACCCACAATGACATCAACAACATCCACAATAACAACAACATTCCCAATGACAGAACCCACAATGACATCAACATCCCCAATAACATCAACAACATCCACAATGACATCAACAACATCCACAATGACATCAACAACATCCCCAGTGACATCAGCAACATCCACAGTGACATCAACAACATCCACAATGACATCAACAACATCCACAATGACATCAGCAACATCCACAATGAGAGAACCCACAATGACATCAACAACATCCACAATGACAACAACATTCCCAATGACAGAACCCACAATGACATCAACATCCCCAATAACATCAACAACATCCCCAATAACATCAACAGCATCCCCAGCAGCATCAACATCCCCAATAACATCAACAGCATCCCCAGCAGCATCAACATCCCCAATGACAATATCCCTAATTACATCAACAAAATCCACAGTGACATCAACAACATCCACAATGGTATCAACAACATCCCCAATGATAACATTCACAATGACATCAACACCATCCCAGACGACATCAACAGCACCTCAATGACATTAACATCCCCAATATTATCAGCATAATACACTAAGCAGCAAAAATACACATGACTTACCGTTCTTCCTTGCTGGCCTTGGAGTAATACGCCCTCATTCGTATAGCCGAATAAAATGAAAAGGATTCATTCAGGTAATTGGTTTCACTTGTCCGCAAGCTGCAAGAATGCAACATATATTTGTACAGTGATGATGGCATGTGATAAATAAAATCTGCAGCACAGCACTGGAGACACACTCATGTATATGAAGTCTCTTTCAGCTGATATCAGTACATCATCACCATCATCAAGTGCCCTGCCAGCTGTCGTAGCCGATCATGTCTCTCCATTGATCTCTGTCTTTGGTGTTCTGGGTCTACTCTACTGGTGATATTCCCCACGTCACCGTTTTAGTCCATCCAGCATCATTTCTTTCACTTGAGATTTTGTCTCTTTTCCCATTGATCCTTCCAGTTGTCACAATTTTCTCCAATGCCTCTCTTCTCATCACATGACCAACGAAAGCTATTTGTCTTTCTTATTGTTGTATATAATGTTCTAGTCTCATTAGCCTCCTTCAGACAATTGTTGTTAGTTACTCTTGCAGTCCGATGTAGTAAAAACATTTGTCTCCGGAACCACATCTTGGTCGCTTCCATAATCTTCCTAATTTGTTCATCAATGTTCCAATATTGCCATACTGCCATACAGCAAAACAGGTTCTATATAACATTTCAACACTCCCTTACATTCAATGGTAGTGACATATTGCATAAGGTATTTTTCATTATCTGAAATGCAGCTTTTGCTTGCCCTATTCTACTCTTAATCTCTGTTATAATATCAATATATGTATACAGAACAGTGTCTGAGAACCATTAGCTTATTGTTCCTGCTAGAAGAATTGGAAAACATGCAATAGAAACTTCTGTAACTTATGACTTTATTAATGAAATATTTTTCAGTAAAAGAGAGTCTGAGCAAACATTTCTATTTAAACAAAGACACCAAAAACAAGATATTGCATGATTTCTTGCCGGGCGTATTTCGCTGCATCTCATCAGGTGCATACTGTGGAGTTATCATATTATACTGGCACCTTGCCATCTTGACAGACGATAGTTTGTTACACTGTGCTTCTACAAAGGCATAATAATAACTACAACCCATGGCAGTGGAAGACCAGGGATGGAGTTATACCTACCTCTCCATAGCACAACGCCTGGGCTGAATTGTAGAGACCATGTGTTGATCATGCAGCATGATCCCTCTCTTGGCCTGCCTAGTTTACTCCAGAGGAAAGGTAACACTAATACATCTGGAACAAGACAAGCTGCAGAAGCTGCCAGATCAGCAAAGCAATTGTCTAACTGTCCACCTGTGGGAGCTTTGATCCTAGACCAGTTGCCGACCAAGGCTTAGGGTCTGGTTTGTCCTGCCACAACATTTAGTCTTTAGATTGCATTTCATCGCACCAGGGTAAGGCTTGTACCCTCCCAGTGGCACTCCTCCACCCGAAGCCGCTGGCACAATGTGAGGTGTCGGGTTTGGTAAGCAGCGCCCAACATTCTGCACTAACAGAAAGCAGGTAGTACCGTCTGCTGTCATATCTGACTAAGACCTGACACACATATCATATTAAGTGAATAAATCAAGAAAGCGTTGGCTGAAATACTAAGTGCATGGTCACAGATATTGTCTGAATATGGAGTAAAGAGACTATATAAGTAGTATTTCAACCAAAGTATTATTTATTTATTCACTTAATATGGTATATAACTCTGCAGTATGCACCTGACCAGTTGCAGTGAAATATGCCAGGCATATATGTTGCTGTATGCTACAACTGAAGTTATTACTAATAATGGTAATACAAATATTGTAAAATATTTTTATTTTAAATGTATATGTCTGCTTGTCTTCTACAACAGAAGTGACTTACTAGTAATGGTAATACAGCTGTCCAATTTTGGAAGCAATCTCTCCAATCTGCCATCTCTTGAGGCCATATTTAGAGTCCAGAATTGCCCTGGAGACAGATAGAAGAACAAATCAACATGATCAAATGCTCTAAGGAGTTCAGCATGGCCGAATGGGTAAGAATGTGCATTCTTAAACATCCGGTGTGTTGATGTCGATTAAGGGGTTCAACTCCTAGACCGAACAGTTGGACTAAAATGTTGACTTCTTGTCCTTGACTTGGGGACATAAATTACAAGTACCTCTGTAGTCAGAGTGAGTTCGCCTGATGGCGAGGGAGACTGGTAATAGGGAAAGCCAATCCTCATGAAAAATATAGTCCAGTGCTACTAGAAGTAGTTTGTATGGACTATGCTTGGATTCAAAGCAAGCGAGCACCAAAAAATAAATGCCTTGCAAACTGGCATGGGTGACCATCCCTTCCACAACACCCACTCTCTAGAACTATGCTTCAACATAGGTGTTGTCATCTGTCTATGTCGTGATGCTGGGCTGCCTCTAGTTGATCTTCAGTCTGATGTGTGACACAAGCCATCATTGACTGGATGAAAGTCCAGAGTGAGACACTGCCTATAGCTGATCTTCAGTCTGATGTGTGAGACAAGCCATCATTGACTGGATGAAATTCAAGAGTCCCACACTGCCCATAGCTGATCTTCAGTCTGATGTGTGACACAAGCCATCATTGACTGGATGAAATTCAAGAGTCCCACACTGCCCATAGCTGATCTTCAGTCTGATGTGTGAGACAAGCCATCAATGACTGGATGAAATTCAAGAGTCCCACACTGCCCATAGCTGATCTTCAGTCTGATGTGTGAGACAAGCCATCAATGACTGGATGAAATTCAAGAGTCCCACACTGCCCATAGCTGATCTTCAGTCTGATGTGTGAGACAAGCCATCAATGACTGGATGAAATTCAAGAGTCCCACACTGCCCATAGCTGATCTTCAGTCTGATGTGTGAGATAAGCCATCAATGACTGGATGAAATTCAAGAGTCCCACACTGCCCATAGCTGATCTTCAGTCTGATGTGTGACACAAGCCATCATTGACTGGATGAAATTCAAGAGTCCCACACTGCCCATAGCTGATCTTCAGTCTGATGTGTGAGACAAGCCATCATTGACTGGATGAAATTCAAGAGTCCCACACTGCCCATAGCTGACCCTTTAAAGTCTAGAGTGAGACATCGCCTATAGTTGAACCCTTAAAAGTCACGTTTGACATCTTTAGTTGTCTCCTTTAAAGTCAAGTGCGAGACATTGGCTATAGTTGATCTCTTAAAAGTCAAGCGTGAGACATCAGCTTTAGTTGCATTCTTTAAAGTAAAGCATGAAACATTGGTTATATTTGACTTCTTCAAAGTCAACAGTGACATATTACCTATACTTGGTCTTTTTAAAGTCAAGAGTGAGACATCAGCTACAGCTGATCTTTTTAAAGTCAAGAATGAGACATCAGCTATGGTTGACCCCTTTAAAGTCAAGTGTGATATACTGGCTATATTTGACCCCTACAAAGTCAAGTATGAGATATCAGCTATTGTCAACTTTTTTAAAGTCTTTCACAACCTTAAAACTCTAAATTACTATAATCAATAGTTGACCCGTTAACGTCAAGTTTGATACATTGGGTGATATGAGATGATGGCTACAACTTACCCCCTAAAACTCAGGTGTGAATCATGGATGATGATGGATGATGATGGATGATGATGATGATGTGATGATGATGATGATGATGATGATGATGATGATGATGATGATGATGATGATGATGATGATGATGATGATGATGATGATGATGATGATGATGATGATGATGATGATGGTGATATTTACCTGTGCTGCTGTTGGAACTTCCATAACTTTGTGTACACATCAAAAGTTCGTCCGAAATATGACTGCCACTGTTTGTGTCCATACTGCGGCAAGTCTCTGTAAGTGGGAGGGTAAAAATCTGGCACATTCATATGACCTTGACTGAAGGAGTTAAAGGAAAGAGGGTCAAATTCATTGCACTGGGCTCTTCTCTATATGGCTCAGTCTTCTTTCCACAGAGCAGCCTGTCAAAACATCACACAGAGCATTAACTCTGTAGCTCCAGCAACAACCCGAGGCCTCCGAAAAATGCCATCCATGAAGCGAAAGATAGAGACCGAAACCAACCCGGGACCTTCACAGCCTGTGGCAGACGGCCTCAGCTCACAGACCCCCATGACCTTGACTCTTGATAAGCAAATACCTTAAATATATATTTTTTTTACCAACAGGTATGTGTTGGATCATGTGGGCAGTATCCCGCCAGTTACCTTACGCCCCAAAACATTTTCTGGTACCAATTGTATGACGCCATCAGCACCTTGTGCCACATATATGAAAAGGCAGAAGATCACATGGTTTGGCCACCTCATTAGAATGCAACACGACCAACTACCATCACTGGTGCTACATCAAAGAAGATCTTACACGAGAGCAATAAGACACCCATGAAGACGCTGGTAGGCGAGCATCTACCCCAATTATTGACAGTCAGTATTGCTTACAGGTGAAAAATAAGCAAAGAAATTCGAAAATTGAACCAATGCCCTGGAAATGTGGATAGATGGACATATCTATCTCATTCCATGAAAATATAAGCATTTAACGAGTAAGACCTGAAGAATGAAAGTAGAGCTGATGGGAGTAACAAAGATATAAATAAAATAATTTAGCAATGTTAAAAGATATAACACTCTTATAAAATTAAACATCAGGGCGGTAAAAGCAAGCAAGAGGTAGATGATAAACATGCACAGAAAACAACCGAGATGGACTGGCAGCAGTCTGTCAGTGTACAACCACAGTGACAGTCAGAAAGGGTTGGAGATCCATTCCAGCTGAATTTTGTTGCAGAGATGACACATGATTTATTGATAGGTAATTATTTAGAGTAGAAACAAAATTGAGGAATGGCTGGCTGAGTGGTTAGAATGCCGGATTCTCCTTCGGGAGACCAGGGTTCTAATCCTAGGTAAGGTGTGGAGTTTATTTCTGTGGGGAGCATACACTGCAATTTACTATATTACTATATTGGCAGTAAATGACAGCGACAGTTGACAGAAACAAAATCCTAATAACCAACTGTTATGTAAGCATATTGCTAGGAATATAGTTTCATCCAGCATATGCTATACTTCTAATCTATTGTTTCCATATACTGGTGTAACAGTAACAGTAACACAAAAGTATAATATAACCATAAGATACAATGTTCATGTTGTATAGTCTAGGGCACCCTAAGGTTCACAAGTATCATCTCTCTCTCTCTCTCTCTCTCTCTCTCTCTCTCTCTCTCTCTCTCTCTCTCTCTCTCTCTCTCTCTCTCTTGTGTGTCAGTTTTGGCTTTGGATGCAATCTTTTTTTTTAAATTAATCTCCGTCTACACAATGATTGAATGATAGACTTGAATGACGTACCATTGGACTTTATTTTATCAGCTTCGTCCAACAATAGTTTTATCAAAACTTGCATTCAAATTATTCAAGTAACTAGTTAAAACAGACAAATAAAAGCGACCAAGCTGACGTGCCAGCAACTAAACAACCCGGGTACATTCGGGTAGCAGGGCGGGGGTGTCGTCCGTTTTCTTCTCTTCAACAAAACAAATACACCCAGACATATAATATGTCCATTGTTGCAAAGCAGCCTAACCATTTAAATAACCACAGCTTATTAAGGCATGTTAACACTAACATATTTACCTCAATCCATTAAATAACTGCTTGGATTTCTCTAGGTAGTGACAAAATTCATTGATAATTTTCTTCTCGTTTTCATCCAAATTTTGCCCCTCCGTCGCCATGATTGTTTTAGTTACAAGCCGTCCTACTCTCCAATCTTAACTGGCATTTCGTGATCGAATTCATCATGGTTCGATCAAATCACACACAGATAATAATCAATAAATAACAATTCATTACGATGAGTAATATAAGTCAGTTATACTTTGTGTAATTTAGCTATTCAGTATAAATTATGATTAACGTTTTGTAACTGATATGCTTAGAGACTGTATTAATAATTAAATGCCAAAAGCCAAAAGTGACTTACTTGCAAATATAATTCCTGTCTATTTATTCTGAAAACAGACAAATAACAAGACAAACAAAATCGAGCAGACTGGCATGCAAACAACTAAATAACAACGGGGGTATAGTTGAGTAGAATAATTGGACATTCTTCCATGCCTTGAGGCGATATGATGCTCTGCCCACATTTGTATACACTCACATACACATCTGCCCACATTTGTATATACTCACATACACATTTGCATACACTCACATACACATTTGTATATACTCAAATACACATTTGTATACACTCACATACATATTTGTATGCCGAGGGCACTCAGTGGGTGGTGTGGTCAATATCACGCAGGCCGTCCCTGTGTCCCACAAACTGTCCCAGAGCATTTCGTGATACCTATATCCAGTAATGGATTTTTTTTTTTTTTTTGCCCTGTCGATGATTAGAATGGGTAACAGGAAAGGGGTATCTCTATCAAGGGAGAAGTAAGGTGTCTCCTTTCCTCCGTTAACCCACGGGACATCCTTGGGGCAAGGTGCAATACCTGTTAATTCCCCGCCCGCCCCCCCCCCTTTTTTTTTTACCTTCGATCAGGGTAACATGAAGAAATGATTGCAGGTGGTGGATGAAGTTGAAGGGCAACCAACAGACAGTTGTTGGTTATGGTCTCCAATTTCACGACGGGTATGGATATTTTGCCCTAGCCATGCGGGTGTACGGGGGAATGAACAGGCTGATAGGCTAGCAGGTAATGCACCTCTTGGTGGTATCTTACCTATGGACAAAGGGGAGGTGGTCGTGCGCTTGTGGGACCAGGTGGAGAAGGCGAAGGAACAGATTGAGAACTCATATGTGGAAAGAATGAGATTGCGGGGGATCAGCAGGGAAGACCAGGAGAACATTTAATCAGATAGCGGGGGGAACGATTAGTAGTATGGCTCTTCGCTGGCTGTTGAACGAGGGAACTGAGCACGTATGGGATTGTCCTGAGTGCAGTGATGTCGGGTCTTGACTCAACTCAACTCAACTTTCACGTAGTGTAGAGGATCTCGTTTTGGAGACAAAGGCTACGGTCGTCGACCAATATGGTGACTGCAAAGAAGGAAAGCAATGACAACCTACCTTCTTCACAGATCTTTAGTCAAGAGCTGATCCACGATTCTGGTGCCCGTGTGAGGTGGTGAAACTTGATCGCCCACGCGTATCTGCATGGCACATGATGATGATGAGGATTACAGTGTTAACAATATCTGTTACTTTCACGAAGTGTTAGAAAGAGTTAAAAATAAAACACACCTGGGACATAAGAGGTAAAAGAAGCACTGGCATAGAGTGGCCAAGTAACAACTGGCTTGTTAAAGTTTGTTGCATATTCTTTACAGGACGGAGCAGTCAACCCCAACATTTTTTTTTTGGGGGGGGGGGGGGGATTTTCGTGACTCCTGGGCAAGTTTACGTTCAGTAGTTTGCCATTGCTCTCTGAACGACCGGAACCCATACCATTCCATTGGGGGGGGGGGAGGGGGAGAGACCAAGTAAGGCGGTCTGCTGCCAAAACACTCACAGCTGTGTTTCGAACGCGGTATGCGGGATTAAGAACTGCGTCCGTAACCCCTTCGCCACGGAACTTGCTTGTATAGGAGTTAAAACAGTCATCGTCGTCACCATCATCATCATGTGCCATGCCGGTAAGCGTGGGCGGTCATGTTTTGCTATCTTACTCGATCAGTATTTGGAATAAGCACAATAGATTAGGGAGGTTATCTGTCAGTTATCAGTTATCAGTTGGGGTATCTTCATTGCACTCCGGACAGATCCATAGGTGCTCAGATCCTCCCCCCCCCCCCCCAGCATATGCATCAGCGTCCGGTGGCTAATAGTGCCAGTTCTGTGTTGGTTGACGAGGCGCTTTGTTTTCCCGATGTATCTCTCGCGTCTGGCTGTGCCGATTCTTACTTCCAGGTCTTTATTCCTGGACAGCGATGTGGAATCACTGACGTCAAAGTCCTCTGTTCTCGCCATATCTTTGAGGACATTAATAACATCGGCACGATCCATGGGCTGGCCATCTACAGGGGGTGCAGAGCCAGCCAGTTTGTCAGCTCGTTCATTTCCCTCGACTCCCGCATGTCCCGGGAAGAAGATGAAGGTGACTTTACGGACAACAGACTTCCCCAGCGACTCAGTCCACTGTCTACGTACAGATCCAGCTTCGACCTTCTGAATCATGCTCATTGAATCACTTAGTACACACACGTTAGTATAATGCTGTGATTCCAGCCATATGAAAGCCTGTGTAACTGCCATCACCTCCATCGTCATGCTGCTCGTGGTCATAGAGTGGGCACCACTGGATTCTTGAACGGTTCGGCCCTCTGAACGGGCTGTAAATGCCCACGCACTTCTCTGCTGCTTTACAAGGGAGGTTATCTGAAGACTATGAATGCTAGCGAGAGATAAAATAACTGATAAAATAACAATCTATTTAAGGATTTTTTGAGTGTGGATTTATGTGCATTTCCAGCAAGGAAGGGCGCGTAAGAGGACGATTTGTTTACAACCAGTGTGTGATTAAAATAATTAGCATCTACACCTTTTCTCATCTATATATATATAAAAGGCAATCTCCGTCTGTATGTCTGTATGTATGTATGTCTGTATGTCTGTCCTTTATGCGTTCGCGAACGGTACATCCGATTTAGATGAAATTTTCTACACGTCTTCCTCTCATTCCCGCGCTGCCAACTGTCATAGTTTTTTTTTCTTCCTCCTCCTCCCTCCTCCCCCTCCCTAAATACGTAAATAGAAGAGATCAAAGAATACCTGAACCACAACACTAGGAAAAGCGAAGAAAATGACGTGACTACACAGAATCGTCACACGGCAATGTCAATAACAATTCATCTTTTTATGTGTAAAGAAGCTATCCACAGTCATGTAGAAGGGAAGAACAATCAATGGAAGGACCGAAATCACAGAACCTAGACGAGTACGAATTCGGAATGGCGAACTCCCTCCTCCTCCCTTCTCCTCCTCCTCCTCCCTCTACCTCCTCCCTCCACCCTCCTCCTCTCTCCTCCTCCTCTTCCCTCTCCCTCCTCCCCCTCCTCATCCTCTCCCTCTTCCTTCTCCCTCTTCTCCTCCCTCTTCCTCCCTCCTCCTCCCTCCTCCTTCTTCCTCCGCATCCTTCCTCCTCTCTCCTCCTCCTCCCTCCTCCTCCTCCTCCTCCCTCCTCCTTCTCACTCTTCCTCCTCCCTCCTCCTCCTTCCTCCGCATCCTTCCTCCTCTCTCCTCCTCTTCCCTCCTCCTCCTCCCTCTCCCTCCTCATCCCCCTCCTCCTCCCTCTTCCTCCTTCTCCCTCCTTCTCCCTCTTCCTCCTCCATCCTCCTCCCTCCTCCCTCCTCCTCCCTCCACCCTCCTCCTCCTCCTCCCTTTCCCTCCTCCCCCTCCTCATTCTCCCTCCTCCTTCCTCCCTCTCCCTCCTCCTTCTCACTCTTCCTCCTCCCTCCTCCTCCTTCCTCCTTCTCCCTCCGCCTCCTCCCTCCTCCCTCCTCCCCCGTCCCCTCCTCCTCCCTCCTCCTCCTCCCTCCTTCTCCCTCCTCCTCCTCCCTCTTCCTCCTTCCTCCCCCCTCTTCCTCTTCCTCTCCCCTCCTCCTCCCTCCTCCTCCTTCCTCCTTCTCCCTCCTCCTCCCTCCTCCTCCTCTCTCCTCCTCCTCCCTCCTCCTCCCACCTCCTACTCCCTCCTCCTCCTCCCTCTCCCCTCATTCCTCCCTCCTCCTCCTAATCCCTCCTACTCCTCCCTCCTCCTCCTGTCTCCTCCTCCCTCCTGCTCCCTCCTCCTCCCTCCCTCCGCCGAATATGAATTAAATGATATGCTCCCCACCAGGGTCTGGGCGAAGCCGGGCCGGGTCGTCTTTTTTTGGGAACGGGAACGGGAGCAGGGGCCGAATATAAATTAAATAAGACGTTCCATTTACCCAAGTTAATTGTTGGGGGAAGATGTAAAGATCTTTCAAGTGCTCTTTCTAATAATAGACAGAGAGACAGACAGTAGATAGTCGGGAATGGGAACGGGAGCTTATATGACTACTCATATGAATTAAATTAGATGCTCCCCACCAGGGGCTGGGCGAAGCCGGGCAGGGTCAGTCAGACAGACAGACAGACAGACAGACAGACCAGACAGATAGACAGACAGACAGACAGACAGACAGACAGACAGACAGACAGACAGACAGACAGACAGACAGACAGACAGTCGGGAACGGGAACTTATATGACTACTTATATGAATTAAATGAGATGCTCCCCATAAGGGTCTGGGAGAATCCGGGCCTGGTCAGACAGGCAGACAGACAGAAAGATAGACAGACAGATAGATAGTCGGGAACGGGAACGGGAGCTTATATGACTACTTATATGAATTAAATGAGATGCCCTCCACCAGGGTCTGGGCGAAGCCGGGCCGGGTCAGCTAGTTTGTTGTATAAGACAAAGTATTTACAGAATTGCCTGGAGATCCATGATGTTGTATGTTAAAATTAAGAATAAATAAAGAAACCTATTTTGAAAACGATGTTCACATGAGGCCATGGAAGTACAATACACACACTTATTCAGCCCCATTGATAATTATAAACACATTTACAAGTATTGATTAGCGATCATATACGTAGAAGAAAGAAGTAGAGATTAGAGTACACACTACACAGCATAAACGCTATGGGTAGCCTACCATTCTGGGATTCGAACCCTTCACCTCCAAAAGACGACAGAGACCCGTCATTTGGCGCTCACAACAATGAATCCATGTATGGTAACATAGCGTGTATGTTGTGCAGTCTGTACTCTAATCTCTACTTTTTTCTTCTACTTCTAGGAATGTCAATCAATAGTTGTGAATGTGTTTATGTGCCGTTTTGGCTGCCTCGGGGGTTATGCAACAATTGATATTTCTGTGAAATGTAATTTTTAAAAGTTATTTAGTTTTATGTTTTTTCTCTTTCACTTTGAACTAACTCCCCACGTGCATCTCATTATACGGGGGTTTTAGTTAAAACAAATATGATCTCCGTTACAATGTGGATCTTGACGAGGTATGTGGGATGTAGTGCTCCTCGAACAATGCCACCACACTCAGCACCAGCCACCCTGTGTCTACTGTCGTGTCATCTACTGACTACTGCCTATAGAGAGGCTGTGAGAGGCTGGCTAAACCAGGCGCGGGTAGCCGATTTGGTGTCAAACCAAGCGGTGAACTAGGGTATGCCTACCCAGCATGTGAAGACAGGATACAGCAGACTGCGCGGAAGAAATCATTCCTGATTCAACGGGCAAGACGGCGTTTACCTGCAAAGCATTGTGGAACGTAATGAGCACGGCAAGGCACGCGGAGCGCCCTGGTCATCCACTGCACCTGTATTCGTCTCCAGTCGTCTTGACTTGTATTGTCACTGGACTCAGATGGACTCAGGCGAGAGAGTGAGGTCGACGAATTGCGCAACTCTTCCTCACTTTAATCCAATTCATCGCGCAAGTCATTCTTCATCCAACACAACAACACAACTACCTATAGAACCTTGCGGTGTACGGCAGGAAAGGGCGAGGGTGTCTTGAGCCTGAGGAATTAAGGCCGCTAGGCTAGTGCGGTCGCCGCAAGCTGCAGGTTAGGGGTTAGAATTTTATTGTTTTTCCGTCATAAAAACATCCTCATCTTACCGAGATTCGAACCCGGAACTTCCGATAGAAGAACCCAATATTCTAGACACTCGGCCAGCCGTTCCTCTCTTGGTGTGTACATCAGTGTGGGAAAACAACTGATACACACCAGGCTGAGTTATCTGGGGGTGTTCTGTGGCGGCAGACTGTCGTACAAACGCCATGTCAATAACACTCCACAGAGAGGCAGTGGGGAATTGGTAGTGCGGAGAACCATGGCAGCCACTCTCAGGGAACAAAGATCGCTATTGTTGCATACCACAATCTGTGCTATTGGATGCTGGCTACATGCAACCAGGCCATTAGCAGCGCTGCGAAATGTTGACGCGTATCCCAAATGCAGAAGTGTGAATAATGTGGGCTGCACTAGGGCATTTGATGTATAATATAATACAACATTAATTTGATATATAACATCGTGAATTTGATATACAAGAGGATCGGCTGGCAGAGTGGCTAGAACGCCGGACTCTCCTTCGGGAGGCCCGGGTTCGATCCCTCGGTAAGGTGTGGGATTTTTTTCTGTCGGGGTCAAAAATAAAATCCTAACCTGCACAGTTCGCGGTGACTGCGCTAGCCAGGCGACCTTAATTCCTAGGCTCAAAGACCCCTCTGCCATACACCGCAAGGTACTATATTGGCAGTAAATGACAGTTTTATACAAGATGTCTGATACCATATTAACAGCTTTAAAGTCATAATTGTGACACATCCCAACATCCCATTTTCCTCCATCCATTGTTTTTCTTGACCTACTCTTTGCTTGGCTCTGGATCAGTTCATATTCGCTCGCTATGAAGTATGAACACAAGCGTAGCCCATATAAGGTGTTACTACTTTTAGTAGCACTGGGCTGATTTTTGCGTGTGGGTTAGCTTTCCCTGTTACCAGTGTCCCTCGCCATCAGGCGAACCCACTCCGACTTCAGATGCCATTGTAATTTATGTCCTCAGGTAAAAAGACGATAAGTCATTTTAGTCTAATTTACCAGTGTAGGGGGTTGAACCCGAAATATCCGCATCAGCACACCCAATGTTTAAGAACGCGCGCTCTTATCCATTCTGCAATGCCGACCTACTGCATTAGAGATAAAGTTATTTGCATGCTCTTTGCAGGGCGTTGCAACCAACCCCAGCATTTATTGGCTGTTTGTGGTTGACTGGGTAATTGTATGTTCTGTAGGTCGCCGTTGAAAAAGGCATCATGTGCGAGGCATTTGAAAAGAGCAATCTACATATCTTGAAAAAAATTAATTCGCAAAGAACAACTCTCTCAGTGGCGAAGGTGTTACGGACGCGATTCGTAATCCTGTACACCCGGGTTCGAAACACAACGGTGCTGGTTTTTTCGAAAAAGGTATAGGAGCCGGTCGTTCACAAAGCAATGACAAACTACTGAACTTGCCCAGGAATCACGAACACCCAAAATGCTGGGGTTGACTGCTACGTCTTGTGAAGGACATGCAACTAATTTTTTTTTTAATTTTTTTTCGGGCACTCAGTACAACAGCTCAGTCTATAGCTGGCCCGGCACCCACAGTGACATCTCCCGTAAGGTTATCATCTTGTTTATGTCCACGGAACCAGATCCGTGGCTGAACTTGTCAAGAATGCAGATCGTTTTGCAGGTGTGTGATAACTGCGCCCCTGACACGACACATTGTGATAATGATTATTATTCCTTCTTTGGGTTCCTGGTCGGAAGTGACATCCTGACTGTCAAATCCTCTCTGCCGTCTGTATTTTGATAAAATTGGTGAGGCTTATACTAATTACTATACTATGCCTCCAGCTGCTCCAGCCTTCATCCGTTCATATACATCTTTCGCTGCCTATCTTGTCCAGTGTTCCCGCCCAATGCTCATCGTCCATTCCACCTCCTCTGTTCATTGTCCCCATATATTTCATGTCTTTTCCTAATGACTTTGATTCGTGATATTTTAACATCCGTAGATATCAACGTCCCAGACTTTGTTTTCTTCTATGCCAATGATATTCTCAACATTTTTCTATAAAACTCTCGTTTCTTTACCTTTTCATTGCCGATTGTCCAGTATTTGTTCTATACAGAAGAAGAGGCCACGCACAGCTTTTCAATAATTGTTATGCTTGTAATATTTTTGCGGTTCATGATTTTGTTCATTCTTCTAAAAGAATCTTTAGAGGTGATGATAATATTTACAAAGTAGCGCAATCACCGCAGCTTTCTGCTGACTGGAAGACAAACAGCACACACACGTCTTGACAGTAATGGACTGTCAGAGTGAGCTAAGAAGGGTGCAGACCGGCAAGTGTCGTGCGGAGTGGCATACTTTAATTCAGAAATCAAAGATAGGGATGGTAGATAGTGAACTACATTTCGGAGAAAAAATGGCGTGGCTGGCTAGAAAACATCTAGAAACGGAACAACAACATTTACAAATGTCGCGACTTTGTAGGCTAACATCTGGTTGGGATAGTGACTGCCGCTTCCATCAAGGATGAACTGCATGTTTCGTAGTGGACTTTTGTGTTGGCATTCTGGCGACGGCATTATGTGCAGTGAAAGTTATTACATCTATCCGAGGTTGTTTTGTTGCTTGAACTGCATCTCGGAGATAAAATGGCGTGGCTGGCTAGAAAACATCTAGAAACTGAACACCACTATCTAGAAATATAGAGACTGTAGGTGAACATCTGGTTGGGAAAGTGACTGCCACTTCCTTCAAGGATGACGGTATGTTTCGTAGAGGACTTTTGTGCTGACATTCTGGTATCGGCATTATGCACAGTGTGCTTGGGCGGGCTGTTGTTTGTCGAGACTCCTGACTTTTCCACTTTTCACATGGGGCAGTGAGGAACATTTTATGTGATTTTCACTGGCACAGGAAAGGGGCATAATGGGGACCACCAGTTGCTGTGATGTTGGAACCGCGACTGAACTGAACTGAACTAAATAGGGAGCATCTGTTGGAGCTGTTCCCCAGGACATGCTGGTGTAATGGGAAATGAGTAGGCAGATAGACTGGCTGGGTCTGCACCACTGGGTGAGTTATTGGTGCATAAGACAGACGTGGTCAACGCCCATTGGGATAATGTTTATAGTGTGGAAATAATTAGTTAGTTAGTTGAGGTTCCAACTTCACGGCAACGGATCGTCCCCATTATGGTCTGTTCCTGTGCCAGTGAATATCACACAAAATGCTCCGCTCTGTCCAGTGTGAAAAGTGGAATAGACAGGAGTCTCGGCAATCCAACATCCCGCACAGGTACACTGTGCATAATGCCGCCGCCAGAATGCCAACACAAAATTAATCCACGAAAACCAGTTCATATCGATGGACTCGGCAGTCACCAGAAAGACCTCATTGACCCGGGTTTTCTCACATGGCTCGGTCTTTTACCGCAGGGCGACCCGCCGAAAGTGTCGCATAAAGCATGAACTCCGCAGCTTCAGCGTCGACTCCCGGTAGTCTCCTGAAAAAATGCACTCATGAACCGAAAAAGCAATTCAGTCAATTCAGCAACAGCCAGTAGCCATTGTTCCGAACATGCAGGTCACTGTACATGACAGATGTAAAAGCATTCCACGCGAATTTCACAGCTCACAGTGTCGCCCACGCACTCACTCAGTAGCAGGGCGACGGAACCAGTGTGGAAATACGAATAAATAATCATAGTCTGGAGGGAATGGTGAGACAGGGAGTGACCAGGAAATCTGGTCGACACTCTATACTCCGTGGCAAGGCTAGACGGACAAATAAAAATCAACTACAACTGGCATGGATAGTACTGGAACTCTTCGCTTGCTGTTGAAGATGAAGACAAGAGTACGTTTATATAGTGATGGATCCATTTTTGTCTAGACCAATAGGTGGCCATCCCGAGGTGACTATTTAAGTAGACTTCGCAGACAGGAGAGCTCCTATTGTTTACCTGCATCAAGGCGTGTCTGGAGAGCCAAGTGAACAGACTTCTTGTGACGTTTTCAATTATTGGATGATAACATAGTTCAGTCATTATCCACCACTGCTTCATCAGCTACAACCCATGGGAATAATGTCAAGGAACGCCCGCTTGCCAGAACGACCAAAACCACCATCTTGGCTGGAAATCAGCGAAGATGTCAGTGCAACCCAGCAGAACGCTGAAGACGTGGCTTTCGTCGTGGGGGATGAGTATCTGAGGACAACTACTGCGGGTATTATTGGCGTTTGTTCTCATAGCAGCTCAATCACACCTTCTAGTAATCTAAATAGTCATCTCTATAAACATATTTTAACATTCCAACATTTGCTTGCAGCAGTTGCTTCCCTATTCTAATCCAATTCCCACAACAAAGTATTAATTAATTAATTGCATTGTGCAATTTCTGGCACTCCTCCAAACAGATGGCCCCAAATTATTTAGTGTAAAATGCACCCCTTACAGGGCCTCATTGGCTGATATAATAAAAAAAAAAAAATACGAGCTACGAACTAAAATATAGAACTGAGAACATGGAAATAGTAAATAGTACCAATAATATTTCAGTTATATGTGGAAATTGTGGCACAAAAGTTGTAAATACTGTCTGCAAACATGTTCTAAACTCTTGTATCGGTATATCAGCGGGGAAAATATTATACATATCGGAACGAGCATTGAATGTGTTGTCGATCACTTCCGGTTCAGTGTGTGGTGGACGGCTAGACTGATCAATGGATGCAATAAATGTTTCTGGGCCCAGAGGGCCCTCACTGTCATCGGTACTACAAGATATGGATGTACACTCCAACAACAGTGAGGGCCTTCTGGGCCCAGAAACATTTATTGTATCCATCAATCGGTCTAGCAGACAACGATACACTCATACGTAAGAGATTGACAACACATCGCCCCGGAAATGACCTTATGATGTCCCGTAAGGGATGCATTTTACACTAAATATTTTGGGCCGTCGTTCGGAGGACTGCCAAGTATTGCATTGCAATTTTTCGAATTTATGAAAAAAATATGTATTATGTGCTTTGTGTTATGGAGAGGTATAACTCCATGTTACAAACTATCATCTGTTAAGATGGCCAGTTTATCAGCCAGTTTTATTCGATAGTCAGATCTCATAGAATTTCAGAATTTTTGTGATCTCTTTTCTCTTGTGATATTTTACCAAAGACGAGATCTGTGGAGAGACATCAACACCAGCTGGCAGGGCACTTGATGATGATGATATTTTAAGAACATTTCTGTAAAATAATTTAAGTTCAAAAGCCCCAATTTTCCTCTTTGGAAACGAGATGGAAAGGAGCAGGGATAAGGACAGGAGAGGATTGTAAGATTATTTACTCTGGGGGAGAAGAACAGCAAAGAGGTGTAGCCATTATATTAGATAAGCAAACATCAAATTCTGTCAAAGGATATCATGCTGTGTCAGACAGAGTCCTATTAGTAAAATTAAACGGAAGACCTTTTAAAATAAATGTCATTCAAGTATATGCCCCAACAAGTGAAAGCAGTGAAGAAAGCATAGAGGAATTTTATAATGACGTGGAGTCTGCTTTGAAGAACTGCAAAAAATCAGAAATAAATATCATAATGGGTGATTTCAACGCAAAAATAGGACAGCAAGGCGATGGATGCAGTGTAGGCAACCATGGTTTGGGAGAGAGAAATGAAAGAGGATACAGACTTGTAGAATGGGCAAAAGAACAAGAAATGGTTGTAGGAAACACCTGGTTTAAACAGCATCCTAGAAGATTATGGACATGGAGGAGTCCAGACAGCAGGATTAAAAACCAGATAGATTACATCCTGATTAGCAAAAGGTTTCGAAATGCGTTAACAGTCGTAAAAACAGTTCCAAATGCAGACTGTTACAGTGATCACAGATTAATTACAGGCACATTGAGGGTAAAGTTAAAGAAAGTCAAGTATACAGCAGGAAACCCTAAATATGACTGGTGCAAATTGAAAACTGACAAAGAAATACAAGATAATTTTAACATAGAAGTAAAGAACAAATTTGATATATTGTCTGATCTAGAGATCCTGTTTCAAGATGTAGATGATCAATGGGAAACGATGAAGAATTCAGTCAGTTGCGCAGCAGAAAAAACTATTCCAAAAGTAAAGAAAGTGGGCCGTAAGACATGGATGACTGAAGAAATTTTACAACTAATGGAAACAAGAAGACAGAACAAAAATAATCCTGCCAAATATGAAGAAATTCACAGAAAAGTGAGAACCATATGTAAGGAGGCAAAAGAAACATGGCTTGAGAAAAATTGCAGAGAAATTGAAAAACAACACAACAGTAACAATGCGAACCTAATGCACAAAAGAATTCAGGAGCTTACTAATCAAAGAACACGTACATCAGCAGGCTGCCTAAAGACAAAAGATGGAAGAGTCATAATAGAAAAAGATCAGATATTACATGAATGGTCAGATTACGTGAAAAACCTGTATGACGACAACAGAGACGAACAGTATGATGTTCAAAATAATAATGAAGGACCAGCAATTTTGAAGATGGAGGTTCAGAATGCTCTTAACCATATGAAATCTGGCAAGACCCCCGGTTCAGACAGCGTCACAACAGAAATGATTAATGCTTTAGAAGAATATGGAATAGATCAAGTTACCAGTCTGCTTAATACAATATATGATACTGGAAATATACCTCAGGAGTTATGTAATTCTGTATTTATTGCAATCCCAAAGAAATCAGGAGCCTTGGAATGTGATCAACATCGAACAATTAGTATAATGAGTCACATCACGAAGATTTTGCTAAGAATTATCATGCAAAGAGTTAGGAGGAAAATACAACCTGAAATAGGAGAAGAACAATGTGGGTTTGTGGAAGGCAAGGGTACAGTAAATGCTGTGTATATACTGAGAAACATAATCGAACGTTCTATAGAAGTAAACAAAGATCTACACCTTTGCTTTATTGACTACACAAAGGCTTTTGATAAAGTGAGACATGTCAACATGATAAGGATGCTTGAAGATCTACAAATTGATGGAAAAGATCTTAGACTTGTAAAAAACATATATTGGAAACAACAAGCTGCCATAAGAGTTGATAATGAAGTAAGCCAATATCAGCCTATTAAAAGGGGTGTGAGACAGGGATGTGTAATGTCTCCAGATCTGTTTTCCCTGTACAGTGAAAGTATTTTCAGAAATATTGAAGATATGGAAGGAATCAACATTGGGGGACGATGCATCAATAACATTAGATATGCAGATGATACAGTCTTGATTGCAGACAATGAACAGGACCTGCAAAATTTAGTAGATGCGATTGTGACACACAGTGAACAACTAGGGTTAGAATTAAATTGTAAAAAGACACAGATTATGGTCGTCACTAGGAAGGACGAAATACCACAATGTAATATACAAGTAAATGGGAATATTCTTCAACAAGTGAGCAGGTACAATTATCTCGGAACAGTAATAACATCTGATGGGAGATGCCTTGAAGAGATTAGAACAAGAATCGCCATGGCAAAAGTAGCCTTTAGCAAGATGAAAAACATATTGACCAATAAAAAGATGTCAATTGAAACGAGAAAGAGAGTGTTGAGATGCTACATTGAGCCTGTACTTTTGTATGGATGTGAAGCGTGGACAATGAGCAGTCAGGCTGAAAAACATCTGATGGCTGTAGAGATGTGGTTTCTGAGGAAAATGCAAAGAATACCATGGACAGCCAGAAAGACCAATGAACAAGTCCTTCAAGAAACAAATGAAGATCGTAAATTGATTAGAGAAATTAGACGTAGACAGTCAAAATTTTTTGGACATGTTATGAGAAGAAATGGATTGGAGAATTTGGTGACAACTGGTAAGATCGAGGGGAACAGACCAAGGGGAAGACCTAGAAGCAAGTACCTGGATGGCTTGGCCTTGTGGCATAGTCGAGACAGAAACACGGAGCTGATCCACGACTCTGGTGATCGGGTGAGATGGCAGAACATGACCGCCCACGCTTACCGGCATGGCACATGATGGATGGATGGATTGTTAAATGGCACATATTTTTTTAAAATCTATAATAAAATTTAATTCAATTTCCTTGCACTGCTCATTTAACCAACTTTCTTTTTCCTTCACACATTTATCTCATATTTCATTATTTATCTTATCATATTTTTGTTTGTCATTTTTATTGTGGTTTCTTTTGTCTATCAAATGTCCTTCAGTCATCCATTTTTTCTCAGCTTTTTGGCTTCTCTTCGATAATATTTCTTTGCTTGTTTGATGACTGGAGTCTCTTTACATTTCCCATTGTTCGCTTATACTCTGTATTTTAGCTATCGCAGCATTGTACATATATTTCACAGTCACTCTATATTGTTCTTGGAGTTATTTATCTACTTTCAGATCCTCTTTATTAAGTCTAATGTTCATAACCACTTTCTTTCCTCTCTTCAATCTTACTTTTATTTGTCCACATAGTGGTACATAATCACTATAACAGTCAGCATCAGGTATTGTCTTTACATTAGTTAACACATTTCTAAATCTTTTATTAATAAGTATGTAGTCAGTTTGGTTGAATATTTTCTTATCAGGGCTTTTGCATGTGTAAAGTCGTCTTTTATGGTGTTTAAATCAGGTGTTTCCAATTATCATATTATTAATATTTGCCCATTCTATTAGTTACTTTTATATGGATGTGAAGTTTGGACAATGAGCAGTCAAGCTGAAAAACATCTGATGGCTGTAGAAGTGTGGTTTCTGAGGAAAATGCAAAGAATACCATGGACAGCCAGAAAGACCAATGAACAGGTCCTTCAAGAAACAAATGAAAATCGTAAACTGCGATTGCTAAATCATCAAGTTAACTACTACTACTACCATTACTACTTCTGCTCCTACTACTATATAACCACAATTACAACAACCACTATTGTCAAGACTACTATGTTGGTCTGTATATCTGTTTATCCCCACATACTGTGAGCTCTGTACAGACAATGCAACACAAAACACTTAACAAATATACATACTAGGTAGTTCTGTATGTCTGTCTATCCCCACATACTGTGAGCTCTGTACAGACAATGCAACACAAAACACTTAACAAATATACATACTGTGTAGCTGTGTGTGTCTGTCTATCCCCACATACTGTGAGCTCTGTACAGACAATGCAACACAAAACACTTAACAAATATACATACTGTGTAGCTGTGTGTGTCTGTCTATCCCCACATACTGTGAGCTCTGTACAGACAATGCAACACAAAACACTTAACAAATATACATACTGTGTAGCTGTGTGTGTCTGTCTATCCCCACATACTGTGAGCTCTGTACAGACAATGCAACACAAAACACTTAACAAATATACATACTGTGTAGCTGTGTGTGTCTGTCTATCCCCACATACTGTGAGCTCTGTACAGACAATGCAACACAAAACACTTAATATGTCATCCTTATAACCTATTTCTCCTCCCTGTTAAATCCCCAGCAAGCACATCTCCAGTCCTGGAGAAATCATCAAACAGCAGCATTAACACTTCCGAAGTCGACAGCCTGGACCAAGACCCACCTCACCTTGACGCAGAAAAAGTGAAGACCTCAAAGTCAAACGTGCTGAAGCTCATTAGCTTGTACACAGAACTCAGCGACTCCATCGGCAGCCTTCAAGAACAGTACAAACACTTGAAACTCATGCAGGGAGAGTTGTGTCAGTCCATGTCAGAGCTGAATGTGTTGGCACAGAGTATTTCAACGGATGTAGAGGCTAAAATGGGCGGATCTGTTAGCGGGAAAAGTTCCAGCAAGGGAAAATCAAAACAGAAGAAGAAAAAGTGATTCCCTGTGTAAAATATAATGTTTTTCAAAAATGTGCATCTGTGTTATGGTTCTTTGTGGTGCTTCTGGTTGAGGAGCCTGATGATGGTGGCATGATAATTGTTGTACCAGCAGCTGTAGTTGTGGTAGCATTGGTGGTTGTATATCACTGGTGGTTGTGTATCATTGGTTGTTGTGTATCACTGGTGGTTGTATATCATTGGTGGTTGTTTATCAATCAATCAATCAGGTGCCGTCTCCACAATGAAGGTTGGCTGCAATGTATCTCCAACACTGTCTGTCTCTCGCCTTGACTGTACATTCTGTCAGACTGATGTTCGTCCATCTTTTGATGTTATCTTCCCACTTGTATCGTTGTCTACCTCTTGCTCACTTGCCCTCAACCTTGCCCTCCAGCATAGTTTTTATAATAGTATTATATCTTTTAACATGGCCAAAATATTTCACTTGCCTCTATTTTATTTCTTTTATCAACTCTTTTTTCATTCCCAGTTTTTCTAGAACCTCTGCGTTTGATTGTTTGTGTTTCCATGAAATACGACCTATTCGTCTGTATATCCACATCTCCAGTGCCTCTGTGCGAATTTCTAGTTGCTTGTTCAATGTCCAGGCTTCCACGCCATTCTTCTTCTGCTGCGTTCATCCGGAGTTTATTTGGACGTGATTGCGTTGTGCCTGTTTACAGCAGAGCTGCATTCTTGCGCCGTTTAGGCCGACACATCCGACTTCTGCGGGCATTTGTTGACCAGGTTAACCTTCCCGGGAACCGCGCCATTCAATAGTATTGAATATACTTAACATTTGACAGTTTTCATTTTTAATGCATTGTTAATCTCTCTAGATGTTAATATTGATTTCATGCTGTTGAAAGCATTTTTGGCTATTCCTATTCTCTGTTTGATTTCTATTTCATTTCTGCCATCATCTGTAATTACATGTCCAAGATAGGAGAAGCTTGTTCTAGTATCTCCCCATTTACTGTGATGTTCATTGATGAACATTCCTTTCAATTGCTAATTATCAGATTTTTACATTTTTTTTTTTAATGTTGCATATCCCTTGCAGGACGTTGCAGTCAACACCAGCATTGTTCAGCTGCTGTTGATGTACTAGGCAAATTTTATGTTCAGTAGTTTGCCATTGCTTTCTGAACGACTGGCTCCCATACCAACACGTTATAACACAACGATTGTTAGGATGTTAATATCCAAGCCACATTCTGCACTATGCCTGTTTACTTGTTCCACTAGGTTTTGTAACTCTTGCTCGCTTTCTGCTAGTAACACGGTTTCGTCAGCATATCTAAAATTGTTTATGATTCTTCCATTGATGTTAAGTGTGTAGGTTGAAGAGGCTTGGGGACAACACACATCCCTGCCGTACTCCTCTTTTTATCTCTATAGGCGACGAATAATTATTTCCGCATCTAATAGACGCCACTTGTTCCCAGTACAAGTTACTAATAAGTCTGATGTCCTTTCTGTCTACTCCTATATCTTGAAGGTATGTAATTAGTCGTTCATGTTGTACTCTATCAAAAGCTTTCTTGTAGTCTATAAAACAAACATATATACTTATTTGAACTTCTATATATTTTTCAATTAACATCCTCAAACAGATAATTGCTTCTCTGGTGCCGCTGTTTTTGCGGAACCCAAATTGTTCTTCAGCTACTTCATCTATTTTATGTTGAATTCTTTCTTGTATGACCTTGAGTAGTATCTTAGTTATGTGGCTCATTAAGCTAATAGTTATGTAATCCTCACAATCAACAGCTCTTGGCTTCTTCGGTAGTGTGACGAAAATTGATGTTTTCAAGTCCTTGGGAATGTACCCAGTAGTATATATCAATCAATCATGTGCCATGCCAGAAAGCATGGGCGATCATGACTCGCCATTTCACTCGATCACCAGAGTTGTGGATCAGCTCAGTGTTCCTGTCTCGACCATGCCATCTAGGTATTTACTTCTCAGTCTTCCCCTTGGTCTGTTCCCTTTGATCTTGCCAGTTGTCACCAAGTTCTCTAATCCATTTCTTCTCATAACACGTCCAAACAATTTTGACTGTCTACGTCTAATTTCTCTAATGAATTTACGATTTTAATTTGTCTCCTGTAGTACTTGGTCATTGGTTTTTCTGTCTGTCCATGGTATTCTTTGCATTCTCCTCAGAAACCACATTTCTGCAGCCATCAGATGTTTTTCAGTTTGACTACTCATTGTCCAAGTTTCACATCCATACAAAAGAACAGGCTCTATGTAGCACCTCAACACTCTTTTTATTGGTCAGTATGTTTTTCATCTGATATAGTGTATGTGTGTATATATATATATATATCATGTGCCATGCCGGAAAGCGTGGGCGGTCATGACTCGCCATTTCACTTGATCACCAGAGTCGTGGATCAGCTCAGTGTTCCTGTCTCGGCCAAGCCATCCAGATATTTTCCTCTCGATCTTCCTCTTGGTCTGTTCCCTTCGATCTTGCCAGTTGTCACTAAGTTCTCCAGTCTATATATATATATATATATATATATATATATATATATATATATATATATATATATATATATATATATATATATATATATATATATATAATTTGTTTGGTCCATCTCAAGTATTATACAATGTTGGTTTATTGACCCTGCTGTCTGAGAATAACTATTCTATGTATTCTGTTAATCTTTATCTGATACAACCATTTCCAGTTATATTATTTTTCTTCTTTGTAAATCTTTTTATTAGGAAGAGATTGGAAGCAACAGAGATGTGGTTCCTTAGACGAATGTTGCGAATTCCTTGGACTGCCAAAGTAAGTAACGACGAATGCCTTAAAGAGACTGGCGAAACTAGAACATTATATACAACAATAAGAAAGAGACAAACAGCTTTTTTTGGTCATGTGATGAGAAGAGAAGCGCTGGAGAACATCGTGACAACTGGAAAGATTGAGGGGAAGAGAGGCAGACTGCAGACCATGAGAAATGATGCTGGATGGATTGCGACGGTGGCATGGAGGAATATCAACGACAGCGTTGATCCAGAAAACCAAAGACCGAGATCTGTGGAGAGCCATGAACGCCAACGCCAGTCGGCACGGCACTTGATGATGAAATCTTTTCTTATTTTCATGCAATTCTTTCGAGTTGTGTTTTATTTCTAGATCCTCTATTTCTTTGCATTTTTTCTGCAACCACTCTTCTTTGACAACTCTGCATATGTGACATATTTCTCTGTCTATTAATATACACTCTGAAGTGCTCTTTGCTTTCTTTCTTTGAGTCATTTTGCTCAAGATTTCATCGGCTATCCATAATTACTTTTTCTTATTTACCTTCACTGGCAAGATGGTATTTGCAATTTGTATGCTAGTTTTTACATATTCCCACTTTGTATTAATTTTTATCTTGAGGATTTTCATGTCTATATTGTTCCATGCTTTCAACGATTAGATGGTTGTGTAAGGAAACATCAAATAGTTCCTGGAAAAATTTACTCCTGTTTGAAAGATTGATTCTATCTAGGAAATAATAGATTTTTAAGATGCTGATTAGAGAAGATCATCAACGCTGCACCCTGGACAGGTTTGTAGGTGCTCTGATCTCTCCCATAACATCTCTACCAACGTATATCAACTGACAGCACCATTTCTGTATTGGTTAACCAAAGGTCTTGTGCCCCTGAGAAAAAGTGCATGTCTGGCTGCTCCCCTCTCCTTCACTCTGGACAAGGAAGTAGATTCCCAAGCATCCTTATTCATTTGTTTGTCCTGCATCTCTTATAGGACTGATGTCTGACACATCCATTGCCCTTCCCTATTTAATCACCACCCTGACTACCAAATGATGCTAGCTTGTTGAATTTCACACATGAGAGCCCTGGTACATCGATGGTACTGAAGATAGTAATGGCATTGACCAATAACTGTTGATCTGTTGTCATGACAGCATCTGTACCGTTGGTGTATGTTGGCAGAGTTGTTATGACAGCATCTATACCAATGCTGGTGTATGTTGGCAGAGTTGTTATGAAAGCATCTATACCATTGCTGGTGTATGTTGGCAGAGTTGTTATGACAGCATCTATACCAATGCTGGTGTATGTTGGCAGAGTTGTTATGACAGCATCTATACCAATGCTGGTGTATGTTGGCAGAGTTGTTATGACAGCATCTATACCAATGATGGTGTATGTTGGCAGAGTTGTTATGACAGCATCTATACCAATGCTGGTGTATGTTGGCAGAGTTGTTATGACAGCATCTATACCAATGCTGGTGTATGTTGGCAGAGTTGTTATGACAGCATCTATACCAATGCTGGTGTATGTTGGCAGAGTTGTTATGAAAGCATCTATACCATTGCTGGTGTATGTTGGCAGAGTTGTTATGACAGCATCTATACCAATGCTGGTGTATGTTGGCAGAGTTGTTATGACAGCATCTATACCAATGCTGGTGTATGTTGGCAGAGTTGTTATGACAGCATCTATACCAATGATGGTGTATGTTGGCAGAGTTGTTATGACAGCATCTATACCAATGCTGGTGTATGTTGGCAGAGTTGTTGTTATGACAGCATCTATACCATTGTTGGTGTGTGTTGGCAGAGTTATCATGACTGCATCTGTACCATTGTTGGTGTGTGTTGGCAGAGTTCAACAACTGTACCATTGTTGGTGTGTGTTGGCAGAGTTGTTATGACAGCATCTATACCAATGCTGGTGTATGTTGGCAGAGTTGTTATGACAGCATCTATACCAATGCTGGTGTATGTTGGCAGAGTTGTTATGACAGCATCTATACCAATGCTGGTGTATGTTGGCAGAGTTGTTATGACAGCATCTATACCAATGCTGGTGTATGTTGGCAGAGTTGTTATGACAGCATCTATACCAATGATGGTGTATGTTGGCAGAGTTGTTATGACAGCATCTATACCAATGCTGGTGTATGTTGGCAGAGTTGTTATGACAGCATCTATACCATTGCTGGTGTATGTTGGCAGAGTTGTTGTTATGACAGCATCTATACCATTGTTGGTGTGTGTTGGCAGAGTTATCATGACTGCATCTGTACCATTGTTGGTGTGTGTTGGCAGAGTTCAACAACTGTACCATTGTTGGTGTGTGTTGGCAGAGTTGTTATGAAAGCATCTATACCATTGCTGGTGTATGTTGGCAGAGTTGTTGTTATGACAGCATCTATACCATTGTTGGTGTGTGTTGGCAGAGTTATCATGACTGCATCTGTACCATTGTTGGTGTGTGTTGGCAGAGTTCAACAACTGTACCATTGTTGGTGTGTGTTGGCAGAGTTGTTATGACAGCATCTATACCAATGCTGGTGTATGTTGGCAGAGTTGTTATGACAGCATCTATACCAATGCTGGTGTATGTTGGCAGAGTTGTTATGACAGCATCTATACCAATGCTGGTGTATGTTGGCAGAGTTGTTATGACAGCATCTATACCAATGCTGGTGTATGTTGGCAGAGTTGTTATGACAGCATCTATACCAATGATGGTGTATGTTGGCAGAGTTGTTATGACAGCATCTATACCAATGCTGGTGTATGTTGGCAGAGTTGTTATGACAGCATCTATACCATTGCTGGTGTATGTTGGCAGAGTTGTTGTTATGACAGCATCTATACCATTGTTGGTGTGTGTTGGCAGAGTTCAACAACTGTACCATTGTTGGTGTGTGTTGGCAGAGTTGTCATGACAGCAACTGTACCATTGTTGGTGTGTGTTGGCAGAGTTGTTGTTATGACTGCATCTGTACCATTGTTGGTGTGTGTTGGCAGAGTTATCATGACTGCATCTGTACCATTGTTGGTGTGTGTTGGCAGACTTCCAACAACTGTACCATTGTTGGTGTGTGTTGGCAGAGTTGTTGTTATGACAGCATCTATACCAATGTTGGTGTGTGTTGGCAGAGTTGTTGTTATGACAGCAACTGTACCATTGTTGGTGTGTGTTGGCAGAGTTGTTGTTATGACAGCATCTATACCAATGTTGGTGTGTGTTGGCAGAGTTGTTATGACAGCATCTATACCAATGTTGGTGTGTGTTGGCAGAGTTGTTGTTATGACTGCATCTGTACCATTGTTGGTGTGTGTTGGCAGAGTTGTCATGACAGCAACTGTACCATTGTTGGTGTGTGTTGGCAGAGTTGTCATGACAGCATCAGTACCATTGTTGGTGTGTGTTGGCAGAGTTATTGTTGTCATGACAGCATCTGTGCTGTTGTTGGTGTGTGTTAGCAAAATTGTTTATACACCCTCCAATCATTCACTGTGCCAACCCTTAAACACACAGTGCCAGTTGTTTACAAGGCCCCCCCCCCCCAATCATTCACTGAGCCAATGTTTCTCCCCTCCCCCTCCCTCTGGGGTTAGTGGATATATGTCTAGTTTTCTTGACCAAGTATGAAAAATGTATATAGGACATGTGTGCATTTCACACTTGTTAAAAATCCTTCAATTGCTGGAAATTGAAAAAAAACAGATTACAGTCTTGCATAGAACTTTCCCACAAAACATCTTCCTGATACTAACTCTTTCCCATGACAAAACAGTTATGTTTCCTGCCCTGCACTCAGAAGGTTGTGGGTTTGTTTCTAGACTCCATCACTCAGTTCTCGAGTGCAGTTTATTTCAGAGACCTCTGGGGATTGTCACCTGAGCTATGGAGTTTGTGTTCTACGTGATGCTTTCGGCAGTCAGTCAGTTGCTGTGCGGAGAGAATCAACTTTATGGGATAAAATCAAATTCAATGAAGCCTTTGAACACTAATTTCAACTCTTCTATAATATACCCCATAAGTTAAGTTGAGTCATGGAACTGACATGATAGCACTTGGGGCATCCCCGTATGTGCTCAATCTTCATCTTCAACAGCCAGTGAAGAGTCCCATTACTAATGGTACCAGCAGCAGTCTGATTACACAGCCCAACCCAAACAAATTTTCAGGTGCCAAACATTTTATGCCTGATTTTGCATAAATGAGGCCTGCTAAATCAATTGTGATAAAGTATCACAATTATTTGTCTGTAGCAGCTCTAGTTTGTGAGATACAGGCATTTGTGTATTTAATTATTATTAAATATTTATATTATTATTACAGTATTATACAGACATTTGTATATTTAATTATTATTAAATATATTATTTACATTATTACAGTATTTTCTTTATAAGGCTCTGGGGGGAAAAAACTTATATTGCAATCTAACCCCTTACCAAATGAAACTGCTTGTTTACTTGTGGTTCCAGTTTTCCAAGAATTGCTTTCTTTTAGATTTCAACCCACTACATGCATGTTAGTATGCTAGTTTATTTTCTTACACTTTTAACACAGAATGACATCACCTTCAAGGAGACCATGTTTTCTTTCACCGGATGTATTTTGTTATATCTGTGGAGTGTACACTTTGAAAGAAAAACATAGGAAGCATATTACTGTTTTTGTGGAAAAGGCATACTTTGCTTACTGTAAAGTAAAACTAGGTAACCAGAACAAGTCTTGGGCTTCTCATATTGTTTGCAAAACATGTGTGAATACCTGCGATAGTGGACTTGTGGGTAAAGGAAATATTAAAAATTTTGAGACTCAATGGTTTGGAGAGAGCCCAAGAGCCACTATGACAGTTATTTCTGGGTTGTCAATAATAAGGGAATTAATTGGGGGGAAAATATCACACAAAATGGAAATATGAAAGAGGCTAGTGAAGCTAGAACATTATATACAACAATAAGAAAGAGACAAACAGCTTTTTTTGGTCATGTCATGGACTGGAAAGATCGAGGGGAAGAGAGGCAGACCACGAGAAATGATGCTGGATAGATTGCAACGGTGGCATGGAGGAATATCAGCAGCAGAGTTGATCCAGAACACCAAAGATCGAGATCCGTGGAGAGTCATGAATGCCTACGCCAGTCGGCATGGCACTTGATATTGATGATATTGCTGCTAGGCGACCTTTTCCATATGGAGATGACATACTAATTCCAACTTTCAGTCACATTTCGGATTCCCTGCTAGAAGATGAGACAGCAGTGGCATGCGGTACGACAAGTGACAGTGATTTTGAAGATGATTTTCCAGCTGCTCACCGCTTCGGCCAGCGTGAATTGAATGATTCTAATCCGAGAACTATATCTCTCTAAGGAATCTTCAGAACTGTTGGCTTCAAGATTGAAATTTTTAAAAAATTACTGACTACTGAAACAAACGTTAAATTTTATCGCAGCAGAGAGGAGGGTTTTCTTCAATTTTTTGTAAAGACAACTTTGTTTTGTACTAATGTATGAGGTCTTGTAAACGAAATAGGTGTAAGTTATACACCAAATGAGTGGCGACTTTCACTGACTATACTTTTCACAGCTATAAAAGAAGTTTTAATAGTGTTCTTGAAAAATTGAAGTAATTATAACATAACTGGATGGTTTGTGTAGATCTTAAAATGATGAACTTCTTGCTTGGCCAGCAAAAGGGATTCACCAAATATCAATGCTTTATGTGTGTAGGATAGCAGGGCAAAAGATATGCACTGGACACACAAAAAATATTGGCCATTGAGGGGTGAATTGAACGTTGGAGAAAAGAATATTGTCAACAAGCCTCTCATTGATTGAAAAAGCGTTCTACTGCCACCATTACATATGAAGCTTGGCTTGATGAAACAATTTGTTAAGGCACTGTACAAAGATGGACCTGTCTTAATTACTTGTGCAGAAAGTTTCTGGAAATGAAAATAGAAAAACTTAAAGCTGGAATTTTTGATGGACCTCAAATTAGAAAGTTAACAAATGATCAAAATTGTATTGATTCATTGAACATAACAGAGTTCACAACCTGGTCATCATTTGTTTTAGTTGTGCAGAACTTTCTGGTAACTTTAAAGCAGACAATTATTCTGAATTAGTTGAAAACATGCTGTCAAGTGTTTGTAAGCTTGGATGCAACATGAGCATAAATTGCACTACCTCCATAAACTCTTACATTTCTTTCCTGAGAATCTTAGGTGAGAAGCAAGGTGCAAGATTTCACCAAGATTTAAAAAAAACAACAATGGAATAGGGAGACCAGGTACTTTAGGATGCCCACATGATGGCAGATTATTGTTGGAACCTTAGGTGTGACTGTCCGGGCATATCACATTCCAGGAAGTCCTCGAAAAGAAGCTTTTTGTGTGTTGACTATTGACTTTAAAAAAATGCTAGTGATAAATGTTTAATACATTTGTGGTGTTTTATATGAAGGTAATAAATGCACAGCAATTACATATATTATGAAAGCAGATTACAGTCAAAATGCCACTGACGTCACCTAATTGTAGGCTTGTACATAACAACTTCTCTACTAAGAAGGCCATTCTTAGCTATCTCAAAACCTAAAGCTGATAGAAAATATATGGTGACCATTTTTGGCATCAGCAACACACAATTATCCAAGAAGAGCTATACAGTTAAAGGCACCAAAATGTGTGTAAACCAGTGTTATGTGTCCATCTGGCCTTTCCTCAGAATCCTGAGTGTTGGCCAGATCCTCTGATCACTTCCTGCAGTAACATTCTCTCCAGACCATGATGATCTATCTAGTCTTCCATACTCTACAGACAATCCCATGAAATTCATTTATCTATTGCTTATGATTTTGATGGATCATTTTGTCAAACCTGATGGCAGCATCTCAGTGCTTGTCATACTTCTTGTCCACAATATTCTTCTAAAGCAAACAAACACATCCAATTTCTTCACCATTTAATTCTGTCATTTACATCAAAACAAACACACAACCTTTCACCAATACCATTATACAAGCAGAGAATCTTCATTCCCCAGTACAGGGGAATGTGTCACACCTTGTCATGCACATAAAAGTTCAGTGTGTTCACCTGCAGCACATATTTGGGCAAGATTTGATTCCTCTAGACAGGGGAATGTGTCACACCTTGTCATGCACATAAAAGTTCAGTGTGTTCACCTGCAGCATATATTTAGGCAAGATTTGTTTCCTCTAGACAGGGGAATGTGTCACACCTTGTCATGCACACCAAAGTTCAGTGCCTTCACTGCAGCATATATTTAGGCAAGATTTGTTTCCTCTAGACAGGGGAATGTGTCACACCTTGTCATGCACATAAAAGTTCAGTGTGTTCACCTGCAGCATATATTTAGGCAAGATTTGTTTCCTCTAGACAGGGGAATGTGTCACACCTTGTCATGCACATAAAAGTTCAGTGTGTTCACCTGCAGCATATATTTAGGGAATATTTGCTTCCTCTAGACTGGATCCATCCAAAGTAACAGACTCCATCTAACGGTGGGTAGGTTTTCCGTCCGAACACGTTGGCAGGTGAGCAGCTTACAGGCTACTCTTTACAATTTCCAAACTCCATGGGGCTTTTAATTTGCCCTTGGGTCTTGTTTTTTTTTTTTGCCCTTACCTGATAAGACCAGGCATCTAGTCTCGCTACCCATGAGATCAGAGGGACAGTTGATATTACTAGATATCATGTACAAATGTCCCAACCTTATGCTGGCATCAGACCGGTTCCTTCTGAGCTTGAAGGAGATACGGTGACCTCTCAGCCCATCCCAGGAGAGAATCAAGATCAAGGTGTCTGTGATCTACCTGGTCTGTATTGTTCTAGTTCGAGGAAACTGGAGCTTCTCTAGCTTGTGAATAAACTCTGGCATCTCTCTGTGCTTGTCAACAAGTCCATTATAAACTGGATGTCTATTAACATTTGTCCTCTCCGTCACCCATGTTTCCCCATTGGAAGAGTTCTTCAGAGCTACTAAGTCTTCTAGACTAGACAGGAAATCGAACAGACTTGTGTAACCCAACCTACAAAAATCAATGGTAAAACCAAACTTCTTGTGAAAGATGTTTGAAAAGTGAATCAAGGGAATGCCACCTGAATGGGTTTTCACAATTTCACCAACCTTGTTTCGTATAAAGGAAGGAATTGGTCTACCATGTCTGTAAAGAGATTGTGGGTGTGTGTGTGCATGCCCATTATCCAATGATGGAGAAACTGTTCTGGCATTTTTGTAGTGGTAATCTGAGCGTGACTCCCCAGGTTTGATGACCTCAAACGGAGGTGTTCTAATATTTCTGTGATAAGTATTTGACTGTGGCTCTGTGTAACGGATGTCATTTCTGTGATGGGAATCTGAGCCCGGCTCTGCAGGTTCAGTGACCAACTGAGGTGTTCTAATATTTCTGCGATAAGTATTTGAATGTGGCTCTGTGTGGCGGATGTCCCTAAGTAGAGGCTTTCTGGCATCTCTGTGACAGGAATTTGAGTGCAGCTCTGCATGTTGGTTGTCCATCAAGAAAGGTGATCTGACATTTCTGTGACAGGAATTTGAGTGCAGCTCTGCATGTTGGTTGTCCATCAAGAAAGGTGATCTGACATTTCTGTGACAGGAATTTGAGTGCAGCTCTGCATGTTGGTTGTCCACCAAGAAAGGTGATCTGACATTTCTGTGACAGGAATTTGAGTGTGGCTCTGCATGTTGGTTCTTCAAGAGGGGTGATCTGACATTTCTGTGACAGGAATTTGATTGTGGCTCTGCATGTTGGTTATCCATCAAGAGAGGTGATCTGACATTTCTGCGACAGGAATTTATGTGTGGCTCTGCATGTTGGTTGTCCATCAAGAGAGGAGATCTGACATTTCTGTGACAGGAATTTGATTGTGGCTCTGCATGTTGGTTGTCCATCAAGAGAGGTGATCTGACATTTCTGTGACAGGAATTTGATTGTGGCTCTGCATGTTGGTTGTCCATCAAGAGAGGTGATCTGACATTTCTGAGACAGGAATTTGATTGTGGCTCTGCATGTTGGTTGTTCTTCAAGAGAGGTGATCTTCTGACTGTTCTGTGATGGGAATATGAGAAGGGTCCAGCAGGTGGGCTGTCCAAAAGGGGAGCAGCACCTGTTTTGAGATTCCTATGATATGAATTTGAGCCTAGATCTGCATGCTGGACATCTCTCACTGGATGGACTGCCTGATGCTTCAAATCTTGATCCGGAGAACTGTAAATATTTCTACTTCTTGAGCTTTCTTTGTAAGCTGAGCTGAGCCTTCTATTTGCTAAGGTTTTATGTTCCGGAGTTGATGCAGTAGAGATTTTCAAGGTGCCCCAGTTTTTGCGAATGTCCAGTCTTTGACGAGACACCATTTTCTGGATATGCTCGGTGCTGGCATCCGATACGCCTGTCAACACTGCTGTACCACCCTTGTAGGTCACCTGCAAACAAAGCAACATCATAATCAGAATGTTTGATTTACATTTTAATGTCTTCAACGGGTGTTAGGTAATCAGTCATGAAATCATGAAGAAAGTGGAAGCAGTAAATGTGTACTTGTTAAGTAGAATGTTGGTGATTATAGACTAGGAGAGTAATAATAAGAGGAGACATATTTGTGAAGTGGATAAAAGAGTATGTGCGGGTTCAGACCAATCATTTACTTGGTGAACCAACCCTACCTACTTGCCTCACCGGTTTTTTTTTCTAATAATTTTCTGGCTGCATTTTGGAAAATGAAGAGTATCCTATGCAATAAGTCATTATCATTGAATGTAAGAAAGAGAGAATGCTATATAGAACCTGTATTGCTGTATGGCAGTGAATCTTGGAATGTAAATGAACAAATTAGGAAGAACTTGGAAGCAACAGAGATGTGGTTCCTAAGACAATTGTTGCGAATTTCTTGGACTGCCAAAGTAACTAACAACGACTGCCTGAAAGAGGCTAATGAAACAAGAACATTATATACAACAATAAAAAAGAGACAAACAGCTTTCTTTGGTCATGTGATGAGAAGAGAAGCATTGGAGAACACTGTGACAAATGGAAAGATCTAGGGGAAGAGAGGGAGCGGTAGACCAAGACAAATGATGTTGGATGGATTGAGACGGTGGCATGGAGGAATATCATCAGTGGAGTTGATCCAGAAAACTAAAATCTGTGGAAAGTCATGAACGCCTACGCCAGCTGGCATGGCACTTGATGGTGAATTATTTTCTAATAATTTGTATCAGTCTGTTATCTATCTTTATTTTAAATTCCTAGCAAACATAAATCTGTATCTTACAAAGATTTAAACTTGCATCCCAGAGGTCAGCATTCTAGTTACATTCCTCAACCCTCAGAACGCATACAATTATGACATTCATAATCATTGTTGGTGTCATACACATTGCAGGAAACTTCTGTCTTGAAATGTTGTGATGTTTTATTAAAATGGGTCCAGTAGACCAATGAATGGTAGTGGATTGGAACACCTTTTGACTGTCCTACCAGATACAGTGCAGACCTGATAAGGTGATCTCACCTGGGACCCAAGAAATAGTTCTTCTTATCAGAAATTCCTCTTACAAGAGTTCAAGCCAACAGTAATACATTTACAACATACAATACAATATTATTCTTCACAACAGAAATTCGTCACATTTGAGAACGCCTTAAGTGGTTTGCACTGTAAATGGTGTGTGGGTTGAGGTCATTTCTCCTCATCTCCCAGAGGTTCATGGTCTCAGCTGTGAGGAACCCAGCTGAGGACCTATGCCTTGCGTGGTTCAAGACTGAAAGAGTCACAGCAAATTCTCACAATGATGGCTGACATTCAGCACCCAAGCCCTGAACATGATCAAAATGCTTCTCTGCCAGGATGAAAACAAAATGATCACCACTCCACAAATCCTTCATGGCATATCAGAGCTGAACAACTCGAATGACGAGTTTCATACCACTTGGCTTGTCCTGAATGAAAAAAAAAACAAGTTTCAACCCTATTCAACTGGCTTCTTCAGCCACAATTGGTGTAAACCAGCAGGCATTTATGGGTTGAAGGCTGATCTGATCCTGTTGTGCTATGTACAGGCCTGGTGGCATTTCTATTTTACTTCCTGAAAAGACATCCGATGTAGCAAGATCTGGACATGGTTTCACACTGGTCAGGACCTTGGGGTACCTCTATGTGGTGTAGCCTACCCACAGACTGGGTACCCAGTCTGGCTAATCTTCCTAGGATTGCCATCCCTCACCACAGACGAGAAGTTTATGTATTGATCCTGCACACTTCAATCAATCAATCAATCAATCAATCATGTGCCATGCCGGAAAGCATGGGCGGTCATGACTCGCCATTTCACTCGATCACCAGTGTCGTGGATCAGCTCAGTGTTCCTGTCTCGTCCATGCCATGTGGCCAAGCCATCCAGGTATTTTCCTCTCGGTCTGTTCCCCTCGATCTTGCCAGTTGTCACTAAGTTCTCCAATCCATTTCTTCTCATAACGTCCAAAAAGTTTTGACTGTCTACGTCTAATTTCTCTAATCAGTTTACGATGTTCATTTGTCTCCCGTAGTACTTGGTCATTGGTTTTTCTGTCTGTCCATGGTATTCTTTGCATTTTCCTCAGAAACCACATTTCTGCAGCCATCAGATGCTTTTCAGCTTGACTGCTCATTGTCCAAGTTTCACATCCATACAAAAGAACAGGCTCTATGTATCCCCTCAACACTCTTTTTCTCATTTCAATTGACATCTTCTTATTGGTCAGAATGTTTTTCATCTTGCTAAAGGCTACTTTCGCCATGGCGATTCTTGTTCTAATCTCTTCAAGGCATCTCCCATCAGATGTTATAACTGTTCCAAGATAATTGTACCGATTCACTTGTTGAAGAATATTTCCATTTACTTGTATATTACATTGTGGCACTTCTTCCTTCCTACTGACGACCATAACCTGAGTCTTTTTACAATTTAATTCTAACCCCAGTTGCTCACTGTGTACAACAACCGCATCTACTAATTGTTGCAGGTGTAACAGAATGAGTAACATCTATGTTAATAGGTTGATGTGCAAACTTAGGGGCATGGTTGAGCATCCTATACGAACGATGCTCAAGTCGTGACGTGGGTTGTTTTGTTTAGGGTAGTTACAGCAAAAGCCGAGACAAGGCAACATCATATATTTGTGCTCTCTGTAAAATTATGCGGCCTATTTTGAACCAATAAACCTTTTGAAATAACTACACCAGAACTTGGTTATTGATCCTCTGTACCTGTACTGTTACACAGGTCCTGCTCATTGTCTGCAATTAATACTGTATCATCTGCATATCTAATGTTATTGATGTTTCGTCCTCCAATGCTGATTCCATTTATATCCTCTACATTTCTGAAAATATTTTCACTGTACAGGGAAAAAAGATCTGGAGACATCACACATCCCTGCCTAACACCTCTCTTAATTGGCTGATACTGTCCCACTTCATTATCAATCCTTATTGCAGCTTGTTGTTTCCAATATATGTTTTTTATAAGTCTAATGTCTTTCCCATCAATTTGTAGATCTGCAAGCATATCCACCATGCTGACATGTCTAACGCTATCAAAAGCCTTTGTATAGTCAATAAAGCAAAGATGTATATCCTTGTTTACTTCTATAGCACGTTCAATAACTGTTTGCAGCATATACACAGCATTTACTGTACCCTTTCCTTCTACAAAGCCGCATTGTTCTTCCCCTATTTCAGGTTGTATCTTCTTCCTCATTCTTTGCATGATAATTCTTAGCAAAATCTTTGTGATGTGACTCACTGTAAATATGCAGGAAGCAAATAGCTGTCTGGAGAGTCTAAACGAAGTGTGTAAGGAACATAACATGAAAATTAGCATCAATAAAACAGAGGTAATGACTACAACCAAAGAAGAAAAAACAACCAAGATTCATCTAAAAGAACACCCCCTGAAACAAGTAAAGAACTTCAAATACTTAGGAAGTATACTATCATCAAATGGTAAATCAGAAGACAAGATTGAAAACAGATGCAATAAGGTAAACCAACTCACTGGACAAATGGCACCAATACTAAAGAACAAACATGTATCAATAACTACTAAGAAAGCACTTTACAACACAATCTTCCTACCAACTCTATGTTACCAATGCCAAACTTGGACAATGTCAGAAAAAGAGAAAAGAAAAATTACAATGATGGAAATTAGATTCATAGAAGAAACTCAATGTATCAAGAAGAGAGAAAATCAGAAATGAAGAAATCAGGACTAAAGTGGGGGTTAAAGCAGCGCTAGATTTCATTAGAAAACTTCAAGTGAAGTGGTTTGGCCATATAACTAAGCTACCAACTAACAGTATACCACAACAAGCAATGATGTACAGACCAGATGGAACCAGAAGCAGCGGCCGACCATATAAACAATGGACAGATGGAATATTGAGTCCATGACAATCTCAATAGATGAAGCCCATGCACAGGCACTCTCCCTCTGTTTATGCTTCAACTCGACACCACAACTTATAAGAGGAATGAGATGAGATGACATTGGGAGGAAAGTCTCTACACCTACCTCACTTTGAAAGATGCAAGCCCTCTTCGAGGCTCTGATAACTTCAGTGTCAATGCACTGAACTAAGAGTTACAACTGTCTTCCTGAGGATGCATAACCAACCAGCCAAGCCACAGACAGAAACAGTTCTTGTTTCAATGGAGTTAAAACTGATGCCAATAAATCAGAGCAGAGGGAGGTCTGGCTGTTCAATCATCCACCTCCACCCAGACATCCTTATAAAGTTAACACAGAAAAACAAACAAATCTAGGATGACCTAACTTACCTCTACAGTATCTGGAATGTCCTGCAGGAACTCTTCCGTACTTGCGTAGCCAAGTTCCATACTGGGTATTTTGTTTCCAAAAAACAGGCAGTAGTCCTGCTCCAACTCAACCAGTGTCAGGCCAACAGGTGCAGACAGCAGAAGCGACCTGATTTCCTTTTTAGTCTCTTCTTTTTTCTTTGAATTGCCTGGAATGTCCTGCAGGAGCTCTTCAGCAGGTGTAGACAGCAAAAATGACCCAACTTCCTTTTTAGCCTCTTCCTTTTTCTTTGAATTGTCTGTCATGCTGTCGTAAATCTGTCAATTAAAATGTGAAAATGTTTATTAATTTGTCACAACTAATATGGAATGCCTTGTTGTAGTCTATGAAGCATGGATAAATACTATTTTGAACCTCTGTGTATTCTTCTCACATCCGTGCACATTGTAAACATGGACCTGAAATGGCTACCAGGAACTGTCTTGGCAAGTACAGACAGCCAGCATGATACCGACCACATCAGCCCTTGAGTATCACATGTCTATACAAATATTAGGTTACCACTATATGCTCAAGGCATGCTAGTAGAGTAAAGACAGCGTGACAGCGACCACATCAGCCCTAGAGTATCACATGTCTATACAAATATTAGGTTACCACTATTTGCTCAAGGCATGCTAGTTGAGTAAAGACAGCGTGATAATGACCACATCGGCCCTTGAGTATCACATGTCTATACAAATATTACACTACCCACTATATGCTCAAGGTGTGGTAGTAGAGTAAAGACAGCGTGACAGCACCCACATCAGCCCTTCAGTATCACATGTCTATACAAATATTAAGCTACCACTATATGCTCAAGGCATGGTAGTAGAGTAAAGACAGCGTGACAGCGACCACATCAGCCCTTCAGTATCACATGTCTATACAAATATTAGGCTAGCACTGTCCATAGCGAACTGCGCAGGTATTGTCATGAGCATGGGCGAAAGCGAGTCCGACGCCTGGGCTCATCGCTAGTCAAAGAGGGAGAGAATGACCACCTATTGCTGCTGGCTATCTGCCTACAAAATGTCATAGCGCTACCACATCACACATCCATAACAGGAAACTGCCTTGGGATTGTTTTTTAAAACGATATGCCCAAGATGCCTAAAGTCAGGGTTTTAGAAACGATAGAAATCATTTTTATTAAAAGTACCGATACGAGGCATGGTCAAATGAAACTGTCCCAATAGCTTTATTACAAACGCATGAAAGGTACATCTGCATGCAGAGATAGAAAAACTAAACATATTTAGGAGCCGAACATGAACACACATTGTCTATGATCCAGAGAGTCAATAAACCATCCTTTGACCCATGACAACTTGATGCATCGAACTTAAGAAATAAAACAGTCTTCCAGAAGATGCATAACCAACCAGCCAAGCCACAGACAGAAACAGTTCTTGTTTCAATGGAGTTCAAACTGATGCTGATAGATCTGAGAAAAGGTGAAGGTCTGGGTGTTCAATCATCCACCTCAGCCCAGACATCCTTATAAAATTCACACAGAAAAACGCATAACACTAGGACGACTTAACTTACCTCTACAGTATCTGGAATGTCCCGCAGGAACTCTTCGGTTCTTGTATAGCCAAATTCCATACTGGGCATTTTGTTTCCAACAAATACACAGTAGTCCTGCTCCAACTCTGCCTGTGTCAGCCCAATAGGTGCAGACAGCAAAAGAGACCTGATTTTCTTTTTAGCCTCTTTTTATTACCTTTGAATTGTCTGCTTTGTTGTCTTAAGTCTGTCAAATAAAATGTAAAAATGTTAGATTAATTTGCCACAACTTCTATGGATTGCCTTGTTGTAGTCTATGAAGCAAGATAAATACTATTCTGAGCCTCTGTACATGTTCTACTGTGGGAGCAGAGGTGGTGCAGTGGCTAGGATGTTTGCCACATCAGGCCTCAAGTATCAATTGCTGGTGGCTGGTCAACGGAGGGAGACACCGACCACCTATTGCTACTTGCTCTCTGCCTACAAAATGTCATAGCGCTACCACATCACAGATCCATAACAGGAAACTGCCTTGAGATTTTTTTTAAACCCAAAAACTCTATGCCCAATATGTCTCAAGGCATGTCAAAAGGGTCCCTTTAAAAACTCTAAGAGTTTTAGAGACGTTAGAAATAATCATTTGTTATTAGAAGTAATAATATGAGGCATAGTCAAACGAAACTGTCCCAGAAGCTTTATTACAAATGTATGAAAGGTACATCTGCATGCAGAGGTAGAACAACTAAACATACTTTTTTTCAGGAGCCAGCATATATTTTTTGTACATACAGACTAAGAAAGATATTGAAAATTCAGGTGCCAGCTAAACATTTGGGAGGCTCTATTCGCAATTCCATTGCGAATAGAAAAAAATTATATTCACAATCAAATTGCAGGAAGTAACAACAAACATGTCACAGCGTCTGCTCACTAGTCAATTTTAGTTTGGGCCATTAAGAAGTCTAAGAAGGTGGTTAATTTAAATAGGAATGTTCATTGCTGCGAAATTCTGCCGATTTCTCCGTAATTTTTAATGAATCACCCTTCTTTTTACTTCTATCCATTCTTCTGGCATCCCATTTTATTTTTACATTACGTTAGTCCTGTTTAAATATCAAGAATAAATTTCTAGAACTGGTATCCCCAATACAAATAACGATCCCTACAAATAATTCTGTCCCAAGGCGAGTTCAAGAATTGTTAAGTTTCGTTTCTGTACACTTACTGTTACCAGGCATCCATGTTTGTTTATGTTACCGTTCTACTATTTATGTCCTGATAATATCGCAGCAGTGATGATTCTCTTAATTTGACACTTTCTATGGCCTCCATTGCATCCTCTCTGAGTGACTCTGTTCTGGCCCAAGCTGACAGTAATATGCTTTGCCTCTGAGAGACATGATTAAGCAATTCAAACACCAGGCTTTCGACTGACTGACCTCTTGAATTAATAAATAAACAAGGATAAGGAAACGCTACGCATAAAGTGCAGGAAAACCTGGTATATATATGAAGCAGGTGGAAAGGAGAGAGACAGATATAACGAAGATAGTGTGAGAGACAGAGATATGAGAAAGATGTAATGAAAGACATTAAAGCGTAGCAAAGACAAGAAAGAGAGAGGTGGGAGATCGATAATGAGAGAGAGAGAGAGAGAGAGAGAGAGAGAGAGAGAGAGAGAGAGAGAGAGAGAGAGAGAGAGAGAGAGAGAAGAACTCGTGTTCGGGTGGCTAAGCGCCTTTCCCAAGACAACAAAAGTTGAGGACAGATAAGAACAAAATCCGTAGAAAACATATACCTAAAGCGAAATCATCAGACTAGCATTGGTGTCACATAATTCATGAAAATGAAGAGAAAAAAAAATGTTGCCTCCCCAGCAGGGAATCGATCCTCAAGCTCCCGTGTACCAGACGGAGACACTAACCACTATGCTACCAAAGACACGTTAATAGATCAAAAAGTATTGTAATATGGAAACACGCATAGGAATAATCACGTGACCTACTTCCATTGCGAATATAATTTTTTTCTATTCGCAATTCCATTGCGAATAGTCACTCCGTAAACATTTTTAGGTATGTCTGCCATGATTGTCAACCATGGTACAATATATAGTATCAAATGAACTACCCGAAATTGCCATGGGAAATTGCCATATCTTCCAGTTTTAGTGTCAAGTAAATGAAAATTTACACTGAAAAAAGCTCTTGCTTTCCAAGTTATCAAAAATGAAAAGTCACGTCTCTCAAAACTGAGAAGAAATCTTTGTTAAAATGCGGTTAATTTTCTGATTTTAGAAATGGCAACGTCCACTGGTTCTCGAACTTGCCAATTTACATCAGATTATATTTTAAACAATTTTTGATAATAGTTATTCTGATTTAAAGGAATTTGTGAAAGATTCTAAAAGTGATAGCACGTGCAGTAATGTGGTTATTCAGTTAAATTATTTAGCAGGTGGTCATATGGAAAACAAACTTAACAGTAACAGTTCGTCATAATATGAAGGCACGTGTCAAATTATGCTTACTCTAATGGGCCACACTTGTGCCCCTAAGTTTGCTTTTGTCTATCACAAATAAGCTGAGGAGTATTTAAATAATTAAATTTAAAAGAAAAATAATTATAACTAAATAGAACATAGTGTATATATTGTAATGAGTACAATTAACAAATCTGCCTCATGTTTTCTTGACTTTTCCCATTTTGTGTGAAAATGGTGTGCTTCAAACTTGTGTTTTGATGGTATTAAGGAGCAGTTCTTGTGATATTATTGAAGAAAAGTGGTGTATTTATCATTATTCTGTATATTTACTTGGATTATAATCAAAGATTGAGGAATAGTGCCTTAATAAGTGGACATTTTTATAGCATTGTATATTTAAATAATTGTCAGCTGTCTTATATTTATATTTCTAACCTACAGCAATAGTAGCAATACTGACGTGTTCCTTGTTTGATATATAATACAATATAATTGCTACCATTTTATTAAACCATTTTTAGATCATTACTGTCACGCACCCCTACTGTCCATTTTCTGTTATCAATTTCTGCTTCTGTTTCGTCCAAACCCACTTTTTTAAATATTTATTAACTTTTTTGTTTGGTAGTGAATCTGTTAAATTAATTTAATGTTATAATATATTTCCATTTGAATCTTCCAGATACTCACTGTTAATTACTTTGGCGGCCACATGCATTAACAACATTCGTCTCAGGAACCACAAGCTCTTCAATCATATATAATGGTTGTCAACAATAACACTAGACTAACTAACGCGTCGCGTGTGTTGTGGATAGCTCAAAACGTAAACACAAAAATAATTATTATGTCTCAGCCTGTTTGTAATCCAGTAAGTAACAACTAAATACAAAGAATGCTAAAGCGAATACATTGTTAGGTCATAAATATTATCATGCATACACTTACCACGAGAGAGACCAGGCGTATGTGTGTAGAGAAAACAAGAAATTCTGAACCGACGAGAAGCAAGTTTGTAAATCGTCTACCACCCGCAGGAAACATCGACGGAAATCCGACTTTTTGACTTGCAGGGGGCAGCAGTGACAACGTGGACCGGGTTGTTTGCTGAAACAATTATCTATTATCGCAATCTTTAATCCACATCTTCATCCTATCTTTAGTTTATTTCTAGAACTAAAATCCATATATATATATATATATATATATATATATATATATATATATATATATATATATATATATATATTACTGCTATGGTCTAACGCTGTTTTGGGGAAGCTGGAAAGTACCAATGAAGTATTCATTCCCGTAGCAAGAATCTTATTCAACAAATTTCTAACCCTAGTGCGTATTTGAGATTCTTTATCAGGATATCTTGCTATAAACCTTTGAACAACCATCCGTGTGTATCGACCACCATTTCGAAACACTTGTTTAACCAAAAAACAAATAAAAACTGCTTTCTTCCACGTATAACACTAGTCTGTTTGGAGTGCAAAGAATTACTCCAGCAGACGACAACCATTGGCTGCATATTTATTGTTTCACGATGAACTGTGGGGCACATTTTCTATGACTTCATATACTTCATTTTTCAATATTGTTCTACATACAAAGTGTAGTGAGACTTTACAAACACTGTGTGTGTGTGTGTGTGTTTTTTTTTTTTTTAAGTAAGTACAGTTTCTATGTAGCATTTCAATGTATGCATAATGTTTTGTTTCTATTCTTGTTGCATTCATTCATTCATTCAGTAGTATGTCCTTTGCAGAACCTCGCTCCCATAACAACCTTCCAGAAAACTTCTCGGCCTTAAGCAAGATGTCCCGCGTCCGATACATCCATCTGGAGATCATCCGCCACATCCTGCACCTATCTTCTCTTTGGCCTTCCTCTTCCTCTCTTCTCAACCATATACTGCTCCATTATTGTTTTCTCCAAGCTTTTGTGACGTTTCAAGTGACCAAAATATTTCAATTTTCTTTGTTTTATCGCCTTTAATAGCCAACCTTCTTCAATATTCAGCTCTTGGAGTATGGATGCATTTGTTCTTTTCTTAATCCAAGATATTCTTAGAACTGTTCAGCTTGTTTAGAAAGTGTCCAGGTCTCACAGGCGTATGTTGCAATGGGAAAGATGCATGCTCTTAAAAATCTAATTTTTGTAGTTCTATCTGTCCCACTCCATAATATATTCAGTTGTTTTAGCCTTTGAAGAGCAATTGATAGTCGTCGTTTAATTTCTTTCATTGTGCAACCGTTCTTGTTGAATTACTGTTGTTATAATCTTACTTTTATTGAAACTATCTTGTTACGTTTGTCGGTGTGTCTTTTTCATCCTTATTATGTCTTCGTCCTTGAAGTCCTCAATCTGCCATACTTTCATTCATCCATTATCACCCATTTTCATGTTTACATTAACTCATTCATTAACCTCAGGAGTGGTTAGTTAAAAAAAACTTAGTTACATATCCTTTACATGACGTCACAGTCAACCCAAGCATGTTATGGTTGTTGGTTATTTCTGGACAAGTTTACGTTCAGTAATTTGTCATTGCTTTCTGAACGGTCGGCACTCACACCTTTGTGTGAGAAACCTACGCAAGGCGGTCTGCTTCCAAATCGCCTGCAGCTGTGTTACGAAAGCGGTATGCTGGATAACACATCGCATTCGTAAATCCGTCGCCACAGAGTTGATCTACACATATGGGCCAGGAACCATATCCCCTGTATGCCACACGGCGGGGAAATGTGGTCTTTAACTTAAACTATTATTAAACAGAGTGGGCTGTAGGGGTGTCATCATGGAAGCGTTAGCATCCAGTCATCGACTCTCTCTGTCCTCAGTAATGCGTTATATTCTGTCCACTAGAGTTTAGTTGAGTTAAGAAACCACAGCACAGCACTCGGGAACTTCCCATACGTGCTCGCCCTTATATGCAACAGCCAGCGAAGAGCCCCAATATTAATGGTACCAGTAGCAGTCAGATTATGCGTCCGTCTGGTCTTTCCTCGGAGTCCTGAGTGTTGGTCAGATCCTCTAGTCACTCCCTGCAGCACCATTCTCTCCAGGCTGTGATGATCTATCTGTTCTTCTGCATTATACACATGATTCCATAGGGTCCGACCACATCTGCCTTATCATGAACCAAATGGACAGCAGAGCACATACTCCAAGACTGCCCAAACTACAACATATCTAGGCAAACCTTCTGGCCTAGAGAGACGACAGTGGAAGATAAACTCTATGGACCACTGTGTGAACTGAAAAAGACAGTTAAATTCATACAAGAGACAACATTGCAGATATAGACATATTTCAAGCGAACGAAAGAAGAAGAATGAACCAAATGGTTTCCCACCACATCAGCATGTCCTGGGGAGAGGGGGGATCCCACAGATGCCGTCTATTTTTGATTGTTGAATGGAGGCTTGCCACTCTGCCCGCAGCATGCCTGCCTTCACCTTTCTCATCATACGTTGTGAGTCCATTACAATCACGACATGCGTGTGCTGTTTGTCATCCACCCAGCCAAACGCCGCCTTGACTGTCTTCACCTCTATTCTGAGACTAGATGTTGTGGTATCATATGCCAGGCTCTCCTGCACCAAACACCGTCCACCAACCTTTGCCATAAATCCCCATACATTTCTTTTACCTCTTAACACAGAGGCATCCGTATAGATTATTACATCGCCTGGTCGCTAAATTGTCTTGAATCAATTGTTGCACCTCCCATTTAGTGCAGCCTGCCGACCAATTCCTACATTCGACCCAATCTTACTATGACCTTACACAGGTCTGGCATTTCCTCTGGCACTCCTCTCCTTTCCCAATTTCTCAAGCATGCACACTTTTCTGATTGTGTCCTCTGCCTGAGCCCTCCATGATTTTCCTCTTCAAATTCCAATTCCAATTCTTGATACGAATG